>CM031239.1:564947383-565404883 GCA_018340775.1 Taxus wallichiana var. yunnanensis | reverse complement strand
TTTGGCTATGAAGATCTTGGTCACTACCCTAAGTTTAGAGGAATCTCCCATGGCTGACTAAGCTTCTCTAAGCATTGGGTGAGGAAGCTAGGGTAGAGGAAGATGGCGGACATTGCGGATGAGAAGGAAAGGGAGGAGAGATGACTCAAGTATAGAAAATCTCGTGAAAGGGAGATGACTAGATAACGCGAGGTTGTAAGTGTGATGGATCTATAGAGGTAGATGTTGTGGGAAGGAGTTGAGGTTTGCACAGAGGACATGGAACCTAAGCAGTTTGTGTTACCCCATCTTGGCAAGCACGGGAGAGAATCCCCTTCAGCTTCTGATGAGAGTTCATCACATGGAGAAAGGAGAGCCATCGGTGTGTATCTGAACCCACATGTTGACCAACCCCTGGTGCTTGGTCTTCCAGATCAAGGGAAAAGTATTGTTGACCCAGTTGGTATCGGTGGGAGTAACCGATCTGTGCCCAAGAGATATAATTTCTCATTCGGAACATCCATGGCTGCGCAAAACATTATGGTATTTGGAGGAATTTTTGGACAAGGTGCAAATACACAAGGTTTGGGTATCGCATCTAGGAATGGCACGGGAAACACTATTAGCAGCAGGATAATATCACAAAGCATGACGCGCATTCAATGGGACATTGGGAACACCGGGCATGACCACTTATGGCCATTTTTCAGCTATAGGAGGTGGATTTAGTGGTATATGAGCTTGACGACCTAGTGGACCTAGTGGATCTAGAGTATCTAGTGGCTCAGGAGGAACAAGACTTGGTGGATCTAGTGGAGGAGGAAAAACCAGAGGAAACCAAGGCTCAGGTTTAGGAGGACAAGGGCATTAGCCACCTCCATAAGTAGTTTTTTATGTCTTTTCACTTACTAGACTACAAGGGTATTGAAGATGCTATAGAGCATGTGCACAAGTGTGAATTACTATGGTGCACGAATGGGATTAATACCACAAAGTGTAGAAGGCAAGTCGGCTTTGTAAAAATGTTGCAAGGGCACGTGCATAGTTGGTATCGGAAGTATGACCCCATTAAATGGTGGTAGACTACACTGCATTGAAAAAATCCTTCCTAATAGAGTTCCATATCCCTTAATTTTAGCGAGAAGAGTATCGGGCCCCTGAAGGATATCTAACAAGGAATGGTAGAGAGTGTGTGTGAGTATGACACACATTTCAAAACTCTCTTGCCAAAACTATCATATGACATTCACCCTTCTCAACATGCTCAATGGTTTCTTGGAGGATTGATAACATCGTTTAGAAGGGCATTGCCACACAAAACCTTCACAGACCCGTGTGAGGCCTTCGAAGCTGCCTTGCACACTGAGGTTGTTGGGAGCATTGATACTGGTGTTAGCCCTTTCCTTGAGGCTCAAATTGTTGTAATGGCCAAGTAGATGGAGAAGTTATCTACAAACTCGGTGCATGAGGTTCGTAGTGGGATTTGGTGTATAGACTATGAAGTGGAAGGGCATGCAAAGGATAATTTCCCTCGAAAGTCGGTATGCGCTATGGTGGTAGACTGTGAGATATTCCATGGGGATCATGATGCAAATAGGTGTCCTCTACTACGTGCAGTGCAATCCATAAGAATTTTTGTTGCTATTGCAATATTTTTACCTCTATGACCCATGATACCAAGGATTATAGACTAATTGATCAAATCCATGATGTTATTGATCTTGGTGTGCGCCGACTAGTATTGAAAGTAGTTCCAAGGATGA
Organism: Taxus wallichiana var. yunnanensis; assembly: GCA_018340775.1. Taxonomy (NCBI): domain Eukaryota; kingdom Viridiplantae; phylum Streptophyta; class Pinopsida; order Cupressales; family Taxaceae; genus Taxus; species Taxus wallichiana. The sequence continues at coordinate 565,403,141 of CM031239.1, read as the reverse complement.
TGATTTTTTCTATGAAGGACACGTAGATGGAGGGGCACGTGGAATAGGTTTTCTGAGATGATTTTTGGTCGTAGTAATGACGGAGGAGGACGAAGTAAATTTCTGCAAGGAACATGTTATAATTGTGGATCTATAGAGCATTACAAATGTGAGTGTCTTGATCTGTTATAATGCTCGTGGTGTGGGAAGAAACATAAGTATGAAGAGTGTTTAGAGATTTATGAGCATATGAACCAGCAGCACCGAAAGGAAAAATGCACTGGGATGGTAAGCATCAAGAAGGCCGATTCACAGTGGATGGATGCAAATAATGGCGCGTGAGTCAAGACTAAAACTTGTATTGGTGACGATGCAAGTAGAGGCCATGCACACTAAGGAGATGCCAAGTCAAAGGACACTAGTTTTAAGAGAGTAAGTGGTACATGGGAAGTACCTAGATCCTATTCATCAGAAGGAGGTGTATCAAGAGACTATGGATGTGATTTAGAGTTTGCAAGGGGAGATCCAATGTCTAAAGGAGCAATCAAAATAGTTGGAGCAAAGGAAGAATGCCAAGGCTCCAAAGGATGACCTGGATGAAGTCAAGGAAGTATGTAGGATGTTAAGGAAAGAGAATATTATTCCCTTGCTAGGATAATGGATGAGGGAGAAGGTACCACACACTAGAGCAAAGTGCGAAAGGTAGGTTTTGCATGTAAACCTTCCTCTTCACAACCTTTACTATGATAAGGAGATTACATTGAATGCAGTTGTTGATGGGTGGCTTCTAAGTAATATCCTCATTGACACGGGAGTGGAGGTCAATGTTCTCACCTTATATGCATGGATTCAAATGGAAAGGATTGCATTACAACCATATTCAAATGTGTTGTATATGGCAAAAAAAAAGACAAAGCGATGCCCATTGGATTCTTGAAGGATGCGATTATCACTATTCAATGGGCTAAGTTCACTGGGACTCGATGTCTTGGTGCTTGCCAAGGTGGATAATTTCCCATCATTACTTGGTATCCCATGGTGTTACAAGAACAATGCTGACATGCGGTTTAACAAGGGGTATATCAGTTTCGAGAAAAAGGAAGAAAGGGTGATTATCCCTTTAATAGATGGGAAGTGAGCACCCTATACTGAGCCCTTAAGATAGGAAGTCCTTGACAGAATCTATGTGCGCTCCATCGAGAGATCCAAAGATAGTACATCCCATGGAGGGGGTCATCCAGTTTGAATATGCTCAATCCTTGAGTGATACCGCTATCATGATATGTAACAATTGAGCGCATGGTACGTATGAATTGATTGGGTGATAGTTGAGAGGATCTATAACAAGGGTAACAAAGGTGTGCTTAGTCAAGCGCCTAGGAGGGAAGAAGTTTCCAAGTTACTTTGGAGGAGCATAACCTGAAATTTTCTTGCGAGAGATGGAGGTTTAGTGGAAGAATGAGGACGAGAGAAGGGGAATGCTCAGTTATAACCTACTCAAAATTGCAACACACCTTTGGTGGGCCACTCAACGAGAGAGCCTCCTAGAATAGTGTGAGGTAAGAATCAAATTTTCTATAAGGTTCTTCAGAAGCAATGTGTCCATTGTTATACAAGATTACCATGGTAAAGAGACTACCTCATTTCATGTCCAAATGTATGAGAAGGCTTGGATGGGAAGCATAGAAGCATTACCACCTTCATTATGGGTGCATAAGTTGTATTCCACCTTACAAGGTTTGTGCGTGCATGGTATATTCATTTAGAGATGCATCATCAAATAGGTAATTGGTAGGAGTTAGCGGCTGATCTCATTCAAGCTTTGAGTATAGGAGTACGAAGCCATCAGTGGATAAGGCATTACAAGTAATCAAGTGCATTATGATGGGAGATAGTTCTAGGGCAGAAGATAGGTTACTATTGTTTCTAGGCAAGCCTTATTTGGAGATGCACATCAATGAAGAAGAATCAGAGGAAGTACAACTTGAGCATGCGTGCATAGAAAAATAAAAAGGAAAAATGGTCTATGTAGTAAACGGAGAAGAAATGGAAACTTTGGATGTTAACCATTTTGAAGGCACATGCAAAGTTATAGATAATGATGATGAGAGAGAACACACCTACCATGAGCCATTGAAAATAAAGAAGGTTAACATTGGGAAAAAGATAGAACCTAAGGAAGCTATTGTTGGGGACTATTGGTTAGAAAAATAAGTTTCAAAGGTCATTGATCTATTACGCGAGTTCAGGATTTATTCCTTCATGGGTACCATGAACTCAATGGCATTCACAATTCCTTAGGGGAGATGAAGATCAAGTTAAAGGAAGGTGTGTGCCTAACTGGAAGAGTCCTTATCGGATGAATCCAAATCTGCGCATATGGTTCAAGTTAGAAATAGACAAGATGATAGCATCTGGTATCATTGAGGTTGTGGAGGAATAAGAATGGATAAGACCAATGGTCATCATTATCAAGAAGGATGGGAGGATAAGGATCTATGTGGACTACAGGGACATGAATGCAGTATGTGTCATTGATCCTTTTCCAACCCCCTTTACTGAAGAAATTTTGGAGGGATTGGCGCGGTGTGAAGTCTACTCTTTCATGGATGGGTTCTTAAGGTATCACCAAGTCGAATTGCAAAGGAAGACCGAGAGAAAGAAATTTTTTTCCACTGAATGGGAAGTTTTTCCTACATGGTTATGCCTTTTAAATTGAAGAATGTTCCTGATCTATTCTCGCACATCATGGTACAAGCATTTCAGGACTTCATCCATAAATTTCTTCAAGTTTACCTAGATGACTGGACTATATATGTGTTGGTAAAAGACCATTGTGAAAATTTGATGCTAATGTTTGAGAGATGTCGTAGATGAGGATATCCTAGAAACATTAAGAAATGAGTCTTTGATACTCCATTTGGAACCCTGTTAGGACATATTATATGTAAAGAAGGCTTACTAGTGGATCCCGCCAAATTTATAGTTATTGTGGGATTAGGGGAGCCTACTAGTCAAAGTGCACTATGCACATTCCTTGGGCATACAGGTACTATAGGAAATTCATCAAGGGGTATGCCAAGATCACCACACCCTTGGAAGAATTTTTAAAACACAAGAGTGCCTTTCATTGGGGAGAGGCACAACAAAAGACATTTGACACTTTGAAGGATAGGCTTGTCACGACGCCCATACTACATTTTCTTCTTGGGATAAGCCTTTCCATGTGCATGTTGATGCCTTAGGGACAGCTATGGGAGCAGTACTAGCACAACCCGGTGAGGGGATTGTTTATCATCCCTTATGTTTTACAAGTAGAAAGTTGACACCAAGTAGAACAAAATTACACAACTATTGAGCGCAAGGCAATCGGTGATCTATGCATTGCATAATTTTAGACAGTATTTGTTGGCAACACCATTTATATTCTACATGAACCACATGGCATTGAATTACTTAGTCAACAAGCTTGTTCGAAAGGGCGCATATGTCGTTGGGTCCTATTATTCCAAGAGTTTGAGTTCATAGTGATTGTAAAACCAAGAAAAAGTAATTCAGGACTTGACCAATTATCAAGGATTAACTCAGGGGAGGATGCACAAAGCATTGAGGACACCATGATGGACACATAATTTTTAGGTTATGGCACACACCCTCAGACTTGGAAGATATCACAGTATTATTTAAAATGGGTGTGGTGCTAGAAGGGATGAAGGCTCTAGAGAGGAAGTAGTTAGCAATACGCGTCGCACCCTACATGTTGATTAGTGGAGACTGTATAAGTTAGAACATGATGAGGTTATGAGCCGATGTATATTAAAACATGAGCGCATGGAAATTATGGAGGAAGCACATGGTGGGATTGCAGGAGGACACTATGCAGGAAATGATACCACACAGAAGATTCTACTCATAGGGATTTGGTGGGAAACCATCTACTAGGATTGTATTGAGTTTTTCAAGGCTGTGACCATTTCCAATGCCTTGACAAACCTGGGAAGAGGGATGAAATGCCCTTGTGACCAATAGCCTACGATGAAACATTTGAAAAATGGGAAATCAACTTTGTAGGACCAATTTTACCAGCCATGTGAAGGACTGGTTCATGGTATATCATTACTTACACTGATTACTTGACACAATGGATAGAGACAACACCTACGAAGAATTTCACTGCAACAATAGCTACTAGATTTTTATGGGAGAATATAATCAGCAGGTATGGTTTTCCTTTAAGCTTAACAAGTGATAGAGGTACACATTTTCTCAATGAAATGGTCAGGATTTTGTTAGCAGAATGGCCCATCACAAAACTACCCCTATCATCCATAGGTGAATGGGGCTCTGCGAGGCATTTAACAAAATACTAAGTCACACGTTGACTAAGATCCGGATGTTGGAAGACAAGATTAGGATGACAAGATATCATCCATTCTATGGGCATACATGAAAACCTACAAGAGGTTGAACAAGGCCACACTATTTCAATTGGTGTTTGGCATGGAGGCTATTTTTCTAGTTGAATTCATGTTACCATCACTGCGTATAACGCGTGTAGGAGGATTAGATGATGAAAAAGCATTGGAAGAGAGGATTGATAAGTTGATGTAGTTAGATGAAAGGAGATCACTTGCTAGATGGAGTTAGAAGATAGAAAAAGCAAGATAAAAGGCATGACATGATCGTCATATCAAAAACAAGCAATTTGAGGTTGGGCAGATGGTTCTATTGTATGATTCCAAGTATCTGCACCATCCTGGGAAGTTTAAATTCCATTGGTTGGGACCCTACATCATCTCTTACATCCTTGATTTAGGCGCTTGCCGATTCAAGCGCTAGATAGGACGAGATTACCGAGATCATTTCAATGGGAGTAGCACGAAGCCCTACTATAAATAAGTCTTCTTGGTGTTTGTAAATAAGGTAATATTTGCGAGTTATCTTATAATTTGCCTTTATGCTTTTTCCTTTCCCATGTTTCCCTTTCTCATTGCTTGTTCCTTTATTTTTGATTCATTTTGCGCCTTGTGTGGTGGTAACCACATTATTTTCTAAGGTTTTGTATGCGCGAGAGGACTGCTGCATCTCTGTTTTAGTGTGGGGTGGAGTAATGCAAAGAAAAGTATATGTCAGTAGTAAAATTTGAGTGGCCCAGTAGAAGGAAGCGTGTACGAATGAGGAAGCATGTGGGGAAACGATGGATAATGAATTATGATGTCAAGAAGGTTGTAATAAAGACCACGTATAAAGGATGAAGAGAACAGGAACAACATGAGTTAGGTGAGGGAAAAAATTAGGTAAAGGACAGAAGAAGTTCCTTTGGCATTGTAGACATGTGTGTAAGAGTCTTCGGTCGGATTGGATTTTGCACGCTAGAAGGTTGTAGAAGGTTATTCACGTAGGATGTGATGCATGGGTAAGGGTGCTTAAACTCAAACTTAGTGAAAAAGCCACATTTAATTTTAAGTATGTTAGTAGGTGGTATAAAATTTATTGCTGGAGGGGAGAAAAAAATATAAATATGAGGTCGTACAAGTCGTTATTTCTACCTTCCTATTATGAAGTTGAAGCGCTCTTGCAAACTAGGGCATCCAGAGAAATTTGTGCGAAGGAAGAAGAATTTGAGAAATCTAAGTGGGTGACTAGAATAAATCTGCAAACTAGGGGAAAGAGTACATGTGCGTGAGAAGATTTTCTTTGAAGTACGTCATCTTATGGAAGGATTTTCCTAGTTAGGGTTTTGCAGCACTAGGGCATGAAGATAGAAAGATTTCTTCCAAGAATTGAGTTTTGAGATTGAGAAGAGAAGTAGAGAAGAGTAAGGAGTTTTAAATTTTTAAACCAACAAAAAGAATGGCACCAAAGAAGGTAACCATTTCACTAAAGAAATAGAAGGGAAAGGGAAAAGGAAAACAAACCACTACCATCGCGAGCTCCAATGAGGAATGGTATGCAGAAATGTAATACCCAGATGGAGTGTTTCTAGGAAATGAGTGGGTATCACACTTGAGACAAATGACCATGAATGATTACAACCATCGCATGAGCACTACGAGAGAAAGAAATGTCTTTGGATCTGGTTCGTCCAACTAACAAGAGGACACCAGATGGGATGCCAATTTACGGAGGACGAGGTGAAAGTAAAGGTGAAATTAATGTCTCTCATAATCAAGTAAATATGTCTAAATAAGATGTTACTCAAAATTGTTTTAATATGTTTCAATAAGTTCAATTTGACCTATCTAAAACATGTAATATGTCTATAAGTGTGTAATTATATCATATTATATGTGATTTTTGAAATGAGGGATGAATCTTGTAAATCACTCATCTCACAATAACATTTATGTGAACCACATGTTATATAAAAATCATAATCGTGTAAACTTCATATATAATCATGATAATATATTTCATCATATATATATATATATATATATATATATATATATGATAGTTACATGCACATATGAAACATGTAACCTAAGGCATAAGCATTATTTATTAATAATATATTAAATATAATCACTAAATATTATATAGAGATAGGTGTAAGTGTATGTGCTAGAAAAATATACCAATGAAGCATACAATATAAAGTGTCGTGAATAGATTCATGTGAAAACAATACTAATAATTGATAGAAAACTATATAAGTGTGAAATATATCGATCATGACACCAAATATGTAAAACATATAGTGATATTCAATAATTTACACAACAATGTAGTATGTAAATATGCATAATCACAAAACATAATAGTGAATAATTCATATAAAAATCATTATGAATAAAGTCACAAGAAATAAGTGACATAAAATTACATCAATTGTTGACAAGGATATCCTTTGATGTGCAACTAAGACACAATGTGTCACACATGCATAAATGAGCCATTAATTGAAACATGTAATGTAAACAATAATAAACATAAAATAATTAGTTAAAGAACACATCATTGATAAAAACATGTAATAATCGTTGTTAAATCAATAACCAACAAATAAGCATAAGGAAAGCAATATTAGTACTCATAAAAAAATTAATATCATCATCAAGAATAAAAATCACTATATCTATAGAAAATACCACTCCAAATATATGAAAAGATAAATTTTTGTATAACTAATCTGATTGGTTCAATATGATCTTTATACTAGAATCAAAATATATAACCTACAAAGGTGCTAAGATGCCCCTAACATGGACGTATACCTATAATGTAGAAATGTTTCTTGCGGGTGTAATTAATGTCATTCATATATATGTCCATGTCCATATATATCCCATATGTTCTATATCTAAACTCATGTATAATGTGAAAATCACATGTCTAAAATCTATGTAAATCACCTTATATATAAACAATGACATCAAGTAGTAATGTGTCCCATAAAAGCAAGTAGTCCATACATCCTAGGTTTATATTTTATAATGTGTTAGAAAAAGCACTAACTAGTCAAAAATACGCCAAGACGTGATAAATAAATGAAATCCAGGAGAAAAGTGACTAAAAGAAGTGTAAAAACCAAAGAGTGATAAAGAAAATGGAGGACAATAGGTACAAATTGCAAACTAAAAGAATTTTAAGGGTGTGAATATTCAATACTATCCTTCTAAGCATTAAATTAAAAATGTGTAAAGAGAAACTATATTCAAAGAGTGATGGAAATTTAAATTCCTCCATTGTAAATGTACGTGTAATAATAAACTCATGTCTCAAAGGAATATATGAAAAGACTCACATTAAGAAAATAACCCTAGTGAGAAGAGTCAATGTATATGAAAATGCCATCATTTGTATAGAAATAGGAAATATAGTGAGAATGTGGGCCAAGATTGAGCACTAATAAAATACAAATGCACAATGAGAGCAATTTTGTGAGAGTGAGGAACCAAACATGAGCCAAATGATAGATTTTATTTTGAATGCATGAATAGATATATTTACAAGAAGTTCTTAAATAGGAAGTGGGGAACTGTAAACGCCACCTAAAAATGTGGATAGTTATAACTCCCATCTATCCTAATGACACCTAGGAAACCTAAATACATGAGTAGGAAAACTATAAAATAGAATTAAAACCCCATAGAACACCCCCATTAAGTGTATCTTAGGTGGGTAAAAGATTTGGGTCTTTCCACAAGGTCGATTAGGTACCTAAGAAAAAGAAAATTTCTCATAAAGTAGAGGAAATATAAAACCTATAGGAAACCCCCCCTAAAGATTGAAAATAATCCCCTTAAGAGATAGAAAGAGAAGAAGAATATAGGACTAAACAATCCCCCAGAAGTTAAAATTTCACATAACCCAAGAAGATTCCACATATGAACATACTTTCTCTCAATGAAGGGCTTGGTGAAGATATTAACTATCTCCTTTACAGTCTAGATAAAATGAGATTAGGGACCTATCCATGATTGAGATCCCTAATGAAGTGCATATGAACCTCTATGTGATTGGTCCTCTAATGTTGGACCAGATTCCTATAGATTTATATGGTTATTTGATTTTCACATAAGATGAATTTGGGTTTCTTGAATTGCATACAAAACATAGTGAGAATCTATAGTCTTTAATTGTCAACACATAACTATACATATTGGCACTTCATCCAGACAATCCTAGAATATCACTCAAGCACGTGCAACCACTCGGGTCCCTCCTTTTTATTCTTATGAAGATGTTAGCATGCTTAAATACCATATTCATAACCATATAAACCATTCATTCAAGATCATATCATGATAGTTTGCAACACATATAATAATGAAATTCACTCAACATAAATTAAGATTAACAAGATTTGAATACCCAAAATACCATACTCAGATGAAGTTACCTTAGCAACCCATACACAATTATCCATGGTAAACATTAATTCATTACACAACATAGAATTTGGTTACATCATATAGTGCTTACAATCATGAATTATCTATGCATGCACACAAATTTTAGCTACATACTCCCAAATATCACTTAATACCACTAACATTGGAACCCCTAACTCAGAATCTCAACTCTCTAAAACAAGTATGCATAGACTTTATTTATACGGTGGGGACTTGCTCTTTACCTCATACATGCAATATCCTAATAAGAGTGTGTGTAAAAATATCTTGCATGATTTTCTAAAACATGTGCTAATAATATATTAAGCTAAATATACATAAGATATTACATGATTTAATCCTATTATTATCTTGATCCATGTGTGTTCTTTATATTTTCCTACATGTGATTTTCCCAATTATAGATCCTTTGTGTGCATCCCGAGTCATCTTGACTTCTCTATTCTCATATATTTTCTTAGATACCACTCCATCTTTGCTTTTTTATTTTTAGTCGTGTTCTAGAAAATCAGATAAGTCCCAAACTATGTGTGTCCATGAGCGAGCCCTTCCTGCATGTACGCACCCACTCACACATCCCTTGTGTGTGGTCCCTAACATTTGTGCATGGATAGTACTTATCCATTTTCACCGATAAAAAAAATTCCCTAAATATAGCATAGCCTCGGTAGTAGCATTAATACATCACATGTACTCAACCTCGAGTGGATGGAATAGCAATAGAATTCATCTTTTAATAGACAAAAAAATCAAACATTACCCAAGAGATAAATTGTATCCTAAAGTGCACTTTTAATGCTCAAGACTATCAACCTAGTCTAAATCTATGTACCCAATGAGTTCAACATCAATAAATTCTCTATAGTGAATCCCAAAACTATGCGTTACTTGAATGTAGTGGATAATCCAATTTAATTATTTCTAGTGTAGCTCATGAGGCATCTACTTTATCCTAATGACCATCCTCACAACATATAAAATGTTTTGTCTATTGTGAGTAAAATATTTGAGAATTACAACAAGTTGTTGATAAAAAATAACATCATCTAGTGAAGAAGAACAATCAACCTCAACCTTGAATCAAGAGATAAATGGATTTGGAGTTGGTGATGAGCCCTATCAATGCCTATGTAAACCCAAATTTTGTAGGGTCATCATTTTGTAATAATGTTGATATTATCATTTTGTAATTAATACTTTAGTATATTTGAAAGGAATATTTGTGCATAGCCTTTTTATTTTCATCTTATGTATGCTTCTTCAAATGAGTTTAAATGGATCTTTATGTGTGTTGACAATGTGTTTGAAGAACATATCTTAAGCCAACAGGATGCGGGAATTATGCATAGACCAACGTAGGAATCACCCATGTACTAGTGCAAGAATCACTTTGGATCATAATAATTTCCCATGCATTGGCGTAGAACTCACTTGGAGTGCAGGACTTGCGATTACAAGGGAACAAGACTCATGTGAAGAGAGAAAAGGATTCGGCTGTAAATAATGAGAGTTTATTTAGTTAGCACACAAGTTGACGTGATGAAGGGTCATGAATTGCAGTCTATCATATAAGACATCATGTGGCTTATGTGGATCATGCAAGCCCAACTTAACACCCAGTTGAGTGGAGATGTGGAACAGATAAACAAAACAACTTATAGTTTCCATGATTGTAGGGATTCAATGTATGATCTTTGACACCTTCTAGAATTGTTAAATCATCTCAACTAAGAGTTAATTAAGGACTCTATCTGTAGTTAACAAGATGAATCTGATCTAAGTGAAAGATGCACTTTTTATTCCACAATTGTAACTCTTCAACAATCAATTGTTGTCATAGATATATCTTAGTTAAGTAGTAGTTAATTATTGCAAATAATCCATCCTCTTCTAGAGTGACAAGGACTGCTCTTGATATAAAAGGGAATTTGTAGTAGAATTTTAGATTTAGTTCGTTGATTGTTGTTGCAAATAATCTGTCCTCTTCTAGAGTGACAAGAACTACTCTTGATATAAAATGGAATTTGTAGTAGAATTGTAGATTTAGTTTGTTGATTTTTGTTGCAAACATTAGTCAATAAAGTGAATGATTCTAGGATTAATCAACTTGTGTGATATATAATTCTAAACGCACCGGAGGAAGGAGCAAGGGTCACTTCTCCCAAGCGTGAAGGGAGAATTTCTTATTTATTTAATATCTATTATTCAACATTTGTTTAATTGCCATAATTTCATTACTATCAACATTTCAATTTTGAATTTAGTAAATCTCTTGTTTTATAGAATTCATTCCTTAATTGCATTTAGAGTAGTAATTTATTGAATTCAATAGTGAATACATGTTGAGAACAGTTTCAACTATTCTCTTTGTTACAAATAGACATGGACACCCCCCCAGACTAACAAACATGAATAATTAAAGTACGAGTATCAATAACACTCATCACTTTTTGGTGCCACTACCGAGGAATATTAAGGTATTAGAAAATATTAATGTACTAACTTGATTAATTCCGATGGCTTGGTAAGTTTCCATTTAGAAATATCATTTCCATACTCTTTCTTTCCAAATAGAAGACCTTGTGGTGATCAAAATACTAATTTTGTGCTTTGGAGTATGTGGAACACAAGCAATCAAGTAAGCACTTATATTTGGGAAAATTTTCTTAGTATGGTAGGATTTTATGTTTAGACTTTAGAGACCATAGAGGTAGATTATTTTGAATAAACTCACAAAACCCCCTTAAAAACCAACTTGTGGAGCAACTTGATCAAAAAGAAAGAATGGTTAATGGAGTGGAAAACCCTAATGGTGAAAATAATGAAAACCCTCCACTTGGAAAGACATTCACCTATCCCATATAACTAGACCCTAATGACCAAGCCCCCATGAAGAACATATCCCCTTAAATTCTATCAACCTTCAGGGTAATAGTCTTAAAAGACCCTAACCAATTCCAATTTGAGTTCAAAGTCTTGCACCAGACCTATGACTATACCTCGATTAATTTATTTCCTTCAAACTTAAAGGATATAACCATGAGGTGGTTCATGGGCCTAAACCCCAACTCTATCCACAGTTGGGAGGAGATGGAAATAATATTCTTAGATAAATACCAAGATTATTGTAGGGTGAGGGACAGAAAGGAAGAACTCTTTAGTATACAACAAAAGAGGATGAGAGTGTTGAGGACTATCTTGATTGACTCCTCTTATTTCATAGGAGATGTGGCATTGGTCTTGATAATAATCTTCTTAAAATTCTATTTTTTAAGGGGTTGGATGAGAACACACAAGAGGCCTTTAATCTAATGGTAAAAGGAGATATGAAAAATTTGGAATTCACTGATATCATTGACCTATGTAGGAACTACTCCTGAACTCAACCAAACCTTCGAAAACAAAAAGGAAAAATTGCCAACGGAGATATAGCCAAACTAAGAGAGGAAATTGTAAATCTAAGAATAGATATCTTAGTTTAGCTTAACACAATTATGGATATGGATAAATCTAGGAACACATAGCCATTGTTCAAATATTTTCCAAGATGTAGGAACAAACATGGGCTTAAGGACTGTCCCTTAGATAAAATAGACATCTGCCTTGTTTGTGATCTAAAGTATGTCATTGATTAATGTAGACTCTTGGCCTTACTAAAACATCACTTAAAATAGAACACACAAAAGGAAGTTGGGTTGAATTATGTGGCTTAGAGGTAAGGACGACATTTTCAATAAAATCGGAACTAGTTCTATGCACCAAAAACACCATGTGTTCCAAACCAAAGGAACAAACCATGATCATACCCCCACCTTGGCTCAAAAATTCCCAAAGGAATTAAGTCCTTAGTGGAATAAACCACCGAACTATTATCAGCAATCCTAGACTCCAAAATCAATCATTCCACCATTCCAAAAATTTAATCCTCAATTCTCAAACGTGGAATGCACCCCAAGGATCAGGTCAACAATATTATAACCCAAGAAAACCCCAAGGGACAACAATCCTTGTTGATTGGGCCTACAACTTCTTCCCCATCTAAACAACTTACCCAACCTCAAATTCCAACTCAAACCATGGTGAATCCAAAGAATGTAAGGCATGGTAATCCAACATACACCATTAAATTAGATAAGAAACTCACTTTGTGAACTCTATGGACTATAGAAATATCCTGCTACATTCAAGGAAATTTACTTCAAAACCATCATCTCCAATCATAGAATAAGTCCTTGAAGACAAATAAAAATTAGAAGAAACACAACATGATTCTGTTATTGAAGAAACATCTGAAACAAATTTAGATATTCCATTTCCATCTAGACTTTTGGAAAAACACAACACTATAACCCATGAGAAACTAGAGTTAGAGATAATTCAAGGATTAAAAAATTGAGTATTGGAATTCCTCTATTACAGGATCTTAGAGAAATCCCAAAGTTGAATAAAACCATCAAAGAGCTTGTGTTAAAACTCCAGGTAAAAGGAAAAATCATCCTAAAACAATCCATGTTGATGGAAAATTGGCTAGCATATTGGAAGGGAATATGACCCCTCAAAATATGGAGACCCTGGGAGTCTAATTGTTACAGTTTTAATAGGAGATGTGAAGACCCCAAATGTTCTAATTGACTTAGGGGCTATAATTAATGCGATGACCGCTGAAAAATTGTCTAAATTGTCTCTTCCTGAACCACAATCAACTTTAAGAGTGTTATAAATGGATGACCACTCTGTAGCCAAGCCTAAAGGGATCATAGAGGATGTAACCATAATAACCTGAATCATGGGATTATTCAAGTAGATTTTACTGCATCTAGAATCTAGTTTCTAAACTACTAAATTTTTTTAAAAAAGAAAATTTTAGCTATATTAAACACTCAAAATTATATGACTTGTTTTTTTTTTTTTGATTAAACCTATAAGATTGTAGTCCGTTTGCCCATGATTTGGATGACCAAATCTTGTTATTTTTTTCCTTTGGTGAAAAGTTATATGTCATTGTCTATCTTGGGATGGATTTTATTTTGTATTTTTTGAGCAATATTTTTTTATGATTTTTTCCGTGAAAGTGGTCTGAATTTTTTTAGAAAATGGAGCACTTTCGTTTTCCCACCATAACTATATAAAAAAATATTGAAATCAAAATATTTTTTAACGTGTATAGAATTTTGCCATGCTTGGGATGGTATAGGTTTTATCACATTTTGATAAGTGAAACAAAATTTGCAGTCTTAAACGTAGACATGAACATTCACGAGGAAAAAATGTCTTAAAGACCTATTGTTAGTAAAAATTATAAAATGATATTTATCTTATTCTATTCACTTTAAAATCAATATTTCTATGAAGCTAACAGTCTCCCCTATGCGATGACACCATTTTTGTGAGATGTTTTCAATTTTTCAACATGGTTCAAGTCCGTGGAAGAGAAAATTTGAATTTTTGACCTTTTACATGCCATAATGACCTCCTATAGCTTTGGTTGGGAAAAAAAGATTTCCGAGCCTTGAGGGTCGGATTTGATATAACGAGACTTTATAAACCATGATCATGGGTTTATAAAGCATGAGCTTTATAAAGTGTGATTAGTTATTAAATCATATTTACATGCATCCCAATGTTTGAATTACCATGTGATTTTTACTATTTGACCTTACTGTACGAATTATTGTGAAATTTGTCACTTTTCTACATGTTTTTCTTATCACCGGAAGAAAAACATCATGGGAGACAAGAAACGAAGTCAAAAAAGGAAGTCAATAAGTAAAAAAACACCAGACAAATTAGAGGCAAAAATATTTCAAAATGTTGAGTGAATGCGGAATCTTCGTGAATCAAGAAGAGGTTCATCTTCAACCCCTACTATTATAAGCAATGAGGAACCAAGTAATGTTTCTACTGTCAATGTTGAAGATGAATTAAATACTCATGATGAAGATGTTTTTATCATCAATGTTGAAGAAGAATTAAATACTCATGATGTAGCTGATGTTGAAATTAAAGGAGACAATGAAAATGTGAATCAAGAAATTCAGGTTGAAACTGTAGACAAGAAAAATTTGACAAAAACACCTCTAAGATTTTACGTAAGAAACCTAATTATTTTATTGAAATTGATGAGAACATTTTGAAACCAATGTTTGACAAACTTTCTAAATGGAAAATCAAGAAGAAAAGCCACTAAAATTTGGGATAATCATTTTGAAATTTTAAATGATTCCCAAAGATGTCAGTTGTTGGTTAGTTTGATGAAATTGATTAAAATGAGACCTACATTAAACACCTTAGGATTGAAACATCTAATATACGTGGTCAAACCTCTACAATTGTTGAAAACCTTCATGATGCATATCACATTGTTGGTGTCAAGAGATGCACAAGGGATAGTAATATTGTGCATCGTGTACTTGCTACTAGTGTTGTAAGTGAATCAACAAAAAAACAATGTTTGATTATGAAAACAAGTCAAATGTTGAAAGTTAATCGAAAAACTCTAATGAAAGCAATTGAAAGACATAATATCCTTCAATCACTCAATAACATCAATTTTTGGGCATTTTCTGCTAGAGCACCGCGTAAGGACAAAGATATATCTGATGTTATAAGAGAAGTTGTAATTCAATTTTGGCATGATAACACTAGAGTTTCACCTAATAAGAGATGTTGTAAAATGGAGAGTTAGTTCTACTAATCGTGAACCACATCCAAAGCATTTCTTAGATATGACTCAAACTCAATTTTTTTGTAAGTTTGAACAGGAGCATCTAGAAATTAAAATTAGTCAACATTTTTTTGAAATGTTGAAACCATTCTATGTGAAAATCAACCATGCTCGCACCACTTGTTGTTGTAGGAAACATGTTGAATTTGTGATGCATTATGCTAAATTTTTATGTATTCATTCTGATTTTCATTCTAAAACTATGTTATCAGAATGTGGTGTTCAAGTTCCACCAATATCTTCCAGGATTTCATTCCTATGATATTTTGTGAAAGAGAAGTTGGACAATTTTTTTATAGTCAGGATTGTTTAGATGGAAGTTGTGGTACACGTGCGGTGGATTACCTAAATTGGAAAGTTGCATCCATGAGAAAATTAGAGGTGCAATAGGACATAATTTAGTTGAGTTTGATAAATATAAATCAGTACCATACTAGTTGAAAGATGGAAAGGAGTCTAAATGGTGTGAGCTAGTTATAGAACATATGCCTATTTTTCAATTTATGAGAAAATTTAAGGATGAAATTGTTTATGAGTATGCTTAGGCATACACACAGAGCTCGATGGTTGGATGAATAGTTCAAGATATGAAAGGACACATTTCCTATTGGTACTATTGTTTCAGTGGTCGATTTTGTAGAGAATTACACATTATAACCACAAATGGAGGTTCAATCACAATATTACAACTCAAGTACAAGTTTCATTTTTGTGCATATAACATTTATACATTCTCTAATAGTATAGAGAATGATCAAAATTTTTTAAGAGAGTACCACTTTTTATATCAGTGATGATCATACTCATTCTACTGAATTTGTGCAAGGGTGTTTCAGTTATTTTATGGAAACTTGTCTAATAGGGACATCCACTTCAATCAACATTATATATGGTCAGATAATTACACGTCTCAGTTTAAGAATGCATGAATGTTTTATTGGATGAGCATGATGCATGTCAAGATGGGTGTGAAACATATTTGGAGTTTCATTGAGGTTGGAACATGGAAAAGGAGAGCATGACAGTGTAGGGGCATGTGTGAAAAGAGCTCTTGCAAGAGAAGAGTTGAAGTATAAAGATGGTGCTAAATTGAAAGATGCAAAGAGCATAGTGGAATGGTGTATTGACAACATGGCCCAAGGTTCTCAAGAAAATTCCATAGTTCGTAGATATTTTTGGTTGATAGAGGAACAAAAATTGCTAACTACGAGGATTGTATGACACTCACAGGGTCTAGTGATATGCACTCATTTTGTAGCTCAGATGCTACTTCGTGGGCCACATGGACAAGAAAGTTGGCATGTTTTTTGTGCATCTTGTATCAAATTTTCACTACTTGAGTGTGATTCACAAGAATGGGTGGATGGATGGATTTGTAGGCCTCTAACTCTACTTCCTAGTTATCAACCTCCACAGGCATTATGACTTGTTTCTCTAGATGAAGTTGCAACATCAAGGACTTTGATGAAATTTTGATTTTGGTGCGACAAGGTAAATGGTTATTTACAATTTTTGTATTGAGTTATGTCCATTGAAATTAATATGTAATTTAAATTTGAGTTGAAATTTTTTTTTTTTTTTGTAGGACATGTGTTTGCAGTTATTGTGACAGAAGACAATGAAGAAGGAACAAACTATTTCTTATGTTGTTGCATCGAGGAAAGAAAGAAGTTGACTTCTCCTATTATAGATGATGAAGATATTGAGTACCCTACAGGGTCAGTGGTAGTTATTGGAACTTGGCTTTGATGGTATCCATTAAAAATTCCTCTATTTGGGTGTTTGAAGACTTTGAGACACATGGGAAAATACTCTTATATTCGCATCTAGTTCTAGTGAAAATATTCAGATGTATAGATATCGAGGAAGTCCTAATAACAATATTCTTTGGAAGGTTCGAGAGTTAGATCATGAAGCAATCATGTCTGCTATTTAGAGTAGATCGATCTGATGGTTCATTGGAATGAATTTACATGCTCACATCTGGTATATATAATTTCTTTGAAGTGTTTAAATTTTTCAACTAGATCATTCAAGTTCATATATTTTATTAAATTTGTGTATTTTGTATATATCTAGTATATGGTTTTGATTTAACTTAAATTTCTTTGACTAACACTTTTATGCAGGTTAGTGGTGCCATAAAAGCTTCCACTTTCACATCTTGATGGTGAACATTGGAATGAATTTACATGAGCTCATCTAGTATATATAATTTCTTTGAATTGTTTAAATTTGTCTAGTTCTAGATTCAAGTTCATATATTTTATTAAATTTGTGTATTTTGTATATATCTAGTATGGTTTTGATTCAACTTAAATTTCTTTGACTAACACTTTTATGTAGGTTAGTGGTGCTAGAAAAGCTTCCACCTTCACGTGGTTGGAATTGTTAGTAGAGAATTTTATATTCTCGAAGCTAAGAGAAGATTTCATTGTTTTACAAGAAAAGAGAAGCAACTAACAATGGTTTATGTACTGTGGAGGGGGTTCTTGGCTCTAGAGGAGGAGGTAGCCCGGAATCGAGCAAGGGAGCATAGGGAACCAAAAATGATGCCTCCCAAGTGTTTATAAGGCCATCCCTATGCATGTGCATAGTTGGTTTGGTGCCATGACCCACCGTTTGCAAAGTATAGCATTTTTGACCTTACACTGGCTCAAACTGCACTATTTCATGTGTTTGCAAATAATAGGGTAGCGAGAGCACCGATTGGAGATGGAAAAAAAAACCAAGATAGATATTGTAGAGGGTCCCTATGCCGAGGTGTAGGATCTGATGAGATGTCTCTAGGTGACCATGGAGTCTAAGTAATCACCCGTCAAAGTTGAATGGTTTTTTTGGTCTCAAGGCTCTTAAGGGACTATTCCTTGAATGAAGTAGCCCGAAACAACGACCTTGTTTGCACACAAAAATGACACCTCCTCTAGATTTAACTTGGCATTTTGGATGTTTGAGTAGTTGGTTCGGTGCCATGACCCACCGTTTGCAAAATATAGCATTTGTTTGATAACCTTACACTAGCTCAAAGCGCACTTTTTGCATTTGCAAACAACGGGGCAGTGAGAGAGCACCGATGGAGATGGAAAAAAATTGAGACATATATTATAGAGGGTCCCTACTCCGAGGTGTAGGATCTATGAGACATCTCTAGGTCCATTGAGTCCGAGTAATCACCGTCGAAGTTGAACAAATTTTTGGTCTCAAGGCTCTTAAGGGACTATGCCCAAATGAAGTAGCCCGAAGAAACAACGACCTTTTCACACACCTAAAATGATGCCTCTTATAGCATTTACCTAGCCACTCGGATGTGTTGGCATAGTTGGTTTGGTGCCATGACCCACCATTTTCAAAATATAGCGTTTAACAACCTTATACTCACTCAAACTGTACTATTTCACGCGTTTGCAAAAATAGCAAAAGAGAGAGAACCGATTAGAGAAGAAAAAAGAGATATAATATTATAGAGGGTCCCTATGCGAGGTGTAGGATCGATGAGAGACATCTCTAGGTGCCACGAAGTTCGAGTAATCACCCGTCGAAGTTGAACAAATTTTTGGTCTCAGGGATCTTAAGGGACTATGCTCGAAATGAAGTAGTTTAAAGGAAGCAATGACTTGTCGCGCACCAAAAATGATGCCTCCTCTAACATTAACTAGCCACCTATACATGTTTGGTGTAGTCGTTTTGGTGCCATGACCCACCGTTTGCAAAATATAGTGTTTTACAACCTTATATCGGCTCAAATTGCCCTATTTCGTGTTTACAAACACAGGGCAACAAGAGCACCGATCGAGAGACGGAAAAAACCAAGAGAGGAGATATATTGTAGAGGGTCCCTACACCAAGGTGTAGGATCTGACAAGACATCTCTAGGTGCCATGGAGTCTAAGTAATCACCCATCGAAGTTGAACATTTTTTTGGTCTTAGGGCTCTTAAGGGACTACGCCGAATGAAATAGCCCGGAAGCAACGACCTTGTCGTGCATTGAAATGACACCTCCTCTAGAATTTACCTAGCCACTAGGATGTGTTGGCACATTCGTTTTAGTGCCATGACCCACCATTTATAAAATATAGCGTTTGACAACCTTACATTGGCTCAAACTGCACTATTTCACGTTTGCAAACAACAGGGGAAGTGAGAGCATCGATCGGAGATGGAAAAAAACTGAGATAAGATATTGTAGAGGGTCCCTACACCAAGGTTTGAGATCTAACGAGATATCTATGTGTGCACATGAGTCCAAGTAATCACCCGTCGAAGTTGAACAATTTTTTGGTCTTAGGGCTCTTAAGGGACTACGCCCGAATGAAGTAGCTCAGAAGCAACGACCTTGTTCGTCACACACAAAATGACTCTCCTCTAGTGTTTAACTGGCTACTTGGACATGTTGGTGTATTTGGTTTGGTTGCATGACCCACCATTTGTAAAATATAGCATTTGACAACCTTACATTGGCTCAAATTGCACTTTTTCATGCATTTGTAAACAACAGGGCAACGAGAGCACCGATCGGAGACGGAAAAACTGAGAGAGGTTATTATAGAGGGTCCCTACAACAAAGTGTAGGATCTGATGAGATGTATTTAGGTGCCATGGAGTCGAGTAATCACCCATTGGAGTTGAAAAGTTTTTGGTCTCAGGGCTCTTAAGGGACTATGCCCAAATGAAGTACCCGGAAGCAACGACCTTGTCACATTTGCCAAAAAACATATCCTCCTCTAACATTTACCTTGCCACCCAGACATGTTGGTGTAGTTGGTTCAATGCCATGACATCTCGAGGCATGAATTCTCACTACTCACCTCCATTCATTTCCTAGGACTGCTAGAAAAGGTAATTTGTAAACAATTATGCCACAAAGGCTCAAGGAATGCCATGACCTTGAATTCTTGGGTGTAACTAGAGAAATCCTTCACTCAAGTTTTGGCTTAGATGGTTCTTGGTTTGGATGACCGAGCACCAAGTTTTGATCATCATAAGTTTCCACTTAAAAAATGTGAATTGGGATTAATAGGGAAGGGGTTCTTGGCTCGGATCGGGTGGTCTGACTCCAAACCGGGCCTCCCTAGAGCCCTCCATAGCACCCAAAGGCATATACCCCCAATCGAGACATGTTGGTGGTGAAAATTTTCTCCCATGATGTCCGGGGCATGAATTCTCACTACTTAGCTCGCATCAATGAGATTGCAACAAGGTTAACACATTACCATGTAAATACTCTAATGATTGTTTGATCTCTTTTTAAAGCATGTTAATACACAATAGAGTGTTAAGAATATTTTTGCATATCTTGTGCCAACTAAATTATACAATGTTTTTGTATTTTTTTAAACAAGTGAATTCAAATTAGGACCTTATTATTACACACATCAATAACACTTAATTTGGACTAATACTTAACAAATAAATTGTAAGTACACTAAAAACATATAAAATGACTTGTAATTTAAATCCCTCAAGACCATTTTTAATTGTGTACATTTTTCCCACTTTGGAGTGTGTTAACCACGTGCTTAAAATAAGAAAATTGATATAAGTCCACACTTGAATCTCTTGAAAAAAATGATCTTGCACCCAAGAACCTTCAAAACCATTATATAACATAACATCATATATCATTTAACAATAACATAACATCATATATCATATATATCATATGGATAATGGTCACATAATCGAGGCCATCAAATCAAATCAAACATAGAACTAATATGGTTATGAAAACATACATGTAGAAGGATATCATGTGCAATGAAATCAAATCAAACATAGAAGTAATATTGTTATGAAAACCAACATGGATATATTGTATCAAACTAAGTGTGCCATGTGTCTCTGAAAATATAAATTCATAATGTATCGAACTAAGTGTGTCATACATATAGGACCACATACGATGCATAAGGCTATATACATGGAATATATGAATAATCATGAACTAGGACCAGATGGCATATATATCTATACATCAGGTCCTATGAATCTAATCATGAAACATCTTCCCTCTCTTCGCCCTGCTAGAAGAAGCATGTCCACGACCTGTGGATGTAGTGGAGGGAGATGCCACTATGGATTTCATCTGTGTGGTCCTAGGCATCTCTAAGCAGGCCTGTAACCTAGTGTGCACATTCATAAACAATAAGTTTTTAACACCCAAATTTTTAAAATACATTCAAAATTTAGAAACTTAGAATTTATAATTCATGTGAAATCTTATCGCAATCTCATGATCCCTATCAATTTTTCGTCAACGCATTGACAGGTCTACGGTAGACTCACGAGGGTAGGCTACATACAAATAAATAGTTCAAATTAAATATTTCATGTACAAAATTTGATATTATAGATAAGTAATAAAAAAAATTCCTCCAAAATTTAACAAATTTGAAAAATTGTACTTGAGTTAGTGGATCTACAGATGTTATGGAAGCATCTACAATAGCCTCCATAGTCTGCATATAGGGAGGAGTCTCTCTGGAAGTCATAAGCTATACAAAAAACATGTACAGATCAATATTAATCTACATGAAGTTTCCACATAATAGACCCAAAGCATAATCGACACATAACATACCAATGTATTAATTTTCTAATAGAAACCAACCAAGGCTCTTAATAATACTTTTTATTGTCATATGACCTCCTGGAAGAGTAGGAATCTAGGTTTAATGATCCTAGGGAAGCTTTGATGTTACTCGAGTCTCCAAAATTCCTACAAGAGTAGATACACAAATAAACTTCCACAATTAGAAACAAAGTGTAAAGATAACTAACCTACGTAAAAGTCACGTGAGGTGTGCCAGTAGCCTTAGTGCCTAGAGCAGATGATGACCCATTATGATCCTATGTATAAAAGACAAACATATTAATATGTACATGTACACATGAAACATTATACACAAACATTAAAAATGTTTATTTAATAATAAAAGTGAAATCAAATATAATTTGAAATGTAAGTAACTTGAAACTTACATCTGTAACATGCCCAATTATAGTAGCTAGCATGTCGATGCCGGATGTGTCCTTCACCGGCTCTTGTTGTTTAAAATAAAAAAATATTAGTTTTTACATGTATGTACATGACATAATCAAATACATATATATTAAAATCTCAAATGAATTAAACTATTGTGTTATATATATTAAATTTTTATTTGACATTTACATGTGAAAGACCAAGATCATTTGCACCAGTTCCAAAAACATCCGCCATCATCTCATCTAGAGAAAATGAAATCATGTGATCTAGCAAATGATGTCTCTCTGTAGTGCATACGGCACCACATGATCCACAGTGGTGTGGTGCACTAGAACCGGTGCCTCCACCAACATCACCAGATGCAATCTGGTCACTATGTTGGGTCGAGTGTCAATGAGCTCCCTTAATGCATGTAGTGTGTCAATCTCCACAACCTCCTTCATTGTAGGAGGGATAATTGAAGACAATGGGGGTTTTGGGGCATGGGGATCCTTGGTTGACCAACACGCGTGCACCAGTCTACTTTGTGCAGAGCCACCTCCTTGCCCATAAAAATCAGAAAAGTCAAAATAATTTGGGACCTCATTAAGCACAAACTCGCAATATAATTTATTCAAAAAATAGAGAGGAACCTCATTGTTGTTGCATGGTGGATAATC
Organism: Taxus wallichiana var. yunnanensis; assembly: GCA_018340775.1. Taxonomy (NCBI): domain Eukaryota; kingdom Viridiplantae; phylum Streptophyta; class Pinopsida; order Cupressales; family Taxaceae; genus Taxus; species Taxus wallichiana. The sequence goes on along the minus strand of CM031239.1, from coordinate 565,379,935 downwards.
AAAAACCATCCACCATCGGTCCCAAAAATTGTTCTTGATTCGGTCATCGTGGCACCAATGGATTGGGAACTATTTGCAAGTAGTTGGGGGGATGGGGCATTGGTTCTTGGGTCAATAAATAATTAAAAATACGGTCTTTTGTAAATTTTTGTCTTTTACGAAATACCGCATGGGATAATTTATCTACATACCACCACCTACAATCACCTCTAAAGGTATTCCATATTTATTTGGTTGGTTGCAGAGTCAACTTCTCCAATCAATGTTTGCAATGTGTTGGCTAAAGTCATGTGGGATGGATTTGTGGCATGATTTTGTCTTATTATCTAAATAAGGTTCTCAATGGAAATTTTATTTTGTCGGATTCTTCCAATGATATCAGCTTGTGTTCCTACCTGTTTTTTGTGGGGGGACGAAGGAGCCATGAGGTGAGATCTACATTTGGAGGAGGGTTTTGAGGAATGTTTGGAGGGTTTTGAGGAATATTTAGATGGTTTGCAAGATTACAAACTTCTCAAGAACCGACAAAAAAATCGTATATATAAAAAAATTAAAAACCCTTGAAAATCACAAAAATTAACCTAAAATGCAAAAATTTGATCAAAATTGAGGGCTTATTGGCGAAATCATGAAATTTTTTTGTCCGAATTTTGAAAAAATTCAAAGCTTAAGTGTCAATAAAACCCATGAAAATCACAAAAATTAACCTATAAAAACTAAAATGCAAGAAATTTTTTATGTGTACTTTTTTTCCACCAACTTTCGCACTTATCCACGAGTAAGTGCTACAACCAATCAAATAAAGGATGACATGATGGATGAGAACAATTAACCTATAATATGTCCTTTACCACGAAAACAGAGATCCTGACCGAGTGTATCTTTCACAACATCACTGCAATCCACATATTTCTTCCCCATAGGTACCCCTTGAATTCATTTTTGAGATAATACCTTATGGTAAATTCTCTCCACCTAGACATGAAGCAATTACCCATTTTCCCGTGGGAAACACTTGGCGATCAATAGTTGGTTGACTAGTCAAGAGGAGAATACCCTATTCAAACTTCTATTCTGTCATCCTCAAGCCTTTGCTTGGGAATATAGTGACATGAATGGCAATCACCCCAATATTTTTACATACCAAATTTATACAACCGATTCTAGACCCATTTGACAACCAAAAAGAAGGATAAACCATGCCTTAAGAGATATTGTAAAAACATGGATTGATAAACTTCTTAGGGTAGGATTCATATAGGTAGTTGGTTTCTCCATTAGTTATAGTGCCTAAAAATATTGGGAAATTGAAGGTTTGTGTGGATTATAGGGATTATAGGAAACAAATCGAAACTATTTTCCCTTACTTTTTTTTTTAATTTATTATAAAAGGTTTTGGATGGACCTTACCCAAGTACAAGAGGTGGCTCAACAACCAAGAAAAAAATTAATAACAAAGGGGCTAACATGAAAATGCGGCCACTCCTAATCCAAAATAAAAACATACTGTAAAACTATGGCAGGGGCCATCTACCAACAAGAAATCCCTACTATGAGCAAAAATGCTAAAATGCAACACCACAACAATATGAAAATAGTAATAAAACAACTACAACTAACCAAATAAAACACAAAAACTAATTGAGACACTTATTGTAAACTTTGGTAGCAATCTGGAGAGCTTGGTACAAGTTCAAGGCCGAAGTGATGTTTGGGTCCTAGTTCGAGTCCTTGAACTTTCTGGAGAGCTTGTTATTCTTCCATGTAGAAATTGGGATCCCACTAATATCACATATTTACCTTATGTGAACTTGCATTAAGTCAAGTACCACTCTATGAATGGATAGAATATTGTTGTGCTTCTCCTCCAAGGTGTTGAGCTTAATAACCATATTATTAACCTCCTCTTTCAGTTTGGGAATAAAGTCATCAACTGATTTTTTAATGTCAGATTTAAGAAGAAAATCCACATTGTCTTCTAAAGTTTTCAAAGTCTCAGCTTGAATTTTCAACTTATCATGTCTAGAATCCTTATCACTAACCATAACATAGTCAGGAACACTAGTACCCCCCATAACTTCTTTTCCTTTGTTACTCCTAAGAACTCTTTTGGGAGGTGGCTCAATTGAAGTATCACGGTACATAGGGTTCTTAGAGAAAATTCATGGCTGGCTGAGGGGGGGTGGGGAATTTGGGGGAAGGATCACTAGCAACAACATCAGAAAGGTATTGATGCATGAGATGAATGACTCCTTGATGCAATGACATAGCTATTTTATGGCCCCGAACCTCCTCGGTTGACTTTCTATGGAATGCATAATGTAGTAGGACAAACTCACCTTGGCCTCCCGGTGGAATTGGTTTACAAGCACGAACTCGATGAAGTGGAACTATGGAAAACCTCTCCTCCAACGTGATGTACCTAACCATCATACGAGCTACATCATCAGATGGCTTTAGAATTTTATCACATACAATCCCTTCCTTTTTGATTTCCAAGATTTCCCCATCATCAAGGAAGAGTTTTCTTCCACTTCCTTGTCAAATTTATTACTAAATTTTTTTTTCCATCCATACGAGGCCGGTGATGAAGGAAACAAACTCCTTAGAAATACTAAACTCTTTGCCTTTAAATTGGATTTTCCTATCTTTCTCAGTTCTCTAGGAATTTCAAAGAAATGAACTAGTCATGACCCTTAATTCTTTGAATAAAATCAGGGAAACCCCAATGCTAAGGGTTTCCTAGAGCTTGACATTTTATTTCCATTGAGGATAAAAAATAGGCTTGACATGACAAGGATCTCCACCCATAGTGGGAACCGATGACTAGTGCAAAGCACAGAGCTGGAACCTCCTACGAACAGACTTCCACATAGCTCTCCAGCAGCACAAAAACTCATAAGTTCCAGAGGTGTAAAGTGATGTCTTTTCCCAATAATAATTATAAGGCCAATGTTTCATTTTTGGGATGAATGGGTAATTGATTGCAATCTACTTCGTGAACCCATGCCAAGGATTCCACACGTGAGAACACCTCCATCTAGGGATTTGCATTAGCTTCTTTAATGATAGCTTGGTGTGCTTCGTGAGGGGTGTCTTGAACATCATACCATTTGGTATAATTATTGATACAAACCCCTACATTAGCTAAGACATCCGCAGATTTGTTCCCTTCTCTATATACATGTTGAAAGATGATGTTGGTACCATTGCATATAGTTAAGGCTTCATTAATGAAGTCACTTATGCTTCTATTAGGGAGTTAGGTCTTAGTAAGATTTCTAATAATAATCATTGAGTCACCTTCCACTATGATATTTTCCATTTTGAGATTTCTAGCAACTTTGATTCTATAGAGAGTAGCTGGTGCTTCCGAGTAGTGAAATGTTTACTTTCCCATGGAGCTCGCATAAGCAGCAATAAGGTGACCTAATTGATTTATAATTAGACCATCACCTCCAACTAGACCAAGATTTCCTTTGGAGGCATCATCAAAGTTTATCTTGTACCAACCTTCTAGGGGAATCACTTTGAACCAAATATTTGTCAATATTGGAAGAAGGAGATGCAATAATTTGAGTGATTTTATAGCCCTTCAAATATTTGTCCTCATCTTGGGGGTAATCTACATTTTTAGGGGGCTTATATCTTTGTAGATTTTATTTAACAACCACAGTAATTTCATTCGATATAATTTTTATTGATTTGTTGGTATTCCTAAAAACTATGGAGTTTCTGGCCTTCTAGATCCTCCAAATAGTGTGGGAAAATTTTTTCCACAACCTTTGAAGGAGGGCATGCTTGAAGGGAGGCTTCCATTAGTGTAGATCAAGAATTTTGCGCTTGTTACCTGTCCAAGTTAATGTACCAAACTAAACACAAAAACCCTGAAAAACTCCAATGAAATCGATACCTGATGAAGATGTAGACGGATGAGGAAGCTGATGTAGACAAGACGGGCGCACACGAGCAATTTGCACAATAGCTCCGAGTAACCTGCAAAACATCGATGCTTGACAGAAAAAGATGGCGTTAGAAGATATTTGGGTGGACTGCCCGAGAAGCGGGTCCGGGAAGCGATGAGCTTCCTTGGCGGATGTCAGTCCACGTTTTCAATAAAGAAAAGAAGCATACATGATAAAAGATGTAAATAAAGACTAGATTCTCTGATTGCAGTAATAAAACAGAAACTGAACAGCAGACAGAAAGTACAGAAAACAGGGAACTGCGAAATAATGCTGGATTTGTGTTACCTGTGACCTTTTACCTGTCTGCAGTGAAATCGGCGTCGACTGGGTATAATCGGCGGCGACTGATGTGATCGGCGTCGACTGGGACTGATCGGCGTCGACTGGGTAAGATCAGTGTCAACTGAAGGCAGACTGACCAATCAGGGACTGTGCGATGAGATTCGGGGATTGGAAGGTGAATGTAGTCTGCAAGATGTGCCGAAGATGGAGAGACGCTGGAACAGAGTCACCAGATGATAGATGGTGGTGTATGATGTTGATATGATACGGGCAGAGTAACGGTGCTCCTCTCAGGGATTGATTAGGACAGGATCTGCCCTAACTGAGACAATTGATGCTAAAAAGATCTCTCCTTCTTGCAACCTGTATCTTTCTCGCTCTCTGTTCGTGCGTAAGTGCTTTCTTTCGCTCGTTAGTCTCTTTTTCGGTCCTTCGAACTGAGCTATGGACCTGCTTTTATAATCGGCGCCGCTCCTAGAAAATCGGCGCCGACCATATGGGTCGGCGCCGATCGCGGAGAAGACTCCCGAGATGGCTAAAAATGATCGATTCGAGAAAGACAAGACCTATCCCGACCACGGGAAATATCCCGCTTAGGGAAGATTAAAAATGGATGTGATGCATAGATAGAATAAATTTGGGGTAGATAAGTGATTAAGATGCATGGGAAGAAGCGTAATTAAATATTTAATATTTAATTACTCATGGGTAAGATGTGATGTGATGAATTAAATTTAGAGTAAGTGATTAAATCACAAATTGGAAAACTATCCCAAGGGGATAGTTGGTGACGTAAACGTGCCCCAGGTTACCTAAGTAGGAAAAACGAATGTGAGGGACACTAAATTGGATAACCAATTTTAAGTGTCTACATTTTGCCCCTTTTTGTCAAGTAACTTGCGATAAGCAAGGTTATGAGACAAAAACAAGGAGATGGAAGAAGAGAAGAATTAGTGATGATGTGATCCCCCTCAAACTAGGGATGGGATGGATAATAGAACAGACGATCCCGAGTTTGAAAGAGGTAGATGAAAAATGCAGGATGCCCCAGTCGGATAGCTGGAGTAGAACTGATCATTGAGGGCGCATAAAAATAAACACAAGGGCAGCAACCTAAGGAACTCACATTGGTAGGGAAAACTAGCCGGTCTCCTCATGAGACGACGTTAGTGTCTACAGACCCATGAGTGTAAGGAGAACTGCAAAATAGTCAGCATCTAAAGAGAGACACTTTGGTAGGGACAACTAGACGGTCTCCTCATGAGACGACGTTAGTGCCTACAGACCCGTTTAACTCTAAGCTGCCGAAAGATACGAGTGTCCCACGCAAAGGGAACAAACCCGAAAGAGACGATGACATCTAAAAGATGTGCCAAAAGGCAAGATTCAGCACACAACAATGATCAGATAGATGAGAAAGCCAAGTATCAACACTATGGCAAACAGACATGAAAAATCGGCGGCGATCAAAATAATCGGCGCCGACCAAGACAATCGGCGTCGACCCAAAAAATCGGCGCCGACCAATCCAGACGCATATAAATATGCGAACGGAAAACGTAAACGATTTATTTGCAACGTGACGATTGATTCAGAGAGAGATAGATTTGAGATTTGAACACAATGGAAGCCTCCGGGAGCGGACAGAAGCGCAGGAGGACACGACCTGGGGTAAGTAGTCACTGGTGAACCCATTTGTCGTTATTTATTTATTTTTTTTTTTGTTTGAGTTTTCATGCGTATGGGAGGCCAGGGTCTGGTTTACGCCTGGCCTGGCAGTCGGCGCCGATTGTTAGAATCGGCGTCGATTGTTTTGGATCGGCGTCGATTGGTAGTAATCGGCGCCGACTATAATGAACGACGCCGATTTGCCAAATCGACGCCGATTTTAGCATTTCCTTCTAGTTTTGGATGTTATGGTTTTGGAAGATGTGATTTATGGAACAGAGAGACTGATTATGCTTTTGATGTCGTGGATGCAGGCACGAGAGGCTCTTCATATGAGGGATGCCATCCCTGAGTTATTGGAGACGATCCTTCCTGACGTGACCGATGCAGACTGGCAGCATTTAGAGCTAGCCGGGCTCGGGGGTTTTAGATATTACAGACGAGTGCCACGGGATGTGGAGCTCATGCGGGCATTAGTGCGACGGTGGGACAGCCACACGTGCACATTTTGGTTTAGGACGGGTGAGATGACTATCACCCATGAGGATGTATACAGGATCCTCCGATTACCGATTACGGGGGACCCGATTGAGATCACACCCCGAGAGCAGCAGCAGAGGGCCCTGGTGCGATTGTACAGAGACAGAGCAGATGACTCGGAGATAGTATCTGGGGCAGTGAGGATAGCCTCACAGTACAGGCAGGATAGCCCTCGGAGCAGGCGGATAGCCTTGATTCAGATGGCTATATCTTATTTTGCCTTGCCAGACTCAGGAGGTGGGAGATTCCCATTACTACTATTAGACTGCGTGTGCGACATCTTGCAGCACAGACAGGTTTTTGCCTTTGCCGATGCCCTGATAGCTCAGGTATATTATGAGCTATGGATGTACACCACTGGTCGGAGGACAGGGATCGATGTCAGCTTTGTGCTTCATTGCTGGGCATACGAGCACATAGCAGTGATCAGGCCATCCGGGCTTCCTTGGATGCCAGCAGCAGTGGGGGGTGTGGATTATGGATTTCGGAGATGGCGGGCTGACATGGCCTGCAGGAGATACAGGTAGATCGGCCGAGTGGTACTCTGAGCGTTTCAGGACGCTTACACCAGATCAGGTTATCTGGAGACCATATCGGGCATTTCCGATATGGGTTGGTCAGGATGCCCACTTGGTAGCATTGAGACGGAGCCGAGTGGTCAGAGGTCGCAGGCCGGATATGTGGGAGCGGGTCCCATTCATGCGGATACTGAGACAGTTTGGCCTAGTACAGACAGTACCGGCCACATACACGCCATATAGGCGGGATAGCAGAGAGACAGATTTGCCGATTTTGATCCCGGCAGACCCATTGAGAGAGGCTCCACCCTCCACGGACAGTGATGATGACGCGGGGGTGGATGAGGGCTACGCAGCATGGTACGATACAGAGTTGCCACGACACCTCCCGCCCTCTATAGATGCTGATGAGGAGGACATAGCTGCTACGCTGGACAGGCTAGAGGGAGAGCATGCCACACTGATACAGACACATCAGGTAGCTCTGGAGGAGATCAGGGCCTTGACAGAGGAGAGAGATTCCCTGATTGTGGAGAGAGACACCGCTCGCCAGGAGCGAGATACAGCGATCCAGCAGAGGGACCGCTACTTTCGGCACAGGGAGGCCCTCAGGGCCAAGTATGGGGAGACAGGTGCCACATCAGAGTCGGGCACACAGGGTACGACTCTAGGAGGGGCACCACCAGCAGCGCCAGCGGCCCCAGCAGCACCAGCAGCATCGTTGCGAGCACCGGGTACTGTGAGCCTGAGCACGTACCAGTCTCTCCTCGCTGAGGTGAGATATTATGAGGATGCCCTAGCGCAAAGCATGCCCCGATGTGCCTCAGCAAGACGGGGCGAGGAGGAGAGGAGCGGCAACACTGGCGGAGCGGAGCCTCAAAGTGAGGGAGCACTGGGAGGGACCGAGGTGGGCCGAGACCTCCAGCAGCAGGTGCTTCGAGCTCGGTAGGCGGCGGCCAGGAGAGACAGCCGGGTGCAGAGGAGGGTGGAGGAGATAGTGTCCTCCACGCTTCCGATTTTACCATATAGAGATTGGATAGATTTTGTATTTGTATAGTGATGTCGCCTCGATTGGAAGGCATTGTATAGATGGCTTGATTGGAAGCCACCCATTTTTGTACAAACACACATGTATATATAGATTGATCACGTTATTTGTCATATAAGTGTACTTATGCTTTTAATTTTGATATACATGGATAGATGGATATAGAAAAATAGATGTGATTAGAGAGATATAGACTGATGGATGATGGAAATAGATGTGATTAGATAGATTGAAATGTGGATAAAATAGATGCGATTGGATAGATATAGACGGATAGATGATAGATGGATGTGATTAGATAGATTGATTTAATTTTGATAGATAGATGTGATGTATCTTGGATGGACATAGCTTTTAAATATTTTGATGGATAGATATACAGATGTACTTGATGTATGGATTAGATATAAATAGATGTCATGTACCTGAGATGTACGTATTTTTCGATATTTTGATGGATAGATAGATAAATGTGTTGGATATATGGATGTAATTATAAGGAGAAATGAATACAGATAGGAGTTTTGATAGATAAGATGAATTTTGATAGAAGATAAATTTTGATTGAATTAACATGTGAAATGCCAATTTAACAGGATGCAAGACAAAGAAATGAGGAATACTCCTTACAAGAGCCAAAGATGAAAGCGGAAACAACCGTGACTTAGAAGAGAAGATACTCGGAGAAGAAGAAAAATGATAAGTTGGACTTCCAACCGACCATAGATAAAATCCAGAAAGGGAACCAAAAGACCAAGCATACAAGGCCCTATATAAGATTAAAATAAATCTGACACTAACTAGTCGCAAACCAGATCTAGGATAGAAACGGAAAGAAAAGTAAGTAAGTATCTTGTCGGAACCTACAAGGGACAGAATACATATCCATAGTGGGGAAATAGGATTCTCCATATGATCGACAAAAGGTCCTAAATCTCAGCTTCATGACTTTGACAGATAAGCAAACTGATCAATGCGGGAAGTTTGCTTGATATGGAAAGACTGATCGATGCGGGAAGTCTTTCAGTGATGCTATAAACTGACTGGAAGGCCGATTAATTACAAGAAGCCTTGAATTTTTCTTTGAGAAACAGCCGTCCTTCAAGGGAGCGGTCTGTATTGTGAATTTTAATGATAGCCATCCTTCGAGGGTATGGTCTATTTTCTTTTTGATTCACTTGATAATGTATGGATAGCTGTCCTTCAAGGGATCAGTCTATCTTTTGGATAGCATCTTCTCTTTTTTTTTTTTGGAAACTTTTTGGAAGAAGCTGAGTTCAGACCTAGATAGATCAGATGGAGGGGAAGAGAACATAGAAGAACATGCACTCATGACCCGAGTAGATCCGATGAAGATAAGTACTTGGGACAGATGAAGTGGTGATTAAGGTATTCCTACCATGAGGAGGAACATATCCAAAAGAAACGTGCAATGAGTAGAGCCGCGATACTCATATTTAAGGTAAGCGAGGCAATAGGCGGAGAACCACACAATTTCAAATCACCACGAAAGTAGATGACTGGTTATTAGGATGGATGAAAGATCTGTGTTGCGACTAGATTTGTGTAAGATAGATTTTAACAGTAGAAGGGCCGTAAATGCAAAGCATTAAGAGGTTCCGCTTCAGGGATACCATCCATGGAAGATAAACGATAAGCCCCAGACCCATATTTATGAGTAATAATGTAGGGGCCCATCCAATTGGGAGCAAACTTACCACGTTGACTCCTTTCGAGGGTAGTGACATTTTGATTTTCCTTAAGAACAAGATCACCAATTTTGAAGTCACGGTGTTGCAAGTGCTTGTTATAAGCACGTTTGACACGCTCGAGATAGACCTGATGATGCTCAAGAGCGTTAAGACGTCGCTCATCTAATAACTCAAGTTGTGCTAGACGATTTTGACGATAATCCTCATCGGAGACAAATTCTCTGAGAGAAACACGGAGAGATGGGATTTGGACCTCCAAAGGAAGGACGGCCTCAGACCCATAGACGAGAGAGAAGGGAGTAGCACCAGTAGGAGTACGAATGCTAGTCCGATAAGCCCAGAGAGCAAAAGGGATATGTAGATGCCAATCCCTACCAGCTCGACTAGTTACCTTTGCGAGGATATTACGCAAAGTTTTATTGGAAGCTTCGGCTTGACCATTAGCTTGAGGATAGTATGGAGAAGAAAAACTGAGCTTGATATTGAAAGCATTGCAGAGATTCTGCAAATCAGCGTTCTTGAAAGACTTACCATTATCTGCGATTAGCTTGTGTGGAACGCCAAAGCGACAAATGATGTGTTGATAGACGAAATCAACTATGGGCTTAGCCTTTGTTGAAGAAAGGGGGATAGCTTCTACCCACTTAGTAAAGTACTCAGTGGCGGTAATGATAGAATGATGACGTTGTGAAGAACGAGGATTGATGAGACCAATAAGATCGAGACCCCACTGCGAAAAAGGCCACAAATCCGCCGCAGGTTGCAAAGCCTGACTAGGGATGTGCGTGAGATTGGAATGTTGCTGACACTTGACGCACTTCTTAGTGTATTCACAACAATCTTGATTAAGAGAAGGCCAATAATATCCCAAACGTAAGATGCGCTTGGCTACAGCTAAACCACTAAAATGTCCACCACAAATACCGTCATGGACCTCCTGAATAGCTTTAGATGATTCATGGGTTTTGAGGCATCGAAGCAAAATACCATCAAAGCCACGTTTGTAAAGAATCCCGCCTAGGATAGTATAGCGATTGGCGCGTTGGACAAAAGACCTTCTACCATTGGGAGACAGATCTGGAGGAAGGACCGAATGAGATAGATAATCAACTATCTGTTGATACCACTCATCCTGAGTATGGGTTGTGACAGCATTGATTGACGTTAGTTGCCCAAGATGAGATGGTTGATCCAATCATTGCACAGCCACATAAAGACGCGAGTCTTCGGTAAAAGGTGGGATAAGGGAGGCTAAAGAAGCCATGGTATCCGCGAATCGATTCGCAGTACGAGGAATGGCTTGGATAGTGAAGTTATCGAAAGATTGGAGTTGGGCAAGAACGATGTCGCGATATTTCTGAAGGATATCATTCTTGCATTGATAGACACCCGTGACCTGGTTAACGATGAGTTCAGAATCACCAAAGATGTCAATATGACGAGCGCCGAGATTAATGGCATTTTGAAGACCTAAGACAAGAGCTTCGTACTCAGCCATATTATTGGTGCACTCAAAGTTTAATTTGTGTGCGACTGGGATAGGCGTACCCCAAGGAGGAATCATCACGAAACCCGCACCTCCCCCTTGCTGGCATTTGGATCCATCAAAGAAGAGCTTTACTTTAAATGGAGATGGACTAGAATCAATTTGTTGGATGTATTCATCGGGGAATTGAGCAAGGGGGTCACGAGTGTCCGAAGAGGAGCATCGGCTAATTGATCCGCAATAACCCGACCCTTGATAGCCTTTTCAAGGGATAAACTCGAGGTCAAACTCAGTCATAAGCATAAGCCAACGAGTGATGCGATCATTGTGATAAGGTTTTGCATGGATTGTCTTGAGGGGATTGACACTTGTGACAATATAAGTTTTGTGATTAAGGAGATAATGACGAAGCTTAGAAGTTGCGAAGAAGAGAGCACAACATAGTTTTTCAGCTTCGGAGTAACGTGTTTCATACTCATGGAGGGTGCGACTGATGTAATAGACAGCTTGTTCTTTACCACAAGTGTCCCGATGCGAAATCATGGCTCCCAGAGCATGGTCAGTCACAGAGATATAAAGATAGAAAGGCTCCCCCTCGCGTGGAGGTGTAAGCACAGGTGGAGAAAGAAGATAAGCTTTGAGATCATCAAAGGCCTTTTGGCAATGTTCATCCCACTCAAAATGAACATTCTTACGGAGGAGATGGTGAAAAGGTTGACAACGGTCCGACAATTGGGAGATAAAACGACGCACTGACTGAAGACGTCCTTGGAGACTGCGGAGTTGCTTTAAGTTAGAAGGGGGAGGCATCTCAAGGATAGCTTTTATTTTTGCGGGGTCGACTTCAATGCCCCTGATGGAAATGATAAAACCTAAAAGTTTACCAGTGAGAACGCCAAACACGCACTTAGCTGGATTTAGACGAAGACAGAAGCGGACAAGCCTCTCAAAGAGAGGTGCAAGGATGAAAAGATGATCCTGACGGCACGTGGACTTGCCGAGGAGATCGTCAACATAATCCTCCACAGTTTTGTGTAAGAGATCATGGAAGATGTATGTCATTGCTCGTTGATAGGTTGCCCCTGCGTTCTTAAGGCCAAAAGGCATGACATGATAGCAAAAGGTCCCCCAAGGGGTTATGAAGGAGGTCTTATGTTGGTCTTCTGGTGTGATGAGGATTTGATTATATCCAGAGAAACCATCCATAAGAGAAAGCATCTCATGACCCGCAGTTAAATCTACAAGTTGGTCGATATGAGGAAGAGGAAAATCATCCTTTGGACAGGCAAGATTAAGATCCCGGAAGTCGGTACAAATTCGAATCTTCCCAGTAGCCTTAGTTACTGGTACTACATTAGACACCCATTGCGGATAATCGATGGGTTGGATGAAGCTAGCCGAGAGCAAGCGTTGTAACTCTTCTTTGACAAGAAGGGCTACTCTAGGGTGCATTTTACGTAATTTTTGCTTAACCGGTTTGATGTTGGGAAGGGTAACGATATTGTGGACCACAATATCGGGATCGAGTCCTGGCATATCTTCATATGACCAAGCAAAGGCTTGACGATGTTTGGAAAGAAAAGCGGTAAAGTCCCCTAATTCCTGTGGATTAAGGGATTGGCCGACCTTAATGATGCGAGGGTCTTCAGAAGTCCCTATATTAAGGTCGATAGTGGCTTCGTTGAGAAGGGTAGACGTGTCAGAAGGAATAGTCTTGGGGAGATATGAATCCTCTGCCCCCAGATAGGTGAGGACAGAATCATCATCCGCACAGTGGATAGTGTTGATAGTGGGAGAGTCGTCTCCAACTATTTCAGGGAAGATTAATGGTATAGAAGCGGACCGATTGTTAGTCTCATAGACCAACGGCCCTAAGGAAATGGTATTGATCAAAAAAAAAAGTTAGGTGGGATGGAAATGTCATCGTCCACATCAAGTGATGCTTCTGACTTGGTGGGGGAAGATGGTTCTTCAGTAGGAAGAGGTTCATCAAGAATAGTGACGGTGGCCTCTGAAAGGGGTTTAAATCCTAACCCAAATTTTTGATGTGGCATGAGAGTAGGAATGGATTTGAGGTCATGTATACCTTGTTCATATTTTCCAAGGCCAAAACCTTTCCACGCGCATCGATGTAGATAAGTCTTTGCAAACGTGGGATTCTGTAGGTGATCAAACCCTGTTAGGTAAGGTTTGGCCCTAGGAGGAGAATCCAGGCGATGATGAGGCATATCAAGACCACCGTAGATGAAATTGGTCTGTTGATTGGGCAGACCAATGGTGACGATGCGACCGAGACCTGGTTGATATTCAGGTTGCTTGTCTGGTCTACCATACTCATTAGGTTTGAGATGGGCATCGAAAGAAAAGAGAGGAAGCTCTCCTAGTGAGAAACGCTGCAATGTCTCTTCCAGATTTTGTAAATCCGGTAGTTTGGTTGCAGGCATGGAAGAAGATGAGGCCCCATCTGGAGAAGATGTATTTTCTTTTAAAGGGGCAGACCTAGTGGTCATGTCGCATTGTGCGGAAGGGAAAGGATCTCCTGGATGAGTATATATTTTGCCCTCATATTGATATTTTAGGCATCGATGGAGGGTGGATGGGACACAATGCATTGCGCGAATCCAGGAGCGTCCGAGGATCATGTTATAGTGGAATTTTCCTTCGACAATATAGAAGAGTTCATGGAGCAGCTTCTTACCTACTCGGATGGGTAAGACCACAGTTCCTAGAGTGACTGCTAGCTGATCGTTAAATGATCGAAGGGCGAAGGGTGGAGGTGACACCACATTCTTTGGTAACTTAAGTTGTTCGAATGTGTGCGAGGAGATGACGTTGAGTGCAGCTCCACTATCGATCATAACACGTTTTAAGGTAGTGTTATTGATTTGGACTGTGATGAAGAGGGGAGCCTCCAAATCTTCGGAAGAAAGAGAAGGAATTTCTAAATCTTCAAAAGAAATGGTAGTTGGTGGTCTATTCAGTTCAACAACCAACTCGAAGGGCTGGGGCTCATCGGAATTTACTGCGATACGACGCAAATTATCAATCAAAGCTTGGCGATGTTGAGGAGAGGATTGGATGAGGTCAAAAAGAGACATTTTGACCGGAGCTTGGGTGAGTTGCTTCATGACACTCTCCTCAACAGATACGGGAACTTGAGTCCAAGGTGGAGCACGAATGGAGACCTTGGGTCGTGGGGCTGATGAGGAAGGAGACACGCCTTCAGGGGCTGCAGAAATGACAACCCGTGGTCTAGATGCTGAAGATGAAGATGGGTTATCATAGTGTTGGGTTCTAGTGGCGATATGGATTGTGTCAATTTGGGAAGGTGGAAGATCAAGTGGGATGGAACCACTAGAGGTCTGAGTGGATGGTTGAGGTTTGGATGGGGCTAAGATGACAGGAGGTAATTGTTCCTCCTCCAGCAAAAGGTCACTTTCTTCCAGAAGGTTCTTGATAACGGCTTGGAGAGCTTTACATCCCTCAGTATCATGACCCGGAGTACGGTGGTAAGCACAAATCAGATCAGAGTTAAACCAAGTAGGTTTCACTCCTTTAGGATTATAAGGTTTAATCGGAGGAAGGGTTATGGATGAAGATTGGATGAGTTGATGAAGGATTTCGGTATAGAATCCGGTAGACGAAGAGGAGGATAGAGATGATGAAGATGGTTCTTTTACCTTAATCGACTGCCGAGGTAAAAGAACTTGCATGTTAGGTTTAACAGTCTCTTTAGGGATCCTCTTGTTTGTTTGGACATTTGGAGGAGCAGTCTTGGGCACTTGAGATGGGAGCAAGTGAGACATGATTGACTTTGGTGGAGGAGGAGCCCCTAAAATAGATTTTGAAGATGAGGGATATGCGACAAATTTTGCGGTCTTTGGAGACAAAGGGGGTTGCTTAGTCGGATTTACGGATGATTTAGATAATGTTGATTTAGATGAGGAAGAAGTCCTCAAGGTAGGTGTAATAGGAGGAATATAGGGTGCTTTGGTTTTTGGTAATGAAGATGATGATCCTGATAGAAGAGGTGGCATCTTTTTGGTAGGTAAGTCTATTTTTAGGGGTATTGATGAAGAATGTGTTGTGGAAGAAGATGATGGCTTTGATGGATGTGTAGAAGAAGACGCCTTCTCCGCGGGCAAATCCAATCGTTTATGAGGCGTGGAGAGAGATTTTTGTGGAAGAGCACCAAGAGTTTTGATGGTCCGAAATATGGGCTTTCCTTTTTCAGGGATGGTGACGACTTCAACGGCATAAGGTGATTGTAACCTTTTTGGGGGAAGTAAGTGGGAAGGTTCTGATGGTGTGGTGTTAGATTTTAGTTGTCTCGGTTTAGGTTCAGGAACCGAGCGTATAGATGTTGGTGCTACTTCTTTTGATTTTTCCTGAATAGGTGAAGTAACATTGGTGATGGAAGAAGGGGGTGATGACGGGCAGCCTAATAAGGACTACTTCGATGCAAAGTAATCATGGGTGAAACTACTGTAGGAAAAGAGATAGGAAGGGTCAAGATTGAAGATGCTTCCATTGAAGTTGGCACAATGATAGGTACGTTCACCAAGGGCATAGTTGCAGCGGGAATGGGAGCAACAGAAGTGGATGTGTCCGTAGTGGAAACTCGGAGGGATGTAATTGCCTCGAGCATTGAAAGAATGTCTGATGATGAGACAGATGAGGATGACACTGTCTCGGGTATAGATGGAAGGTCAGACAAAGGAGCGGAGAGAGATAACTCCGTGCTTGGTAATGTAGGGATATTCAAAGATAGACTATCTGAAGATATTGGAACTCCCGTGATTGATGAAGAGGAAGGAGGATCTGATTCGATTGATGTGTTTGCAGACGGATTGGTTTCAGAAGAAGAGTCCTCGGTAGAGATGAAATTGATAGTGTGGGTGTTTGGTTGTTGAGATTCCGAAGAATTATGATTTGGGGCATGATTGGGGAAAGGTTGTTTAAAAACATCCAGTGCTTGATTTGGGGGAGCATTTGGGTTATCCAGAATGAGCTCGCCTTTATCAATGAATTTTTGGACAAGATTTTTGAAAGTCCAGCATCGCTCGATGTCATGACCCTCGTTCCGTGATAATGACAAAAATCGTTTTCCTATACCGTAAGCAGGCGTTCTCGGCTTTCATCAATATCCCTAATGGGTGGAAGTTCGATCATGCGAATTTCCAACATTTTTCTAAGATGGAGGCATATGATTCCCCCAATGGAGCGAAGGATCGAGAAGATGAAGGCCCTTTCTGAGAAGATGAGGAATCTCTTCGTGGTGGTTGATTAGGAGTACTATCGGTTCTTGATGTTTTTAATACGATAGCATTTGTGGACCCTTGATTCTTATCTTTAGAGGGGGAAGAATTTGGTTTGGTGAACCGAGAGAAATCCGGTTTAGATTTGGAGCGAAGTTTTAACTTTCCTTGTTCAATGGCATGAGATTCAAGTTTGCGTGCCATCGTAAAGGCCTCTTCAAAGGTATGAAAAGTTTGGATCCTTAGAGTGGAAGAAATGTGATTAGCACAGGATCGGGTGAACAACTCGATTTGTTGGGATTGAGGAAGGGAGAAAGACAATTGGTTGATTATCCCTCTCCAACGAGCGACAAAGTCTGCTATAGACTCATCGTCGAATTGGCGAATGTTATAAAGATCTGTGATTGAGATCTTATGCGCGATATTTATTGAGAAGTTTTCAACAAACATCTGGGCCAATTGAGAGAAGGAAAACAAAGAATGTTGAGGGATGTTATTGTACCAGTCCAAAGCGGGACCCGCTAGAGACATAGGAAAGGTACGGAGCATGAGTTCCCGATCCTCGGACGATAAGGTAGTAGCAGCATGTTTGAATGCTCGCAGATGTTGTTGGGGGTCTTCCCGGCTATGAAATTTTGAGAATTTGGGAAGTTCCCATTGGGGAGGATAAGGCTTAAAAGCCACCGAAGGATGAATGGGTTCATTGCACACTTCTTCAAAGGAATATGAAGGACGGCTCCTTTTGTGGAGGCTTCCAAGTCTGCAATTTTCTTGAAGAGAATTTGAACTACGTCGGATTGGGGAGGAGGTACATTGGTATGTCCTACATAAGAAGCAAGTGGTGGATGTTGTTGAGATGTCAATGGGGGATTCATCTGTTGTTGGATAGGATGATAAGAGGAATAACCAGGTGTTCTGGGTGACACCGGGTGGGGTATTTGTTGTGAAGTAGCTTGCGTATAGGTAGGCTGTGAGATAATAAGTGGTTGAGAAAATATAGGTTGGGTGACGGATGGAACCTGTGATTGGTGGACTCCTATGTTTGTTGATTGAATAGGGACAGATTGAGGAACATGGGTGTTGGTTAGATTGGACATGTTGGGGAACAAGACCTGAAAGGGACCTTCTACCGCCGGATTTGGTACCAAGGGTGCCGATACTAGGGGATGGGCGAAGGTCGCAGTTGCTGGAATATTGGAAGAAAGATTCACTGGAGGACGAGAAGTAGGAACCAACTGACTATTCGGAGGGGGTTGGCTCATGAAGAGGTATTGACCTTGGGACACGATGGAGGGCATAGACGAATTGACGGCAATGTGCGGGTGTGCAGACGCATTCATTATAGCCAGGGCAGAAGACCTCTCAGAAATGGGTTGTGGAATATTCGAGGTAACTGCAGTGTTAGGGATAGGTAAGACTAATTGAGAACTAGTCGACATGGTAGGTGGAAGAGAAAAGGGGGCATAGGGGCCTCGCACTTCTCCGTGGCTCGAGGCAAGAGAGATGGTGCAAACTGCTCTAAAAAGGCCTGGGATGATCCACGAGGATAATCGTACACTTGTCGGATTGGTGGGTCTTGGTCAGATATTCGAATGGACTTGTGTACTAGGTAGTCCATGAGGGCTACCGGATTGCGATCAAGGAGAGCCTGAAATTCAGGATCCCCGCGAGGAATAGACTCCGAGTCAGAAGATATTTCTGATGGACTAGGAGAAGCTGGACGTGATGGGATTGTTTTGGCTTGATGGAAAGGATTATACGACCATGAGGGGGAACCAACTAACAGCGGTCCCGAGGAAGATTGGAGGGGTGCCGAAACATCCACGCTGGTGGTGATTTTGGAGGAAGAAGGAACCTGTTGGGCCATTTTCCTAGATTGTGACCGGGTGATAACCGTCATAAACAAGCAAGAAAGAAGATTGTCCTAGCTAATGCACAAACAATTCAAGCAGCGCAAGTGATTATCTCCTTTAAATTTTGATGCTTTTAAGAAAAGAAAAATGTTAGGGAAGGCTTTTTAGAACAGGAACTACTCAGATAGCCAAACTAGGGATGGTTTGGGTAATGTGTGGTGAGGAGTCCCGAAGGCACTTCAGTAAAAGACCAGACGTGGCTTGACAGTAGGACCTACCCCGCACTTCACACACCGCTGCGATAAGGAGTCGGGTGCTTTGCCAATATATACCAAAATCTTCCGTGAATTTATAGCGCGGCCCGAGTACCGCTGTAGGCTCTTCCTCTTGGATATCACTTCCAAGTAGCGAGGCCAGGAAGGAGTTTTGTTTAGATGCTTTATACCTAGTGATTTTGGCTTTGTGTGCAAGGGTGAAAAATAAAAATCAAATAGTGTCACTACCGATTTTGATCAATTCTCCAACCTAATTAAAACTAGATGAAAAAGCATGCAGCAATGACAAAGAAAAGGTTCTTTTTAAGCACTTAAAACGAAATGTTTGATTTCGATGAAGACAAGTCAAACAGGTTCTTTCCCAAATGCGATTAAGTTCCTTTTAAGCACCAAAAATTGAAGTGTTTGGATGTGATAGACAACCAACAAAGAAATCCTAAAAAGGAGAAAACACCGAAAAAGAGGAATACCTGTAGATTTAGCTCTCCAAGGTGTGTGGACTTCAAAAAGCGCGTTGTTGAGCTCTTCCCCTCGAACAATCCCACGATCAAGCAAAGTGCTCCGCAAGAAAAGATCAAGCAAACAACAAACAAGATCCGGAAAGATACATCCAGATAGTGGTGAAACGAAAAATTTCTATTTAAAGGAAATAAAAAAATTCAAGATAATGATTTCGCCTAAAAGCAAGATTGAAATGATGAACAGAAATGCTCAAATAGGACTGATAGAAATCAGTGAAGAAAAGGAACAAAGTTCAAAACTAGAAAAGAAATGAACTTACCAATAAGGGACTTTGGTTGGGTCCCACCGGGCGTGCCAGAATGTAGATCAAGAATTTTGCGCTTGTTACCTGTCCAAGTTAATGTACCAAACTAAACACAAAAACCCTGAAAAACTCCAATGAAATCGATACCTGATGAAGATGTAGACGGATGAGGAAGCTGATGTAGACAAGACGGGCGCACACGAGCAATTTACACAATAGCTCCGAGTAACCTGCAAAACATCGATGCTTGACAGAAAAAGATGGCGTTAGAAGATATTTGGGTGGACTGCCCGAGAAGCGGGTCCGGGAAGCGATGAGCTTCCTTGGCGGATGTCAGTCCACGTTTTCAATAAAGAAAAGAAGCATACATGATAAAAGATGTAAATAAAGACTAGATTCTCTCGATGCAAAGTAATAAAAAGGAAACTAAGAATGCAGTAAAGTACGTAAAATAGGAACTGCGAAATAATGCTGGATTTGTGTTACCTGTGACCTTTTACCTGTCTGCAGTGAAATCGGCGTCGACTGGGTACAATCGGCGGCGACTGATGTGATCGGCGTCGACTTGGATTGATCGGCGCGTCGACCGGGTAAGATCAGTGTCAACTGAAGGCAGACTGACCAATCAGGGACTGTGCGATGAGATTCGGGGATTGGAAGGTGAATGTAGTCTGCAAGATGTGCCGAAGATGGAGAGACGCTGGAACAGAGTCACCAGATGATAGATGGTGGTGTATGATGTTGATATGATACGGGCAGAGTAACGGTGCTCCTCTCAGGGATTGATTAGGACAGGATTTGCCCTAACTGAGACAATTGATGCTAAAAAAGATCTCTCCTTCTTGCAACCTGTATCTTTCTCGCTCTCTGTTCGTGCGTAAGTGCTTTCTTTCGCTCGTTAGTCTCTTTTTCGGTCCTTCGGACCGAGCTATGGACCTACTTTTATAATCGGCGCCGCTCCTAGAAAATCGGCGCCGACCATATGGGTCGGCACCGATCGCGGAGAAGACTCCCGAGATGGCTAAAAATGATCGATTCGAGAAAGACAAGACCTATCCCGACCACGGGAAATATCCCGCTTAGGGAAGATTAAAAATGGATGTGATGCATAGATAGAATAAATTTGGGGTAGATAAGTGATTAAGATGCATGGGAAGCGTAATTAAATATTTAATATTTAATTACTCATGGGTAAGATGTGATGTGATGAATTAAATTTAGAGTAAGTGATTAAATCACAAATTGGAAAACTATCCCAAGGGGATAGTTGGTGACGTAAACGTGCCCCAGGTTACCTAAGTAGGAAAAACGAATGTGAGGGACACTAAATTGGATAACCAATTTTAAGTGTCTACAATTAGATCTAAGCTTAAACTATATCTTCTCGAGAAAAACTAGTTAACCCCAAACCTTTTAAATATGGTTTTCCAAATGGAAATAGCCACTAGGAAATGGAGTAGTTGGTGTTGAATGGTTTAATTATGTTCTTACGGTGATAATATCTATTGGAAAAATTGTATCCTCGATTAGCAAGGTTATCAATGGTGAGGATAGTTTTATTAGGAACAACCTAGAGAAATTGATTTATCTTAGGTGTAATCACCTTGAACCATATCCCACTCCAATGAAAATTACTTGTCATGTTCTCTTACAAATAGTTGATAGCTAGTTCGAAAGAATAATTGCCATCAAATGAATGGGCCCAAATAAATTCATCTTTATTACATAATTGAAAAATGAGAATATTGTTGAGAATTCTTTGTGGATCATGAAGGAGATCTCCTTGATTGGGTATAAGATTCATAAGATTTTTCCATTGCACAATTCCATTATTCTCCTGCATGTAGTCACTAACCTGCTGTCCTAGAGCTATTGTGAGGTTGTCCAGGAGCCATTCCCAATGTTGATTATTAGCAAGAGAGCTAAAATCAGCCCACTTATCTTTCTAGAAGTTTATGCTTTCCCTTGTACCAAGTGTCCATTTACACCCCAGTGCAAGTTTAGTTATGGTCTTAACCAAATTGTCCCAAAAAATGGATCCATTCGGGAGAGTGGAATTTTTGAGAAAGTCTTGGACATTACCCATGTTTAAGTATTTATCTTTGATAAGGTTTTCCCAAGGATGTTCCTCTTTAATAAGTGATCGGGGATAATTTTCAAAATTTCCCTAAACATCCCTAAATGGTGTCAAGACTGGAAGATCATTTTGAGAGCTTTCCAATGATTGTAAGAATGTGACAAATGGACATCGAAGCTCTAATTATGTTTGGTCAAAGTTTAGTCAACAAGAAAGTCAACTCTGGTCAACTAGTCGATTTTAGACCAATGGCACCGTGACATGTGGCAAAAAGACAAAGGGAGTCGTTTGTTGGTTTTTAACCACCGTGTATTCGACGAGCATAAAAATTATGCGTCGAAACAAGAGGCTCAAACATTACGGAGGGGGAGCCCGACTACCATGAGGACGATTATATCATCACCGATGTGGTGGGTCCTCAAACCACCATGTGGCTTGCCACCATGAGTTCAATTTTCCAATCGCAGTCGGTTGTGGTGGTCTTATTCATCATATTTCATGTGGGTCTAACTTTATAATTATTTTCCATGCATTATTCCCAAATACCACGGTGAGTCAATGTTGGATAATTCGAATGTCATGGACCGGATCAATATAACCAACAACCACCTATGACTCGGTGGTAACGACTCGCCTTTATATAGGCAATCAAACCATTTCATGGCTGAGCCAACATTTAGTGGTTCAAACAAATTCCCACACAACTCGGTGGATTCACCAAAAACGCCCAAACCAAGCCATACATGAAAGCATCCACGTGGAGAGGAGAAGGAGATGAAGTGGTGGTAGGGGTGGTTAAGCTCACGTGGTCCTTTGACCACTTTAACATATGAATGGAAAGGATTTAATAAGCCTAAAACCTTATCCCACCGCCAAATGTGGGATTTGACCCACTTCATCTTATTCGCCCAACATGGGATTTTATCCCTTCCTAAATGTTATGCTGCCAAAAATGGGATTTAACCCATCCAAAATGCTATGGGCTAAGGTTTAAAAATAGCCTATAGATAATTGTTAATGAATTGTTGAAGGGCCCTAATTTTGTATAAATAGGGAACCCAATTTCATTGTACACACATTAGCCCAAGAAGCTTATTATTTTTAAGCTTATTTGTGGGATGTGTCAGAATTAGTAATAGGGAAATTTTAATATAGTGTTGTAAACTATATTAAATTCCTAAAAATTACTATAGACAAATATTGTCTATTGGCCTATTATTTTTAGGCAATATTAGATGGAATATTTGTGATTGGGAGTAAAATGTAAACTACCCAATAGGCCCATTGAGCCACACTAAATCACTTGCAAAGCTTGGATTGTCAACTAGAGTGTTGGAGGGCACATTGATAGCGTCGGGAAGGCCGATCAAAGCCGAAGGAGATTGTGCATCAGGAAGGTGAAGAATGATTTGACTGATCATCATAAATTCTTCAAAGAACTGGAGCACTGATAGGCAAGTGAAATTCCATTAGGTTTTCTTGTAAAAGTATTGTTGTAACTTACAAGTTTTGACTAGTGGAATGGTTCAAAAGAACCCAGAGACATAGGTAATTTCGGAATCCATGATCAATCTTTGTGCAATTTTCTTTATTGTCTTGCATTAATTTTAAATTGATTACTTAAAAGGAGAAAATTGTTGGCAAATAATTAAAGCCTACAAGGGTCCAAGATCAAGTAGATAAAACTTGATTATTTTCGGATCAAATTTGGTATCAGAGTAGGTGATTGACACTTGCAAACTTGCTAATCATCAAAGCAAGTTTGGTATCAGAGCATGTGATCATGCTTGCAACTTGCTAATCTTTGAAGTAAGTTTAGTATCGAGCAGTGATCATGATTGTAACTTGCTAATCTTCGTGAAAGTTTAGTATCGATCAAGTTATTACACTTGCAGACTTTCTAATCTCCAAGCAAGTTTGGTATTAGAGCAGGTGATCGAAACTTGTAAACTTACTAATCTCTAAAGAAAGTTTGGTATCAGAGAAGGTTATCGGCACTTGCAAACTTTCTATTCTCTGAGTAGGTTATTGAAGACAAAGTTGCTTTGTGAGGATGGCATTGGCTTGTACTTATGGATTCCAAATTGGTGGGATAGACTGAGAGACAGGTTTAACATACTCAGTAATTTTCTCACATTTCTATTTGGATGATTCCATTATATCTCATATGCAGATGAAATATCATTCGACGATCCATAAGGCATCTATTGAGATAAGCCGACACTGAGGATTCTACATTTGGTAAGAAATCTAAGGTGCAAATAAAGTTGACTTTGTTCAGCTATTGTATTGGTTTTTCCGAGCATTATTTATTGCTCTTGTTATAATAAAACCATAAACTATTGTGTTAGGTAGAATGTATTGGTAAGACCCCTTTGAGGGAAATGTTTGTATACATCTAACCAGACAAGACACATTAGTTAAAGACCCAATTCTGGGAAATGTTTTTACTTTGTTATACTTACATTAGTAAGACCCTAGAGGGCAATTATTTTGGTGATTTTTCTAACACCAGAGATGTAGTATATTTTTCCTTGTTGAGTTATTTGTCCAAATGAGGAAGAGACAAACAAGGTCAATCCACAATTGCGATGCAGTGGAGAAGACCAAGTACATAAGCCACCAAGTATATAAGCCACCAAGTACATAAGCCACCAAGTAGGAGAAATTTCACGACAGGTTTACCATGCGAAGTTATTTTCCTATAAATTGGTATTCAAGCTTATTGTACAAAGAATCCAAAAATGGAGCATTTTTACAACTAGTTTAACATGATGTATTAGGATATAATTTCCTTACACTTGTATTTGAAAGTTGTAAAAAAGACCCTGTTAAGGGCACTTATCTCCTAATCAGCTTATGAGTACCTGTTACAGCTCGGATATAATATTTCACTCATATAGGCTTGGAGATTGATCTGCCATTTGTGCAGATAGTAGAGTTCACAAGTGTTAGCTCGGAATTTCATTCTGTGTATAGGCATTGTGATCGTTTAGAAGAATGGTAGCTGAATCACTATTGGCATTGACGTCGGGTCAAAACTTCATTCTATGTAGAGGCATTATGACTATGCAAATGAGTGGTACCGATAAATTAGTACGTCAACAAGAGGAACTCTCAAAATATCAGCTCGAAATGTCATTCGGTGTCAAGGCATTGTGACCACACATTCGAATGGTAGTTGATCATCAGACTTAGCATCATGCATTGGAGGCTTGAGGTCTTGAAAGAGGCTTAGCATCATGCATTGGAGGTGTTGGGGTCTGAAAGAGACTTAACATCATGCATTAGAGGCTTGATGTCTTGAAAGAGGCTTAACATCATGCATTGGAGGCATTGAGGTCTAAAAAGGGACAAGTCATTGTCCATCTTTGACATCGGATCAATCATCGCTCTACGTAACATGGAGTTCCTTCAAACTAGTTTGGATTCTATGGAATCAACTAGGAGTCGGGAACTATGTTTTAGAGTCAAAGAAGATCATTGTTGTTAGATATCAAGAGACTTAGCACTATACAACGAAAATGTTGAGGTCTTCTTTGGATATCAGAGTGGCACAATGGAAGCATCGTGGGCCCATAACCCACAGGTCCTAGGATCGAGATTTTTTTGAAGTGAGAAGGTTGCAGAGGAGAATACCCAAGGGTCTACCTTAGTAGAACTTCCGAGGTGGCAACAAAGTTTCTAGATTTAGGACAGAATGGAAGCTTTTTGGGATAAAAATCCTTTCTTAGTGGGGAGGTGTGATCAGGGGATCATTTTAAAAAGTTCCCTAAACATCCCTAAATGGTGTCAATGCTGAGATGATCATTTCTAGAGCTTTCCAATTACTATAAGAACGTGACAAACGAACATCGGGATCTCTAGTTACGTCCGATCAAAGTTTAGTCAACGAGAAAGTTAACTTTTGTCAACTGGTCAATTTTGGACCAATGGCACTATGACACGTGGAAAAAAGACAAAGGGAGTCATTTTGTTGGTTTTTTTAACCACCGGTCTTCGACAAGCGTAAAAATTGTGTGTCGAAACAAGAGGCTCAAATTTTGTTACGGAGGGGAGCCTGGTTGCCATGAGGACAATTATATTATTGCCAACATGGTGGGTCCTCAAACCACAACATGGTTTACCACCATGAGTTCAATTTTCCAATCACAGGTTGACATGTGGTCTTATTCGTCATATTTCATGTGGGTCTAACTTTGTAATTATTTTTCACGCATTATTCCCAAATACCACGGTGAGTCAATGTTGGATAGCTCGAACATCATGGATCGGATCAATATAACCAACAACCACCTATGACCTCGGTGGTAACAAATCGACCTTTATATAGGCAATCAAACCATGTCATGGTGAGCCCAACATTGGGTGGTTCAAACAAATTCCCACACAACTTGGTGGATTCACCAAACAATGCCCAAACCAAGCCATGCATGGAAGCATCCACATGGAGAGGAGAAGGAGATGAAGCGGTGGTAGGGGGGTAGTTAAGCTCACGTGGTCCTTTGACCACTTTAAGATATGTGTGGAAAGGCTTTAATAAGCCTAAAACCTTATCCCACCACCAAATGTGGGATTTAACCCACTTCATCTTATCCACCCAACATGGGATTTTATTCCTTCCTAAATGCTATGCCGCCAAAAATGGGATTTAACCCATCCAAAATGCTATGGGCTAAGGTTTAAAAATAGCCTATAGGTAATTGTTAATGCATTTTTAAGGGCCCTAATTTTGTATAAATAGGGAACGCAATTTGATGGTACACACATTAGTCCGAGAAGATTATTATTTTTAAGCTTATTTGTGGGATGTGTCGAATTAGTAATAGGGAAATTTTAATATAGTTTTGTAAACTATATTAAATTCCTAAAATTACTATAGACAAATATTGTTTATTGGCCTATTATTTTTAGGCAATATTAGATGGAATATTTGTGATTGGGAGTAAAATGTAAACTACCCAATAGGCCCATTAAGCCACATTAATCACTTACAAAGCCTGGATTGTCGACCGGAGTGCTGGAGGGCACATTAATAGCGTCGAGAAGGTTGATTGAAGCCAAAGGAGATTTTGCATCAGGAAGGTGAAGAACGATTCGACTGATCATCAAAAATTCTTTGAAGAACTCTGGGCAACTGATAGGCAAGTGAAATTCCATTAGGGTTTCTTGTAAAAGTAATGTTGTAACTTATGGTTTTGATTAGTGGAACAGTTCAAATGAAACCGGAGACGTAGGCAATTGCCGAACTCCGTAATCAATCTTTGTGCAATTGTCTTTATTGTCTTGCATTAATTTTAAATTGATTACTTAAAAGGAGCAAATTGTTGGCAAATAATTAAAGCCTACAAGGGTCCGAGATCAAGTAGATAAAAACTTGATTATTTTTGGATCAATAAGTTTCCAACCCATTTTAGAAATTAGTGCCTCATTCATGATTCTAATTTTTTAATGCCAATTCCTCCCTCTTTCTTATTATTGCACACCTTCTCCCATGCAACTAGGTGAATTTTATTTTTCTCTTCCATGCCCATCCAAAGAATTTTTTTGGATCCACTCTATCTTATCAACAATATATGTTGGAATAAAGAAGAGGGACATAATATAGATTGGAAGGTTTTGGGGAGTTCTTTTGATAAGAAGACATTTACCCACACTGGAGAGGATAACACCTTTCCAACCAGATAAATTTCTTTGAAACCTATCCAAAAAGGCATTATGAACACCCATGTGAACCTTATTAGTACCCAAGGGAAGACCAAAGTAGGTAGTAGGAAGAGAGTTAATTTCACATCCAAGAATTTCGGTTTTTCTTTATTTGGCATGGGGTGTATTAAATAAATAGAGAGGGATTTTATCAAAAACAATTTTCCACCTTGAAGCATCTTCATATAGCTAGAGAAGGTATTTCATTGTTTTGGCTTCAATGATGGAGGCCAAAAGAAGGATGGTATCATAAGCAAACTACGATGAGAGACTTAAATATCAAGAGAAGTGGGCTTAAACCCATAGAGAAAACCCATAGTAATAGCTCTAGTGATAGTTCTACTAAGACTACCACCACGATGATAAATAGAATGGGAGAGATTGGGTCACCTTGGCAGATGCCATGACTACCAGAGAAGAAACCCATTTGGATTTATATTGAAAATAACTCGAGAATATTGGGGAAGAGATATAAGTCCATATGATATTTTTAAAATGAGCATCAAAACCAAACTTCTCCAAGACCTTGTTAAAGAAGGCCCATGAAACTCTATCAAAATCTTTGTTCATGTCCAAATTTAGAACCATACCGCCTTTTGCTTTTCTCCATCAAATGAATGGTGTCATGATCCATGACTACTCCATCTTGAATCAATATTCCTTTTACGGATCCACCCTATTGGTTTGAGATGATGCTAGGGAGCAAAGGTCAGTAGCCTGGTCATGAGGATTTTTGTGAAGATCTTATAAATCACATTACATAGGTTAATGGGATAGAATTTCTTGAAGTCCTTAGCCCTATATTTTTAGGCACTAGAAGTATGAAAGTGTTATTGATTTCTTTGAGCAATCTTCCAGTCCTAAAAATTCATTCACAACTTTGAGAAGGTCCTCCACACGAGATATCCCAAAACTTTTGATAGAAAAAATTTAGGAAGTCACAGTGGCCTAGGGATTTGTCTCCCTCCATTGAAAAGATTGATTTTCAAAGTTCTTCAATAGTAACATGATTAGAAAGAGTACATAATATTTTAGAAATTTCCAAGTTACCCGGTATTGCGTTTAACAATGTGTTAACAGCTCCAACAGACATCTCCGAAAGCTCATTGAGTAGGTTTTTGTAAAAGTTGACCACTTCTTCTCTTATAAAGTTAGCATCATTTGTGGTCTCTCCATTTTATCTGGTGACTTTAGAGACTCTGGTATGGACTCTGTGCTTAAGTGTTGTCATGTGAAAAAATTAGTATTCTTGTTTCCTTCCTTAAGCCAGATAGCCTTGGATTTCATTCTCCAATAAGATTCCACCTTAGCACAAACAATATGAAAATAAGCTAAAAGAGATATTTTGCGAGTATAGTCTTCTTGGCTCATCCGAAAAGTGTCCACCTTCTGTTCAAAAGAAGAAATGTCTTCTTTAAGCTATTTTTTTAATGAAGATTTTACCAAAGACTTGTTTATTCCAGTCACATACTTTCCTCTTAACATTTTTTAGCTTATGCACAAATCTATATTCGGTTGATCCCTCCACTTGAATCCCCCACTAGAATTTGATATTTTCTATAAGTTTTGGGTGTTCAAACCACATTGTTTCAAATTTTAATGAGGAATGGGTTGGCCTCTCATTATTTATCAAATTTAGGACAATGGTATTATGATCAAAGGAAATTCTAGGGAGGGAAGAGAGATAGAAGTCATGATTTAAAAGCTAGATTTGTAGAAATAAATGCTCTATCAAGGTGAACTTGATCGAGATTACTACCATGTCTTATGTTAGACCATGTGAATGGGTTTCCATGGAGTTCAAGGTCCAACATATTTTCTTGAGCTATAAAGTCTCAAAATCATCCATACCAGCTATGTGTTCAATAGTGCCACCTTTTTTTTCATCCGTAGTAAGAGGATAATTGAAATCCACCATAATTATCTAGTTCCAACCTGTACAGGTTCCTTGGAAACTTAACAAGTCCCTCCAAATATTCCTTCTACTATGCGGGGTGTTAGGAACATAAAAAAAAGAAAAGATCTAGTTGATATTTTTATCACAGAATAGAAGGAAATCACCAAATGCAAATGAGAAGAAATGATAGCCTTACCAATAACCTTTTTGGGGTCTCGAATACCACCATACCTCTAGAGACACCTCTTGAATCAATACCTATCCATTTTGTTTGATCCAAATTTTCTTACAACATACCTTTAGTGCTTCAGTACCCATTTTAGTTTCTTGAATGGCCGGTGATGGCTAGACCGAAACACTTTCTTAGATATGTTAAAGTGCATTTCTTGCCACTACCATTGAGGCCCTTTCTATTCCATGAAATGACCTTCATTAAAAATTCATGGAGAGGATTGGACCAGATGGTCCAAGGAAGAATGCATTCCATCAACCAAAGATTTATTGATTTCTCTCTTCCTCTAATCATTTTTATATGGTCTTCCTTTTGTTGTGTTTGATTTAAAGGTATATCCGGTCACCTGGATGTTGAAGCAAATCCAGCCTTCTAGGATAATTTTTCTTGTCGAAGAACAAAGCATCATGTATGTTTTCATAACCTTTAGATTTTTTCTTTTTTTTTCTACATACCAGTGTGAACTCATGTGAGTTGGTGGAATCACGAAGAACTAGACTTAAACCATTTGTAAGTTCCCATCCTCTTTAGCGTAGGACTAGGTGTCTTTTTAGTCATGTAATAATCTTCTTTAGTGGGGGAGAGGGTAAATCCATACAACTATTTAGAACTTGTTGTGGAGAACATGTTAATTCTTCACGAAAAATAGAGCCCTAAAGGGGATTTTGATGGCCATTAGAAGGATATTTTAGAGCTTCATAATGGCTGACATTGAGAACCATGATCTCATTCTCCCAAGTATCTTGTGTTTTGGGTTCTTCATCGTTAGGAGTGAGATCCAGAGCATTTTATTGGTTTGAATCACAAGATTTAAAAATGACCTTGAATTATTGACATTTCTCATCGCCCTAAAGGCCGAGGTCAACCAATTTTTCATCCCGAAGGTTGAGATCAATTATCTTATCAATGATTCCATATTTTCAATGAGCTCCATATTGATATCTACTTCTTAACATTCTTCATCATCCCGATGGCCAAGGTCAACTAGTTTTTCACCTTGAAGGCTTAGATAAACTAATTTATCATCGACTCATATTTCCAATGAGCTCCATGTTGAGATCTACTTTTTCAAGTGTGCATCTTAGGAACCCAAAGAGTTATCTCAAGTGTTTGTTTCTTTAAAGGAGTTTGAACTTATTTTCCTGGGGTTTCCCTCCTTTATTTTCCTAATATACATGTTTTCCATTACCCTTTTTATTTTCTATAGATTATTTTGGGTTACGATATTTCCTGGTGAAATGTCCTAGTTTGTGACATTTAGCACATCTCATCTGAAAGGATTCATAAATAACAACTTGATTCCAAAGTCCCAATTTAATTTTAAGGACAATCTGGTTAGAGAGCTATTGTTCCATGTCAGAAGAGACACAAAAATTAGTTAAGGCTGACCATGATCTATTCCTAGTGGAACTATCTGGGCCAATGGGAGATCCAATCAATCTTACAATATTTATCATGATCTCATCATCCCAAAACTGCAGAGGGAGTCCAAGAAGCCTACACCATATGGGTATGGTATTAGTATTCTATTTGAAATGATAAAATCCTAGATACCAATAACTAATGAATAAACCCATGTTGCCAAGGAACCAAGGCCCTCCCAACAAATTGACATCAAGATCTTCTTGTAAAGATAATTTAAA
This sequence comes from Taxus wallichiana var. yunnanensis, assembly GCA_018340775.1. Lineage (NCBI taxonomy): Eukaryota > Viridiplantae > Streptophyta > Pinopsida > Cupressales > Taxaceae > Taxus > Taxus wallichiana. The sequence continues at coordinate 565,349,006 of CM031239.1, read as the reverse complement.
CAAGATAAAACCATTAGCCATGGAAGAAATAGCCATGTCCCCCTAAAGTGGGTTCCATTTCCTCACATCCCATTTTCTAACCACATCAATATTAGGCCTAGAACCCATAAACTTACCGATTAGTGTCATTTGATTCTTGTTGATTTCTTTGTTTAGGTAGTTTTCCAGGATATTGATGTGATGAATTCCTTTTCATCCTTCAAGCTCAAAAAACCTGTTGGAGCTAATGGGGAAATCAAAGTGTTGGGTTCCACATGTCACACATATTCCTTTTGAAGATCCCCAACCACGTGTCGGGCCTTTTCAATGAGGGGAAAATTTTCCTGATGGTGTTTTCCCCACTTTATATTGACCCACATATTTTAGTGGAGTGCCTTTTTCGCATTGAGCGGACCGATGGTTTTGTGATCATCATTGTTCAATGTATCATGCCCCTCAAGCAGAGAGGTACTTTAGGAATATCAGAGACTATAGTCCTACCTGGAATCTCGTAATCCATTTGATAGCTCTCATACATACTTTACACATCACCATGGTGACCAAAATTCAAAATTTTGTTCGTTAGAGTAAGCAGAAACCTCACATTCCATTCAGAAAACAACTCACAATATTGAATAATTTTCCCTTACCTTTTATTGACCAATTCCTAGATAAATTATCTAGAAAAGGTATTTCTCATTCCTTGATGGGTTCGAGTGGGTATAATCAAATCATAGTAGTAACCTTTGGAGGATCAAGATAAAACTAACTTTACTTATCCATGAGGGAAATTTTCCTATAGGGTCTTAACTTTTGGCTTATGTAATGTTCCTACTACTTTCCAAATACCTAGGTTAGCGATCTTTTCTTATATCACTCATGATTGTGTTGAGATTTACATGGATGAATTCGTAGTTTATGGGGATATATTCTAAGAGAAAAGTGACAATTTAGACAAAATCCTCTCTAGGTGTGAAAAACAACAGTTATCCTTAAACCATGAGAAATGTCTATTCATGATGGATCAAGGTATAGTCTTGGTCCATCATGTTTTAGATGAGGGAATCAAGGTAGATCTGAATAAGGTCAACATCATTGTAAAAATTCCATCCCTCCTAAATCAAACAAAAGTAAGAATATTTCTTGGACATGTTGGTTATCATAGAAGATTCATTTCATATTTTAGTAAGCTAGTTTCTCCAATATTTTCCATTCTAACAAAATAATTTTAATTTGAATAGACATAAGCATGTTAACAATATTATGACATCATCAAGGATAAATTAACAAATACCCTAGTCTTAAGAGGCCCAAATTGAAAATTTTCCTTCCACATATAAAGAAATGCTTCCAATGAAGTATTAGGGTATTTACTTGAAACCAATAGGAATGAGAAGCAATGCATGCCATTTACTACATTAGCAAGAACCTATCCCTTGCTGAAAGGAATTACACTACCATAGAGAAGAATTTTCTTGTAGCTGCTTAATTAACAAGTTCCTCCATTACATTACAAGATATGTAGTAATTATTCATACTGATCATTCTACTATCAAGTATTTAATGAATAAACCTTTGGTGCATGGTAGAATTGTAAGGTGTCTTATGTTTTTTTTATTAAGGGTAAATAGTTTTGAAGGGACTATACCCTGTATACAAAAGGGCTCAAAAGCCAGATACCAAAAGTAGAAGAAACAACCCAAAGAAGAGCAAAACAACCAACACCAGAGGGCTCAACAGCCAGATAATACAACATAGTAATAGAAAAGGATCAAGACGTACAATGATCGAAAAACAACAGAAGAGACCAAAAACAAACAAGAGATATCTATCACAGAATATCTCAACCAAAAAACAACACCAAAACCGTCAGTCAACAGCAACTTCGCAGCCAGTAAACAACAACACAACTCTACATCACTTGATAGCCCGGTCAATCTTGGTTTTGATCGTTTGAAGCGAGACAAAGAATGCAATGGTTGTGGCCTGAGAAGGGTCTTTCAAATCTGCCTGAGCAATTTCCATATCTCTTTTCTCCTTGGGGCCCCAAATGTCCTCAGTAATCCCGCTGAGACTGCATACACTATGAACATGTTGTTCGATGAAATTGTAAATACTTTTAAGGGCAGATAGGATGCAGTCATTACAATTTTTGCATTTCCCAGTCTGCCATCCAAAGATTGTAGCTTCTTGAAAACTTCAGCAATAACATCCTCCTCATCATCATTTTGTAGTTTCCCTTTTCCCTTAGCTTTTTCCATATTTCTGATAACACTCTTAAGCTCTTGAATTTCCTTTTCCATCCTACCCACTCTGACCAACAAATCCTCCTCCTTAGGCTCCTCCACCAGATGGTTGATGTGCGGGAGGCTCTCAAAGAAGCTCGAGGTCTTCTTTTCTTGCTAGACAAAGCAAAGTGTCAATCTTCCTTTAGAGAAGGGGGGGAATGGAAGCGAGTGGGGGAGGGAGAGGAATGAAGGGAGAGGGAGGAAAAAAATCCAAGCGGGGACAGGTTAAGCAGTGGAGGTGGATAAGAAGAATTAGCCCTTGATGGAGTGGAACTACCCTAGTATGATTTTGCACTCCCTGAACGGATTTCTCCATGAGTTTACAAGAATTTAACATCAAGATTATTGATAAACTAGGGAAATTAAATGTAGTGGCTGAATTTCTCTCTAGGTTAACTATTTTAGGTAAAATGGAGTGGGTCAATGATGATTTTCTGGATGAACATTTGTTTGCAATCTAAACTATCTCTCTTTGGTTTGTAGACATGGCTAATTGCTTGGCTACAGGGAAGTTCCAATGTTTCCTTACACATAATAAAAGGAAACAATTAGTTAGACAAAGTGTGATGTATACATGGTTTAATGGAATAATTTTCAAATGTGGACCTAACCATGTATTACGCATGTGTGTAGCTGAAGATGAAATATTTGACATACATCGAGCATCTCATGATGAGACATTAGGGGAAACTATTTAGTCAAGAGGACTATCCACAAAGTTTTGGGAGTTGGTTATTATTGGCCTTCCCTATATAAAGATGTAAAAAACTATGTATGGCAATGTGATCAATGTCAAAAGATTGGAAAGGCAATACTTACATCTGAGATACTACTCCAACCTCAGGTTATTCCTCATCCATTTAAAAAGTGGGGATTAGATTTCATTGGACCAATTGACCCATATTCTCAAGGAAAGGAGTACATCTTGGTTTGTATATACTATGTTACAAAATGGGATGAGGTGCAAGCTCTCCAATATGCAAGGGATGAGAAAGTTGTAGAATTCTTGTATGAACACATTTTCTAATGGTTTGGAGCACCTAGATCCATTGTTTAGGCCAAAATTTATGTTAGGTGTAATTATTTATTTTATGGAAATAGATCAATGAAGGCATAAGAAATCATCCCCATATCATCCTCAATCCAATGGCCAAGTGGAAGTCACTAGCAGATAATTAGAGAATATCCTAACCAAGATAGTGGATATATCAAGGAAAAATTGGGTTTAAAAGATACCTAAAACAATATGGACCTACAGTAATACTTGGAAAAAAACCATACGATTCACCCCTTATGAGTTGGTCTATGGAAAGAAACCTATCTTTCCTATAGAATTTTAAATTTAGACCTTAAGAATAGTTGTAGAAGCGGGAAATGAGTTATTAGGAGCATAACAAGAAAGGATTCTTCAATTTAATGAGTTGGATGAGATGATATTATAAGCACTGCATAAAACATTAATCATCCAACATCAAATACAATTGTGGAATGATATTCATATTAAACAAAGTAAGTTTCAAAAAGGAGACGGGATCTTCTATTTAGCTCAAAGTACAACGAATTCAAGGGGAGGAAATTACAAACAAGATGGATGGGTCCATATCAAATTGAGTAAGTCTTCAACAATAGGACAATACTGTTGATTCCAATTAATGGGGAAAGAAGATTAATTTTAGTCAATGGCCATAGATTGAGGTTATACTAAAAGATAACATCAAAAGAGTAATTCAAAAAAATGCAACATGAAAATTCATCTCTGAATTGTTTGGACAAATTTTCTTTGTCCAAGTCAACTCAAGGCTAAATTGTATCTCACCAAAAATAAATAGGGATTGGTTGAAAACCATAAATGGTGGCCATCATCCTATGAAGTAATGATTAAAAACTAGAAATGGTGGTCATTACTTCTAAAAAGAGAGAGAAAACATTAAAAAAACAAACAAACAAAGAAAATAAATACGTGGCTGAAAACCAACAATGGCGGTCACCTCTAGAATCATGCAATCAATAAATGTGTGAGACAACATGTGGAGAGAGAAAAATGAGAATCTAAGTGTTGCTTACTAGATTTGACAAGTGATAATTAACAAGGTATGTGTAATTACTTCTCTTTTAAATGTTGAAAAGTGTAAATATGATGTGATAATTATTACTCTTGTGTGAAATGATGAATCCCCATTTCTAATATTTTATCATACATCGCATATCATAATAATTATGTCATTTTCCTAATTTATCTCTCCCATGTACCAATTTATTCCCCACTTTTTCCTATTCCATCATAATTGGTTACATTTTACCCAATTCATGTGATTTATATATAAAACCATTTCGTCTCTATTTTTCCTCATTTTCATTCCTTCATAATCACCATTACCATCCATGGGTTGTCTCCATTACCATTCCCATGCCACTGAAATCACTCCCACACCATTACTTTCTCCACTCCTTTGATTCAGATTACTTCCGGTCATACGCTATGGGGATTAGGCTTCGTCATGAAATGAAAAGTTTAGTTGAATTACTCTCGATAGAAAGTCGGTAGCTAATTAAATAAAAATGTAAATACACTATCATAATATAATGTAAGTTTTTAGTAAAAAATAAGTAATGATATAACTGAAAGATACCCAAGAAAAATAAGAAATAAAAATATAAAACCATAATGTGGAAAGAGGGTTGTAAGAGCCTTAGTTGATTCAAAGATGCCATAGTGAAGAATAGTTAAAAGGAATGGGAGAGTGACACGGGAGCCCGAGAAAATGTAGATCGAGTGATTTGGCTAGACCTGTGGCTCTTGGAAAAGGGATAGGGAACTTGGGGCACCTGGTTTGCAATATGGATGCCCTAGTCTATGCGAGAAGTCTAGAGGCCAATTTCATAGAGTCGTCGGATGATGCATAACCTTCATTACTTGTCTCGTGTATGTCATACTATACTTATTGATGTCATTGTAAACCTGAAATAAAGGAATCACTTGCAAAACCCCAAACAAAGCATCAAAACCCTTAAAAATAAATATTCATATGAAGGGGTAAAATTTTGCTCAGCTACCAAATTGATGGACTTATCACTGAGCGATGCACTACATCTTAGACCCAATGTAGTTCTAGGTGTGTGTGTGTGTGTGGAATTGTTCCCTAGGTTGTTGTTGTGTCATTCGTACTTTGTGAGTAGCAAAAAATTAATTAGATGTAAACTATAAATAATGTGTGCATGGAAACAATAGAATCCCCTCTTATAAAGTGTGATGCAGATGAACCAGCCTTGTGTCCCTTGTGATGGATCTAGATGGATGAAAATGGAGCTATAGATTCCTTTGATGGATGTAACCTTAGGTGGAGATAGTAGATTCTTAGTGCTTGGTCCCTTATTATGATCACATAACCTTATATTTCTATTATTGCTTCACTTGAATTTTGTAATCAAGCCTGAAAAGGTCAAATATCAAAAAGATAAGATGCTCTAATGGCTAGAAAGGACCTAAAAAGTGAGAGTAAAGTGTAAAGAGGATAGAAGCATACAAATGGGATGAGGGCACCTAGCACCGGCATCTGGCCGGGTGCTTTAGTCCGAAAAGGTAGATATGAAGTATGAAAAGACAGATTGGGCCAATAAAGGTGTAAGACTGAAAGTAGCAATAGAAAGAAACAAAATATGGCCAAAGACATGGGTTAATCAGTACTCTTCTTTCTTAGGAACCATGCAAATAGTAGTATGTGATTGAGACTAAATAATGACTCAATTTCCATGATTTTTTGTCTACATTTACCCCCACTTTATGTTGGTGAGAAGAATGCTCGGTAATAAAAAGTAGATAGAAATTTATACTTTATATCCATGTAGATTGATGTAGAAAGTGTTACAGGTACTAGACAAAGTGTGGAGTGATAAAAAGATGGAGCATGGAGATTAAAGATACCAAAAAGTGTAAAAAGGTGATGAGAGTGAACCTAGGGTGGAAGTGCATGTGTAAATTCCAATGTGTGTGATGTACTTGCATGTTAGTATTGATGTGTGTGATTTTTATTGCTTGCTTCCCATATGGATAGACCTGCAAAAGAGAAGATGATCAAGTAATCAAATACACATGTATATGTGTAAAAATGTGTGTAAATATGCATGTATATATGTAAAAATCATGTAATGAAAGTATGAAAATGAAAAATAAACATGTGCACCTGATTTGTGATGAGAAAAAGGGTGTAGAAAGGATCCTATCAATGAAGTGTGAGTGTTTTTGGTAATTTCATGCCACTGGCTAAAGAAATGTAGGGAGGAAATTATGATTTATCCTCTAACCTGTAACTGCTTCCTGAAACTATATATATCTCTGTACTGCCTTATTTTTTGGCGATATGATGCCAATGTAATAGAAGAAGTGTAGGGAGAAACTTCTTGGTGTTTTTTTCAAACCTTTAATTGCTTTCTGTTATATAAAACACCACTGCAGCTGGTGTGTACCCATGCATGTGCTAAGGAAAATCTTCCCTGTAAAAGCCACTCATTTTGTGTAACACACTATGTCATGGAAAAATTGAAAAATTGAACCATATCAATATTTTTTTGTGTGTTATGTGTAAATCCAAATGATGCCCCCTATTTTGGGGCACATACAACGTCCTTTCGTAGGAGGATGCAACCCAAAAGAGAACCAACCATTAAAATTATTCTCTAGGGGGAAGGGGAAGTGTAAGAAAAGAAGGTAAACACCCAAGAAGACAATATATACCATGAAGAGTGGGTTGCAAACATGGGACATCACTCACCATGTCACAAGACAATGAAGTCCACAAAAAACAAGTGTGCATACAAGACAAAGGGAAAATCCCAAACAAGAACAAGAAATAGGAGACAATATAACAAACAAGTATGGAAGCAAATATCCCTGCATATCAAATGCTACACATGAAACACCCATTAGCATGTTAGAAATATAAAACATATGTCAAAGTGTGTGTAAACCAATAAAGTAGTGTGTTATGAACAAAAATGAAACAATAACACCTGTAGTGTATGAATGTGGATGCCCCCAGGAACCACTATGGGACTAGTGCCAAGAATTCATGCTACGTGTAATGGACCTATAAATTCTACAATCACAATTAGAAAAAGCAAGTGAGCTTCCATGTGTGTTTGATAAAGATAATGACATACAAGATATTTATCTAGCATGTGTAATAACGTGAACATGTATGAGTAAGTGTAAGTAAGAGTAAATATAACCAGGATATGGAGTATGTTATGGATGGATGGAATGAAATGCAAATTGAATGATAGGATCCACATGCCACTCAAGTGAATGGAGTTGTGTGTAGTGAGGTTCATTTGTTTATGCCCCCTCAACATTCAAGAATGAACAGTGAAATAGAGTTCATCATCGAGAAATGGTTGAGCTATGTGTTGTGTGTAGAGTACTGTGGTGAATGTGTAGTGATGACATGAAACATAGAGATGAAGTGTGTGAGATGATGTAACCTAAGAGTATATCATGATAATATGATCGAAGGAGTGGTGATTTATCCAAAAGATTATATCACTACAAGATGAGTAGGAGAAGTGATGATGTAGCCTATGGCGTATATCACTAAATGATGATCAGAATAGGTGATGATGATGCTAGAGTAAGTGATGATGTATCTCATGTACGGATGAAAATGAACATGTGACCTTCAACCACACTCGACCCCCCAAGGTCATGTCAGAGCAGCCGATGTTTGAATGTGTGTGGCTAACTATAGGAGGATCAGTGACTAAGATATGGTAGTGTGATCTCTGGTAGCTGAGTTGACCAAGGGGAGACTTAGAGGCTATGAACGGGTAGTGTAATTTTCCTATGCTTTGTTTACCTAATTTGAATCTAAGTATTGATCTAGTTCAAAGTGTCCATGTAAGATGAATTAAATTAAGAATCTATGCTACTGCTAAAAGCAAACTAATCTAAACAAATCACAAAACTAAAATACTACAATCACAAACAAAAATTTGCCTCTATTCTAAATAATTAAATCTACTTCTACAATAAAATGAAACAAGTGAGATAACCCAGTCTGCTTATTCACCTGTGCTGAGTGTAATGAATCTAAACTAACTTAAAACAAGATATTTTCCAAATAATCTATGATATGTAGACAACCACCTACAGATATTCTCTCCTTCATATCCACAGGGATGGGAAGAAGAGGATCCATCACCGGGGATTGCTATGAAAGATTCAAACCCTCTTGGAAATTAACTTACTACTTGCAAATGAAAAGACATTGATTTCTACTCTATTTGATATGCAATTGACAATCTGACAAAACAAAGCAAAAAAATACACAATTCCAACCTGGAAGAGAAAGATCTTTGGAAAATCCAGTAGTATTAGTATCTGTCCCCTCAGTTCTTTCCTTTATTTCTCATGAGTGTTCATGTGATTCCAAAGGATTGGGAGTGAAAAGAACAACAACAAGAGGATGGTTCTTGAGCAATGGCAGCTTGGAAGAAATCTGGACGTAATGCAAGTAGAAGAGAGATAACACAAGAGATCTGAGCTTGGCTATGCAATTCCTAGCAAGAATATGGCAACACAACAAAGCAAGATACACAAAATTCTTAGGCCCCTTTTACTTGAATAAAAGCATGGAATATATAGGAATGGAGTATAGAAGGTTACTTCATGCATAAGGCAATGAAGAGGTAGTTCTACTCATTAAATCTATTTAAAAATAGAAGGAACAAGGAGAACCAAGCAAACGAAGCTATTTTTAGCAAATTCAGCTCATGGATGCGCTCAAAAGGTAAACTTAAGTGAATTGTCGCATGTAATTTATCGCATGAAGATTTTGGAAAAATCAATCGGGACCACTTTGCCTTGCATAGGGTGGTGGTTTCAGATCGCTGCCTAGGCAGGTGGCGGTTTGCGAACCGCCACCCAGGCGGGATAGTGGTCCTAACACTGAAGGCCAAAACAAGCAAAAAGAAGGTGGAAGCTATAAAAAGGCAAGGAAAAGATAATTAAGGCTATCTAAGCTATAAATATATATTATGAATGGGATTTTGGAGTTCGAACACCTTGAAAGGATTTTGAATCATCACATGAGACTTTTATAACCATTTTCCTGCCAATGTAACACATGAAATTTTTGTTGCATACATATTGCCCCCTCGGAGAAGTGTCTTAGCCATGAAAGAGGTGTAAAACATGGAGTCCGAGTATGGCATTCCTGAAATGGGGAGTTAGAAGCTATACTTGACATGCCCATGTGTCAAAATCTCACCATCCAAACTCCTATTACCTGCAAGAGAAAAAGAAGACTCAAGTGTAGATAGATAAAATATTGAAAAATAAACACTAAATTAAAATGACAAGAGGACTTACCATTGGCGGGGATGTAGAAATATACTTGCGCTGATGCTCCAGCCTTGTAAACACATACACTCAAAACGCAGTTAGAAAGATCATATATATATCAAAACAAATTCATTTTCAAATTCACTTGCGCATACTGACTTGGTGATTTTTGAGCTCTGAGCCCACGGTGACCATTTTTCATTTTTGAGTATGGTTGAATTTGAATGGATTTGGGGATGGTATTTTGCGTTAGGCTTGGCCCTTTACTATTTGAATACTTTTGAGAAGAACTCCTCATAAATTTGTAACTAAGGTGGTCATAAGGGGCCTCAAAAGGTGGATAGGTAGAGTTCCTTTATTGCTTAGTCTCCATTTTGTGAGGCATATATGATGTTTTGGTATTTTGTGCTCATTGTGAGTGTTTTTGACCATGCCTAGTGCATGATGACATTATATACAAATTGATGCACTATGATATATACAGACTCTATTTTGGGTTTGGCATTCCATTTTATCCGAGTTGACTCTCTTTGCATTATCTCTCATGTGTACTCTAGATTTTAGAATTTATGCTTTTCTATTCTTTTTAGAATGTATGTAATGGATGTGAAATGATAACAAAATGATTTCTTTTTGTATTTCATAATGCTGATATATGATGATGCAAACACAATGTGATCTTAAACTTAGTTTCTTTTGCAATCTTGGTACTTCATATTTGTCTTGACAAAATGTGATGATATAGTGATACGATAAATAGATATGCTTGCCCCACTCCTAACCCCACACAACTAGTAAGATGTGGGCTCAACACCAAGAGTTAGAAAGGGCACAAGCCATGAAATTTGTTAAATGGGAGGTGAGAGAAAGAAAATGGTTTGACAGAACCAAATTGGGATGCTACAACCTTACCCTACTCATGCTACCTCATAGTTTAGAATGTGAATTGCTTTGTAGTTTATCTAGACTTGGATCCATAGATGGCCACTTGGTTGACAAAATCTGGTTTTTAGGGTTTTGAATTCTCTTGGAATTTTGAACATCTAATTCACTTTGTTTTGACTTAGGATTTCACAGTAATTGATTTAATTGTTTATGACTTTCAGATTTGTCAAAGAGACCCCCTAAACCTTGCCCCATGCTACTAGTAGGAAGCACAAGCTTATCACCATGGACAAGGCATAGGTGAGTAAGGTAATTTCCTTCCTTTCCCAACCCTACATCACTAGTAAGAGATGCAAGCTCAACACCGAAGGTTGGTAGGGAAAAGAAATGTGTAAAATAAAAATTTTCTATTGATTTGCATTTGAATTACTTATTTGGGAAAAATGTTTAGAATGTTCTTATTTCCAAGGAGATGTACGTGGGATAGATGTGACACCATGAAGCTTCTAGAATAGACCATGAACAAAAGACACCTATCCTATGAAGAGACCAAAAGTAGAACCAAGTATGCAGGCCTTGGTATGATCATGGTCAAAACTTTGTCTTATCTTGCTTGAACTGATGAAATGATTCAGAAATAATTGATGATACTATGAAGATTTGAAGAGATATGATCTGAATGTTTTGCCAATGTTTTCAAAAAAGTTTTTAGGAGTTTCTATAAGAATAAGTCCCTTGATCACAAATTTATGAAATGAACTAGCGAATGAAAATGCAATGCAGATGCAATAATGTACATATGAAAATGCAAGTGAAACTACATGTCATGATGTCTAAGGTGAATAAATTTGATGAATATCGAATTCTTCACCCCTAAAAGTACACAACAGAGAACCATTATCCTCAAAATTTCCATTCTCTTGACAAGGGCCTACCATTTTGGGTTTAAAATTATAATCCTTTCTGGAAGTGTATATGTCCAATCATTAAAATCATTTTTCTGAAAGAGGTGTTCATGTGCCTCTTTGTCACATTCTTGAGACATGGTGTGTGGGTGAGCATGACTATGCTGCTTGGCCTTATCTCCTATGTGGAGCATTGTGTTTACTTGTAACTCTTGTTGAATGATGAGGCCTTACCCCATGGATATGGAAAACTTAGTTTCAGATGCACATGGGTCGAAGCCATGGTTTAGAATAGAATAACCCAGAGATGGTTTTTATGGGCATCATTTCAATCTCAAATTACCCTTCTTCATTTGTTAACTCTATCATGTTCACACCTAGATCTAGGTTATCGGAGGGAAGAGATGCTAAACCGAGAAGACTACCCATTCCCTGTGGTTCAAATGGGAGGAAGATCGTATCATCACTCTCTAAGAGTTTCATAATTTCCATTGTGGTTTTAGTGGACACTGTTTCCACATATATTGATTTACCCTTATCTATTTTTGCCACCTCAAATGTTTTTGGGTTAATGAATTCAACCTTTGGAATGTCTAGGGTGACCGGGACTAACTCTTTTGTTAGAGGTGGTTTGTTCAATTGGTTTGCAGGAATTTCATACTCCATATGGACTCCTTTCTTCTTCTTGAGGTTTTCTAAGTGTATATCAAAGGGCTTAGGATCCCTTGAGTGATGAAGACCTTCCCCAAATGGAGGAATCTAATCTCTTGGAATAGTGTAGAAGGAATAGCCTTCATTCAATGAATCCAGGGTCTCCAAGGATCATGTTATAACTTGTTTCCCTATTGATAATGTAAAATTCTGTCAAGATATTTTTTGGACCAAGTGTGACTGGAAGAACTATGGTTCCAATCGAGGTCACTTTAAGACTTGTCGTACCCGTAACATGTTTCTTGTAGAGGAACAATTTGTCTCTCCATATCCCAACTTCTACAAGAAAGAGAAAGGAACCACATTTACAACAGCCCATCATCAATCATGGCTCTCTTAATGCAATTGTTATAAACCCAAACTTGTAAAAATAAGGTAGGATCACCTCTTTGGGAAATTTCAGCGTCAGATGGCATCTTGTCTATATCGAAAACAAACCCAGTATCCCTATCATTTTGTCCTGGAGGATGTATGTCAAAGTCAATATGATTTATTTGAGCATTAGGAGGTGGCGTAACATGGATTAGATGACCAATGCCTAGTGCATTGAGCAACGTCACAGAGTGATGCGTAGGTGAATTCTTCAGCAAATCTAGGAATGAAATGTGAGAAAAGGTCTTGTTCAAATCCGATATTAAATCATAGGATCCTACTAGTTTTGCAATTGTAGGAACATCATCCTATGGGAAAGAAATGTCAAGTAGGGGTTGTGAAGCATAATCCTTTGTTTGTTGCATTAATTTCACACTCAACCTCTAGCTCAACTAATCCCAAGATTTTTGTGTTATCGTTTGAACCAAGGTTAGGAGTGACTCGAGAGTTATTGGAAGTTGAGGCTTCGTGGTCATTGTTTCCTATAGGAATGCCTTTGTTTTGTTTTGTGAATTCACCTTGAAATTTTTAGGATGTGTAGGGAGTAGATCTCAAAATATGCTCACATTAGCATTCTAAGGAGCTACAGGTCCTGTATAGTCAGATTGTGAGTTTGTTTCAGGATTTGCTAGGAACATATCTATAAAAGAGTTGCCTTTGGTTTTGGGAAGTATTTGTAGAAACTTATTGCAATCATGGAAATTCCTATCATCATGACCCCGAACCTTATGGAAACCACAATATAGGTTAGGGTCATAATCTCTTGGTCTTTGATAAGTGTCTTGTTGTTGTTGATTATAACTTGGTTGTAATTTTGAAATTTATTGTTATAACCATGATTCGTTGCCCCTTGGCCAGAGTTTTGATACTTGGTTTGGGCTTTGGGTTTGATTTTGTTTTTATAGTGGATGATTTACATCAACCATGTTGATAGAAGACATAGTGCTAGGGCCTCTTTGATTGCCCAAGTTATTTTTATTGTTAGTTTTTGTTGTTTGGAAAACCAACATTCTTGGCTTGATCAGTAGCTCTCTTTGTGGTAGCACCATGATTGCGATTCACACCTTAGGTCTTTGGTTGTTGGCACCATTATTTTGATAATTTACATTATTTTGATTTGGGGATACCAATTTCCCATTGGGACCATAGGTCTTACGCCCACTGTCTATAGAGGCTTGGTCAATCCAAAGCGCTCCTTCCAAAACTTCCTCATAACTATGAAAGGAAAATTTTGGACCTCTTCCTTAGTCTCTCTATTGAGCGAGTGAAGGAAAAGATCACAAAGTTCCATTTGGTCCATGTTGGGTGCACTTGTAGAGGAATAGAGAACTTGGCGCCATCTTTGGATGAAATGGGTGGTAGATTCATTTTGCTCTTGTCTAATATGTAGGAACTCCCTAATCCCTATACACAACAACTTGTTCATGTCAAATTCTTTGATGAACTTGGAGACAAGTTATTTGAAGGAATGTATAGAAGCTTTGGTATCCTATAATACCAATCCAATGCGATTCCTTTGAGATTCTTTGGAAATATCTTAGCCACCACAACATCCCAAGGAAGAAATTCCCTAATAGTAGTAGCCTTGATATGAGCAGTTCGAGTCTCCTTCTCCCTTAAATTTTGGAAGATCCGGAAATGGGTGTGGAAGCATGACACCATGTATAGTGAGGTCTAGAGGCTTCTTTAAGTACTCAACGTATGTACCCATTGCGTAAAATTCCACCATTGAAGATCCTTGATAAGGAGGTGGAGGAGGAGTTGGATAAGCTGTACTATAAGTGTTGATGGGAATGTATGGGGTCCCTTGATATGGCATGTAGGGAGCAGAAATGGTATATGGGTCCATTTGGGGAGTTTTTGAATACATATGCATGTAAGGTGGGATAGCTCCAGGATATGGACTAGCGGGCGTAAAACTAGGGAACATCGCATTGCTTGTTGTGGTGGCATTCGAGAATGCACTTCCAGCCAGCCCTTGCGTAGGATAAGCTTGTGAAGGATGAGGACCCATCCCTAGTGTGTCTAACCCTGTGAGAAGATCACCTAGATTTGAATGAGTTGGATAACCTTGTTGTACATGATATTGAGTTAGTTTCTCATTGGAAGGGATGTATCCTTTACTATCAACTGGATACCCCATGTTCTTCCCTACTGCATGTGTTGGTTGTGAAGTCTAGGCACTTTCTAGTTCTCTAATCCTCCCCACTAAAGTAGAAATGAGATCGTTGGGAGAGGATTGAGTCCATTTTTGGGGTGCTTGTGGCGTAGGGTTTGATTAAGTAGGCTCATGATACCCTATTATGAATTGTTCAGTGTTATAATTCTTGTCTTCCTCAGAAGTAAGAATATTAGGATAGGTATTCAAAATCTCAGAGGCTGAAGCCCTCATTCTATCCAAAGACTCATCTATTTGATGAAGAGGATTAGCTATTCATGCAAATAGATCATCCTTTGTTGATTGCATGGCAATGTGAGGTCTTGACAAGAATCTATGGTAAGAACCTATTCCATTTGTGATAACAACATGGTTTGCATTGGGTTGACCATATTGCATGTCTAATGGTTGATCAACCTCCTCCATCCTTACATAGCTAATGGGGTTTGAAGTGTAACTAGGGGAGGTTTGGACATTGCTTGTGTAATTGTCACCCCACCTGAAAGAGAAGGGGACTGTTATGGTTGAACGTTGGTGTAATATCTATTAGAGACAAATTTCCCACCAAACTCTCTTCAGACATATTTTAGAAGTATAAAATACCTACCAAAATAGGGAAGAAATGGAAAGAAGAGGTAATAACAATGAAAGAAAAGGAAACAAGAAGTAATTAATCAATTTCATGTTGGGTTCACCAATTTTTATGGATAAAAATGAACACGTGACCTTGATTGCACTTGACCCCAAGGTCATGTCTTTGGAGCAGCCAATGTTTGAATGTGTGTGGCTAACTATAGGAGGATCAATGACTAAGATATGGTAGTGTGATCTCCTGGTAGCTGAGTTGAAAAGGGGAGACTTAGAGGCTATGAATGGGTAGTGTAAATTACCTATGGTTTGTTTACCTAATTTGAATCTAAGTGTTGATCTATTTTGAAGTGGCCATGTAAGCTGAATGAAATTAACAATCTATGCTTCTGTTGAAAGAAAAATAATCTAAACAAATCACAAAACTAAAATACTACAATCACAAACAATAATTTGCCTCTATTCCAAATAATTAAATCTACTTCTACACTAAAATGAAACAAGTGAGATAACACGATGTGGTTATTCACCTGTGTTGAGTGTATTAAATCTAAACTAACTTAAAATAAGAGCTTTTCCAAATGATCTATGATATGTAGAGAACCACCTACATATATTCTCTCCTTTAGATCCAAAGGATGGGAAGAAGAGGATTCGTCACTGGGGATTGCTATGAAAGATTCAAACCCTCTTGGAAATTAACTAACTACTTGTAAATGAAAAGACATAGATTTATACTCTATTTGATATGCTATTGACAATTTGAAAAAAAAAGCAAACAAATACATAATTCCAACTTGGAAGAGCAAGAGCTTTGGCAAATCTAGTAGTATTAGTATCTGTCCCCTTAGTTATTTCCTTTATTTCTATGAGTGTTCATGTGAGTCCAAAGGATTGGGAGTGCAAAGAGCAACAACAAGAGTATGGTGCTTGAGCAATGGTAGTTTGGAAGAAATCTGGATGTAATGCAAGTAGATGAGAGATAACACAAGAGATCTGAGCTTGGCTATGCAATTCCTAGCAAGATTATGGCATCACAACAATGCAAGATACAAAAAATTCTTAGGCCCCTTTTTCTTGAATACAAGCATGGAGTATATAGGAATGGAGGATATAAGGTTACTTCATTCACAAGGAAATGTAGAGGAAGTTCTACTCATTAAATCTATTTAAAAATAAAAGGCACAAGGAGAACCAAGCAAACGAAGCTATTTTTAGCAAATTCAACTCACAGATGCACTCAAAAGGTAAACTTAAGTGAATCACCGCATGTAATTTCTCACATGAATATTATGGAAAAATTGATCAAAACCACCACTGCATAGGGTGGCGGTTTGAGACCTCCACCCCGTGCAAGGTAGAGTTCCTAGCATTGAAGGCCAAAACAAGCACAGAAAGAAGGGGAAGCTGGAAAAATGCAAGGAAAAGATAAGTAAGGCTATCTAAGCTACAAATATATACTGCGAATGGGATTTTGGAGCTCGAACACCTTCTTGAAAGGATTTTGAATCATCAGGGGACTTTTATAACTGTTTTCCGCCAATGTAGAACATGCAATTTTGGGTGCATATAGTATCCTATGATGTATATCACTAAATAATGATCGAGAATAGGTGATGATAATGCCAGAGTAATTGATGATGTATCATATGGCGTATATCACTAACCTATGAATGTTGCATGAGGAAAAATATTGAATGGTTGAAAGTGTGAGTGTGATGTGGTCTATTTGTGATATATTCCTCAATAGTCCAAGTATGGACCGTGACACTAGATTGTGTCATCAGGTAGTGAGCGCAGTGAGTATAAGTAGATGAGTAGGATGTTTAATATGTGTAGTAGATGTGGTGATGATAAATTGTCATGTGATGTGTAATGTGTAGTGTGTAATGTAGGATGTATATAAGGTAATGCAAGATGTGCAAATGATATAATATGTATAGATGCATGTAAGACGTAAGGTGTAGGATATAATATGTATGCATGTATGATGTGTGAAGATACACGATGTGTAGTGTCTATTGTGTAGTGTGTGAGGTTCACGTATATAGAATTCCCTCAACAGTCAAGTGTGAACCAAAGAACAAGAGTGCGTCATTAGGTAATGGTTGATGCTAACGTGTGTGAGCATAAGATGTTGATGCGAGGGGGAGAAATGAGTGTAATGCCCCCAATTTTTTGGTGATAACTGCGCTATCCAATAAAATTAAAGGATGAAGGTCCTCCACCTGATGATTATGGTGACGAAAGCATGTGACCATGATCTAGTAGTGGTGGTATAGTAGATAGACATTATGCAGGTGAGTGAAGTCTATATGCATGTGATGGATGAGTATATGATGGGAACATTGGTATAATAAAATGTGTAGGTGATGGAGATTTATGTTAAGAAATTTTTATGGTGATGGAAATCTACGTATAATAAAACGAGGTGGTGATTTACACCGACATGCGAGTAAATTTCTAGGAATGGGCCTATATGAGTGTGTTGGACTAACAAAGCTATGATGCCATGTAAAACATGTGTGAGTAGGTGAGCTAGGAGTAGAATTTTCTTTAGGTTCTATGGGTTGTGTCATGGTAGGTGAAGCGGATGAAACATTAACCATTACAAGAGAATTTTTTTGACCATGGAACTTAGAAGGAGGCACACCATTAATAGAAATGACTTGATTATCAAGAATGAACTTGAGACACAAATGATTCATGGAGAATTTGAATCATGTCACAACCATTGACTTCTTGTCCAAAAAATAAAGGTACAAGAATAGTGAGAGGACCAATAGTAACGTGGAGTTTGAAAACACCATATAAATTGTTCATTAGATATGATATTTGTGATAGTGGATAGCCAATAATGATGAGAAGTGGTATATAACATATTTTGATGGCCTAGGAGGGATCAAGCTTATTATTATTGATGTAGACCGGTCGATAGAGGTAGTAATATGCAAGTTATTTGAGGTGAAATGTGTATGATAGTTGTGGTCGAGAGAAAGAAATGTTCGGTGGAGAAGTGTCAGTATGCGCAACATAAAATTCAAGAGATCCCTGATGTAGGAGGAGACATTATGTGATATACATAATCAGCTAAGGATTCAGTTACTTTTGTATCATGCTTTGGTAGGGATTGTTAAATATTTTGAGCTTATGATTTTCATTGACAGGTGCAGAAAATGGAGGTTTTGGAAGCTCAATTTTACCATTGTCGATTAGGTCCTGAATGAGAATGCGGAGCTTGAAACAATGATCGGTGGAATTACCTACGGATTGATGGTAATCTCCATGATTTTTTTCATTGTAATGACACCCTTTTGGTTGATATGGATTTAATTGAAGTGGAGGAGGAAGTGTAATGAGGTTACTATCGATAAGTTATGGCGTAGAATATGTGGAAGAACAATGAACTTAGTGAATGTACATAAAGGTAGTTATGACTGGAGCTCTTTGGTAGTTAATACCACATTGACCATAATTTCGTATCGGTTGGTTTTGTAGCAGATGGTTTAAATGTTGACGTACTTTTAAAACATGTCAAAGATGATGCATGCTCTTGATATTTAAGCTTGCTTATGGATAAGAGCTCGATTTCGTGAAGCTTAAGAGTATGCCAAAGTTGATAAAATGAAGTAGAGGTCTTAAAGAGTATACTTTCCTGGAGAGGTGGAAATAGACTTTTTATGAATAAATCCTCAAGTTTAGATTCCACAAGAACATTTTAAATCTTAACGAAGTTGTGTTTGTATCGCAAAACATAGTCCGTTGGGTGTTCATTTGATTCTTGTTTTAGTTGTGTGATTTTAGCATAAGAGACCTTAGAGCCGATGTTGATAAATAAGTGAGTGATAAAATCATCAAAAGGATGCATAAAATATGTTCGATTGAATAGGTAAGTCATATAACCAACGCCTCACATAATCATGAAGACTATGGGAAAAGAGCTTAGCTAGGAGAATGTGATCATCTGTAAATTTTAAATAGGCCACATGGAATGCTCAAAGATGCTCTTATGGGTCATCATGGCCATTGAAAATAGGTAGTTTAGGAGTGACAATTTTTTTGGAAGTTAATAGGTGGATATAACGAGAACAAATGGAGTATGCACAAGATAGTACAAGTGGAATTCAAAGATTGAGATGCAAGAGAAGTAACTTGTTGTAATTGATGAATTTGTGCTTGATGGTCTTGATAAATAAAGGCTAGATCTTAAGTTCCATCAAAAGGATCTTGCTGCATATGAGAAATAAGAGGTGGGGTATAATGATTAGTAGGTGTAGGGACAAAAATGGGAATGGTGGAGATGGGTGGAAGAGTAGAAGAAAGCGGTTGGGTAGAATCTGTGTGGTGGGAATGGCGTCGAAGCATTAAGCTCCATAAGGCTTATAGCTTCCTCACGAGAAACATATAGAATAAATTATAGATCTTAAGGATTCTCATTAATATGATCATTGAGGGATTTAATATGAGATTTAGCAAATTATTCAAAATATTAATACATAATAATAGAATAAGAGACCTAAGTAGGAGGTGGTGTCGAGCGTGGGGCTCAAAAAAATGATTAAACTAAAATGTAAATACACTAGCCTAATATAATGTAAGTTTGCACTAAATAAATAAATAATGAAATAACTAAAATACACCCAAGAAAAATAAGCAATAAAAATATGAAACCCTAATTTGTAAGGAGGAATGAAAGAGCCTTAGTTGATTTGAAGATTCCACATGAATGTGTTGTAGTAAAAACTAAATAAACAAGAATGGGCAACCGTTGTACCTGATAAAATGTAGATCTGAGTGATTTGGCTGGAGTGGGATTCCCAAAAAAGTGATAGGGGTGCCTAAGGTTCCCTGGTCTATAATTGAGATACCTTGGTCTGTGTGGGAAGTCCGGAGGACAATTTCACATAGTCACCAGATGATGTGAATCCTTCACTTCTTGTCACATGTATGTCACACTTAGCTCACTAATGTCATTGTAAACCTACAATAAAGGAATCTCCTATAAAACCCCAGACAACGAATCAAAAACCTAAAAAAAAATGCATATGAAGGGGTCAAACTTTCCTCAGCTTCTAAATTGATGGACTTATCACTAAGTGTTGCACTATATCTCAAAACCAATATAGTTCTAGGTGTGTGTGTGTGGAATTATGCCCTAGCTTTATCTTGTGCCAGTCACACTTTGTGAGTAGTGAACAAGTAACTAGATGTAGAATTGTTGGGTTTTTAAATGGTACTTTAACAAACCATAGTCAGGGGACAATAAGTCTCTCCTCTTTAATGGGAGAGGTTCCCTTATTGAAAGCAAGTAGTAAAACTTATATACAAATGTACAACTTTCAAAGTGTGGATTCCTAATATTTTGAAGTGTTTTATGCCCAAAATATCATCAATACGAAAGAATAGAAGAACTAAGGAGATGAGAGAAGAAGAACATAACAATAATTTTAGGAAATATAGATAGTAGAGTATAACCTTATACGTATTGATCAAAGGAGATGTAGAATGGAATCATTCACGTTTATAACAAATATAATTTCATAGACACAAAGTTCCCGAAATCATATTAACAAGAACACAAAGTTTCTTATCATGTAAAGATGGATGATTTGAAAATTCAAACAAGGAAAGAAGGAATAGCAGAGGAAGAAAGGGAAAGAATTATGTATTGATTACTTTTGAATCTATTACATCTATAGAGTACCAGGATCCAACCCCTAATAATGGCGTGGAGAAGCCATTAAATAGCTTCCAAAAATGGTTACATTCGGTTATAAAAATGATGAAACTGATTCAAGAAAACGATGTCTAAACTTCTCTATTTCCTTGGTCGTTTCCATGCTCGGCAAGAAAAACCAGATGCATCATATCACAACTGTTAACCCACTTTTATAACTTTGAATATGGGCCATCCACGTGGAAGAGATTTGTTGAAGCAGGCCTGGGGGCACCTTTTGCATTTTATGATTTTTATAGATATTGTGCATTTTAGGCATTTTCATCCACCCATTCGATTCTAATATAGGCCTGATACATGGCTTTACTTGAGTGGCAACAGAGTCACGGCTCAATTTTATAATTTTAACTCTTTTCAAATAAAATATCAAAAACTCAAATTTCTCCACCGACTCGCCTCCCCACTTTGAATTTCGATGCGGGAGGAACATTTGACTTATCCCATGGCATGAGTGGGGCCACAGGTTACTTTATAAGTTTACGCTCTTTTGGAAATAAAACCAAAATTCCCAAATCACTCTGATGACCTGCCTTCCGCTTTGGATTTTCAACATAGGAATCAACACTTGGCTTCACCTAGGCATCAGTGGGGTTGTGCTTCAATTTTATAATTTTACACTTTTCAAAATAAAAGCTAAAATTCCAAAGTTCCTCTCGACAACCCGCCTTCCCGCTTTGACTTGAAACATGGCCACGTGTCCCTTTGTGGGCCTATTTTGTATTTTTGTGTTTTGACTAAGTCCCTCTATTTGGTGAAGGCTTTATGTCTAACCCGGGACATGTGGAGGCTTCCCACTCATTTGGAGACTCTGTTTGGACCTGACCTTTGAAGGTGTGTCGATTGGACATGTGGAGAGTTGGCGCATGTTTGGGACCTACTTTTGGATTTGCCCCCTAAAAGAGCACTCGAAGGGACACGTGGGACTTTCCAGTTGGTTCTCCTTAACTTTGCCGATTCAACAACCGGTTCTACCCCTTTTGACTTCTATGGGACCCTAGACACGTGGAGAGCTGGTGCTTGTTTGGGAACCACCTTTGGCTTTGACCCTTGAAGGTGCGACGATGAGACACATGGTGCCATATGCTAGCATTAGACTTTTCGACGACCGATTTAAATTTTTGAGGCTCTAACCACGTGGAGGGATGGCGGTCGGGGTATGTCCCTTGGGTCTCATTTTTGAAGTTACACCGATGAGGCATGTGGAAATTTCCTCTGATCCTCTTATATTCAGTCGATTAAATGACCGACTCTGTCCCTTTTCTGGACCTTGGACACGTGGAGGGATGGCATATTTTTGGGGTATCTCTTTGGGCTACACCTTTTGAATTTACACCGATGAGGCACATGGAGGATTCCATGGGTCCATTTCTTTACCCCGAGTCGACTCACATATGAAGTCCGAAAACTTCGAGCCCTTCTTCAATCTTCTCCTACGCGCTCTGATCTCCTTTGACACCATTGGCCTCCTTCGTTGATCTTGCCCCTTCATTGTTAGATTTGGAATGTGGGCTCGCATGACTGAACCGCCCCTTCTAATTTTCTTCTATGTGGGGGGTAAAATTGGGATAATGTGTACCAACTCAAATTTTTTGAAACTTGACTTGAAAAATTAGGGGAATTTTGAGGGTGACAACAGCTAGCTCTTTCTGGGGATGACTTGGATGGGACAGAGGAACGAGGCAAGATCAAGAACCATAGAAAACTCTAGGAAAGCATACCAGTGCCTTATCCATTGGGAAAATAGAGTCAAAGGCAAAACCAATACAAAAGACAACACACACGAGAAGGGAAACAAACCAAAAAGGAAAGACAAAAAAACAAAACATGACACACAACAAGGAACAGGAAAGGAAACAAGCCAAAACAAGGAAAGTATATACAAATAAAGAAGAGGATATTTATAGGGGAAAAAAGGAGGACTGCATGAAACCTACACAATTCCAGAGACAGGATAAGAAAAATAAGTACCTTTTTGGAACAACATGGTGAAAGTATGAGGCACCCTGTGAATTGAAGATGAGCAGTTGGGTGTACCAAAATATCATGGGAACACTATGTGGCTTGAAAATAAAAATTGAGGAAAGAAGACCATCCAGATAATGATACTCCATACTAAAAACATTCAGTCCTTGTGAAGAACTGAATATCTTCTTGAGGCTCCTCTTCTGTGGATGAATAGTGCCATACAAAGACTTGTACGACCCTCGACTACCTTCATACTAATTTCTACACATCACCAAACTTTGACAACTAGATCCATGAGAAAATCCAATCCTAATAGTGTTAACTCCTGTTTTGGTAGAATGATACTAGCATATGAATGGTGATTACAATTATCATCATGGCACATCTCATGAGAAACACACACTTCCATTGAATCTTCCTTGTAACCATCTTCAAGAGGAATTTGGAAAAAGGTACTGGATGATTTACCATTATGTGTAATTTTTACCATGTCTCTAAAAAACATACCTACTACTATGGTAGAATCGGCACTTGATTCTAGAAGATCATGACTCTTAGGTACAAGCTGCATTGCTGATTTGTCTTCATGATTAGCAGGGAATTGAAATGTTGTTAGATTAAGTAAATATTGATCAACAACATCATCCTCTTCCTTTTGTTTGCATTCTAAAGGGTGAGCTGAGACATGGCTATTATATTTGTGAAGAAAATATTCTAGGCATGGCTCTCCATTTTCTATTTGTTTTGAAGGACTACAAAAGGCTCATGTGTGCTCATCTTATCCATAAATATAATAGGGGAACTAGTGATCTCATTGATTTCTTCTTCTTCGGGTACATGCACTTGTTCATCTTTGAGAGAACTTAAAACAACAAGGGGATGGTCTATAATGATCTTCATCTCAGTGCATTGAAATTCTTCAGTCATAGGAGAGAGGAATCTTGTCCATTTTGTTATGATGAACATCCACTTCCACCAGTGTAGGATCATTTTTTAAAACCAGAACATTCAACCTTGGTACATGACATATCTTCTATAGACTCTATTTCAGGTTGAAATAAATCCTCAAGTCATTTGTCTTCTTCATTATTTGAAGGAATATTAAATTGACATGCATCAAGTGGAGCAATAAGAAGACATTCATTGGTGGAATTGAGATAATGCTGAGGAATAAATACCTGATCATGAGCAGCTTCTAGAACTTGAATGTTCTCCTCTTTGTTACAAGGTGTCTCAAATTCATTGACTGAGTGTTCTTCAGCTTGTTTGAAAATTTGTTGCAATGTTTGTGAAAACAATCTTGGATTTACACCTCTATAGAAGTTCTACAGAAATTGAGCTTGTTCTGGACTGACTGGAGCTTGAAAACTATTAATAGGGAGATATCCATCATCATCCCCATCACTGTCACTATCACTCATTGGTGATGTGGGCCAAAAATTATTCTTCATTTTACCTTCATTCTTGGGAAGGTTCCTAGATAAAGAGAACAAACATGATAGATGTTCAATCCCCGGTGTATATCGTAGAGTTGCTAGATCAAAAATGATCTTGAAGTTTTTCTTTTAGAAAGGGATACATTTGAAATGAAATCCCCAGTAGAGTCACCAAAAACTATTGGGTTTTTAAATGGTACTTTAACAAACCACAAATGGGGACAACAAGTCCCTCCTCTTTAATGGGAGAGGTTCCCTTATTGAAAGCAAGCAACAAAACTTATATACAAATGTACAACTTTCAAAGTGTGGATTCCTAATATTTTGAAGTTTTCTATGCCCAAAAGATCATTACTATGAAATAATAGAAGAACTAATGAGATGAGAGAAGAAAAACATAACAATACTTTCAGGAAATATAGGTAGCAGAGTATAACCTTATATGTATTAATCAAAGGAGATTTAGAATGGAATCATTCACGTTTCTAACAGATATAATTTCAAATACACAAAGTTCCCGAAATCATATTAACAAGAACAAAAGTTTCTTATCATGCAAAGATGGATGATTCAAAAATTCGAATGAGGAAAGAAGGAATAGCAGAGGAAGAAAGGGAAAAACTTCGTATTGACTACTTTCGAATCTATTACATCTATAGAGTACCAGGATCCAAACCCTAACAATGGCATGGAGAAGCCATTAAATAGCTTCCAAAAATGGTTACATTTAGTTAAAAAAATGATGAAACTGATTCAAGAAACCGATGTCTAAACTTCTCTAATGCCTCGGCCATTTCCATGCTCCAGCGGCAAAACTAGATGCATCATATCACAGCCGTTAACCCACTTTTACAACTTTGAATTTGAGCCATCCATGTGGAAGAGATTTGCTGAAATGGGCCTAGGGGCACCTTTTGCATTTTATGATTTTTATAGAGATTGTGCATTTTAGACATTTTGGTCCACCCATCCGCTTCTAATATAGGCCTGACACGTGGCTTTACTTGAGTGGCGATGAGTCGTGGCTCACTTTTATAATTTTAACTATTTTCAAAGAAAATCTCAAAAACTCAAAGTTCTCCACCGACCCACCTCCCCACTTTAAATTTCAATGCGGGATCAACATTTGACTTTATCCCTTGGCATGAGTGGGGCTACGGGTCACTTTATAACTTTATGCCCTTTTGGAAATAAAACCAAAATTCCCAAATCGCTCTAACCTCCTGTCTTCCCACTTTGACTTTTCAACATAGGCATCAACACGTGGCTTCACCTAGGCGTCACCATGGTTATGCTTCACTTTTATACTTTTATGATTTTCAAAACAAAAGCTAAAATTCCAAATTTCCTCCAATGACTTGCCTTCCCACTTTGGTTTCGGGCTTGTTCGTATTTTGTGTTTTGACTAAGTCCCTCTATTTGGTGAAGGCTTCCTACTCATTTAGAGACTCTATTTGGACCTGACCTTCAGAGGTGCGTCGATTGGACATGTGGAAATTTGGTGCATGTTTGAGACCTGCTTTTGTATTCGCCCTTGAAAGAGCACCGAAGGGACACATGGGGCTTTCCATTGGTTCTCCTTTCCTTAGTTGATTCAATGGCCGGTTCTGCCCCTTTTGAATTTTGTGGGACCCTAGACACGTGGAGAGCTGGCGCTTATTTAGGGAACCACCTTTGGCTTTGACCCTTGAAGGTGCACCGATGAGACACGTGGCGCCATCCGCTAGCCTTAGAATTTTCAACGGCTAATTTAACTTTTTGAGGCTCTGACCACGTGGAGGGTTGGCGCTCATTTGGGGTTTGTCCCTTGGGTCTCACTTCTAAAGTTGCACCAATGAGGCACATGGAGGCTTCCATTGACCCTCTTATACTTAGTCGATTAAATGGCCGAATTTTTCCCTTTTCGGACCTTGGACATGTGGAGGGATGACATAAGTTTGGGGTCTCTCTTTGGGCCATGCCTTTTTAATTTGTGCCAATGAGGCACGTGGAGGCTTCCGCAGGTCCATTGCTTTACCTCGAGTCAACTCACATGTGAAGTCCAAAACTTTGAGCCCTTTCTTCAATCTTCTCCTGCACGTTCTGATCTCCTTTGACGTCGTTTTCCTCCTTTGACGATCTTTCCTCTTCATTGTTGGATTTGGAATGTGGGCTCGCATGACTGAACCGCCCCTTCCAATTTTCTTCTATGCGGGGTAAAATTGGGATAATAGGAACCAACTCAAAATTTGAAACTTGAGTTGAAAAATGAGGGGAATTTTGAGGGTGACAACAAGAATGTAAATAATTTGTGCATGGAAACAATAGACTCCCCTCATATGAAGTGTGATGTATATGAACTAGCCTTGTGTCCCTTGTGATGGAACTAGATGGATGCAAATGGATATATAGATTCCTTGATGGATGCAACCTTAGGTGGAGATAGTACATTCTTAGTGCTTGGTCCCTTATTATGATCACATAACTTTATATTTATATGATTCATTCACTTGAATTTTGTAATTAACCCCAAAAAGATAACTCCAAAAATATCGAAGTTTAAATGGATAGAAAGGACCCAAAAAGTGAGAGTAAAGTGTAAAGAGGATAGGGGCATCCAAAGGGGATGAGGGCGCTGGCACTGCATCCCGGCTGCGCACTCCAGCCAATAAAAGGTGAAACTAAAGTATGAAAAGCCAGACTGGGCCAATAAAGGTGCAAGACAAAAAGTAGCAATAAAAAGAAATGAAAGATGGCCAAAGACATGGGTTAATCAATACTCTTTTTTATTACGAACCATATGAATAGTATTATGTAATTGATACTAGATAGTGACTCAAAGTGTGTGACATTTTGTCTACCTTTTTCTCTACTTTATGTTGGTGAGAGGAAAGTTCAAGAATAACATAAAGTAGATAGAAAGCATGGTGAGGGACTAGACAAAGCGTGGAGTGATAAAAATATGGAGCTTGGAGACTAAAGATACAAAAATTATAAAAAATTAATGAGAGTTAACCTAGGGTGAAAGTGCATGTGTGAATGCCAATGTGTGTGATGTACCCGCATGTCAATGTGACATTGTTGTTTATGTTGATCGCTTTCTTCCCATACATATGGACTGAAAAGAGATGATGATCAAGTGGTCAAATATGCATGTATATGTGTAAAAATATGTGTAAAGACACATGTATGTATGTAAAAGCTTGTATTAAAAGTGTGAAAATGAAAAAGTAACATTTGCACCTAATTTGTGATAAGAAAAAGGATATAGAAAGGATCTTGTCAATGAAGTATGATTTTTTTGGGTGATCTCATGCCTTTGGTGGAAGATGATTTATCCTCTAACCTTTAATTGCTCCCTGAAATTGTAGAGATCTCTCTGATCATCTGTCTGGTTTTTTTGTGTGATTCAAAGCCACATTAGAAGTAGTGTAGAGAGGAAAGCATGGTGTTATCCTATAGCCTATAACTACTCCCTAAAATAAAACACCACTACAGATGATGTTTACCAATGCATGTGCTAAGGACAACTTGCCTTGTAAAATCCACTGTGTAGAGTTCTATAGATTGTGTTGAACCCTGTCACTATGTAATCATTTGTGTCATGGAAGAAAAGTGAAAATATAAATATTTTAGTACTATTTTGTGTACTTGTGTGTAAACCAAAATGATGCCCCCCTTTTTGGGGGCACATGTGACGTTATTGTATGGTGATGCAACCAAAATAGGACCAACCACTTAAACCATGTCCTTAATGGGGAGGGATGTGTTTGGTATAAACCAAGGTACATGCTAACAAAGTGGCTAGAAAAAAGTGTTATTAGTAGAAAACATGCATATAGAAGACAAGTGTAAATAATGAAGGTAATGTGTAAGATAATATGCAAGAAGACAATGTAAATACCCAAGAAGATAATGTAGACCACACAAAGTGGTTTGTAAACATGGGATACCAAGTAATGATGTTCAGTAAGACACTCATGGCCGCAATGGACGAAAACAAACAAGTGTGCATAAAAATAAAGGGCATAGCCCGCAAACAAGAACAAGCAATAGCAGATAATATAACAAACAATTATGGGAGCAAATATCCCTTCATAACAAATGCTACACATGAAACACTCATTAACATATACGAAAGATAAAACATATATAAAAGCGTGTTTAAACCAATAAATTAGTGTGCTATGATTAAACTAAAATTTTATATAATTAGCCTAATCTAATGTAATTTTGTAGTAAATAATGAATAAATAAATAAAATACATAAAACAAGAAAACTAAATGTACAAAAATGGTATAAATAGATTCTCGTGTTTTATATATGAATCTAAATGTACAGAAATGTTATAAATGAAATATACTAAAGTATAAGTGCTATACAATTTATTTGAATTTTATAAATGAAAGGAAATAAGAAGGATAGGGTACTTACCCGAATCTTTGTGACTTGCAATGATCTGGGACTGAACATCGTGATGAAATAGTGGAAAATGTTCTGCTACAAACCTCGAAAAATTACAGCGGAGGCTGATTTAGCCAAACTGGGGTTCTTGGAGAAGGATGAGGCCACCGACACACTATGGTTTGTGGAAAAATTCAGAATATGATTCTAATATGGTTGATAGGTCTTCGTGATTATTCTCCTTTGGTCACATGAGTGTCACACTTCATTTGTTGATGTCACCGTAAACCTATAATGAAGAATCACTTGAAAACTCCGTATAAAGAATCAAAACCTAAAAATAAAGATGTAGAATGAGGCGTAAGACTATGCTCGATACCACAATGGTGGTCTTTACGGTGAGCATTGCACTACATCTTAGAACCAATGTAGTTCTATGTGCTTTTGTGTTTACTAGTGCTCCTAGGTCTCCTCGTGCTAATGGCACCAAGATAGTGGGAAATAGCTAGATAACAATGCAAATGTGTGGATGGAATAGAACGAAATCCCCTTCCTATGTAGTGTGTATGCAGAATAATAACCCAAAATGCAATCCCTTACTCTATGTATATAGCTATCCATTGATAAAAATAGTCTACATATATAATGGTATGTATGTTGTGTTTATATAGGGATATTTTGTTCGAATTTCAACTCTAATGGCCCAAAATGACGACTAGTACCTCATGAGATGGGAGGAAAAACTGAAAATACTAACCTAAAATGTCAAAAATAATATCAAACACAAAGAGTACAAGGTCTCCCAAGATGGATAGGAGTACATAGTGCTCTTGTCCATCCTTGGGTGCTATTTTGTAGAGATAGGTGACAAAAATGAGTGATAACTAAATGCACAAGGATCCATGAGACCTAACCAAAAGCGTGTGTATGAGTGACGAATGTGTAATACAAATAGTATAGAAGACTAAAAAGACAAAAATATGTACAATGGGATGGGTCACCAGTGAATGCTTTCCTTACACAAGATCTGTTGGTGAGAAAATTTGTAAGGGAAAATTGATGGTTATCTTTCCAACACTCTAGAAGTCTAAGTCCCTCTACTTAACTAGTGTAGCTACCATAAATGTATGCGTGAGTAAAAAGTGAGTTTTATCCTAGTGGCCTTTTGGTGCAGGGGATCCAACAGTGGGCATTCCACCGACCTTGAGGAAAAATCTTACATATATTTGAAAGAGAGAAATTTTCTAGGATAATGGGAAAGGGAGTAAGAAATTTAGAAAAGAGAAACTAATGCCGCAAGTAGAAAATCAGAGACTTGCATACACTAGACGGAAATTTCATTACAAGCACTTGAACTTACAAGAAAACAAATCTTCATAATAGAAACAAGACCAAAAATTGTTTAATGAACACAAAGTACCACTAAAATCCTCAATCAAGAAAGGATAAAATTCCTTTTTCCTTTATCAAGCTCAAGCAGAAATTGTACATAACATAGAAATAGAAGACATTTTTGAGTAGGGAAATCAAAATTTTTTTCTATCTCTTTTCTCTCTTCACATGAATATCTCTCTCATGAATTCACAAAAACAACTCCAATATCTAAGAAGTCTCAAAAGTTGTCTAAGAAGAAGCTCAAATGAGGATCTTGTTACAATTTATAGAAGAATAGGCAACTCTTCATCTTCCCAACGACTTTTCAAATACTTTAATATGACTTTAGATTGGTCATATTCATCTTGAATATTTAAGTCCCTTTTATAAAAACAAGGCAACTTAAATTTTACATTATGTTTCTAAAGTCACCTAAAGCTATATTAAAAGTGTAAACCTCAACATAAAAATATAACATTGATGAGAGAGAGTGTTGAGTGAGGAGAGAAGAGAGAGAAAGAAGAGGAAGAAGAATAAGAATGAAGAATTATGTAAAAGGATGAGTTGTTGCAGTTGAATTTTATCTCGCTCCCTAACTAGTTTCCACCTCATGCTCCCGAGAAGGCCTCTATTCCTCCACATTTTCACCGAAACGTGTAGTTGCGGGTCGCACCTTGTCGCATGAAGAATGCAAACAAAAATCAAGGTATCTATCCATCCATTAGCCACATTGTTGATGTCTTTGCAATTCTTGAACCATGATGAATGTTTCTCTACAATAAGTGCAATGGAGGCCCGAATATCTGAGAGGAATTTGAGGGTATCCTTAGTGAAGGACGATGGGTTGCCTACCTCTTTCTTGATGTATCCTTCAAATGGACCAATCAACTCATCAACAATTATATCCTTGCCCATTGCAGGTACTCCAAGTTTCTCAATTTTCTGATTTACACTATACTATGATTTTTTTATGTTTGTTCCTCATTCTCCTCTAGCTCTATGATGTCCCGATTGATTGTCTCAAACCTGATTGTGAAGTCCCTCACCCACACACGTGACAAGTCTTTTGAAGGATTTTCAAATATCTTCCTGTCTATTAACTCCTAACAATGAGTGTTGCTCATTTCATCTACTACTGGGCCCAAAGGTTCCCAATAGTCCCTTTCTTTTTCAAATTCCTCCTTGAGTGTCCATGTCCTATTTTTTATCACACACATATAAGAAAAGAGTTTGACCGCTTCTTGGAGCACCGACTTATCATTTTCATAAATTGAGTTAATCCATTCATTATTCACTCACCCTTGTATGGTGAACTCATGTGTCTTCCTAATGGATTCTGCATTAAAACTATAGATGGGCGTAAATTCCTCAGTGGGAATTTTCATGAAATTAGGATCAACTAGATGTTGCACATAGAATGACAGAGTTCACACCTGCTCTTTTAGTTCATCAATATTCTTCTTATACTCTTTATTCCTTGCCACCATGTGGGTAGAAGATTGTTGATACATGTGCAAATCCCATTCTTGAGTTGTCAATCCTAGTTGAATTGTGTTCATTTCATAGTCATCTAGTGTCATCTCATCCACTGGATTTATTTCTTTGGGCCAAGACACTTCAAAGTGTATTGAGTACCTATTCCACATTGTAGAACCATGAGGCTGTATGTTTGATCTTCCTTCATCTTTTTATTTGGCCAATGATACAATCATTGATATATAAGTGGTTGCTACTTGTCATTTGTATAGTGCGGGTGTCAGGGACAATTGTTTCCTACATCTAAGGAAACATCTCATCATCGACTTAGGTTCAATGATAGGTGCATTGATGGTACCCTATTCTGAAGGAGGAAAATCCTGAATGAGAGAGGCATATGGGTCATCAAAAGGGGAAACTTCCTATGGTGGCTTGAAGATTGAATCTTGAACCATGTGTTCTTCATCCACTTGTGCCTTTGTCATGGGGTGTTATTCTTGGATTTTTGTGATCAAATATTCCTCTCGTAGTGATGTAAATGAGACTTCTTCTACTCTAATTTTCTTTGGCGTCTTCTCATGAGGAGAAGCTTCCAATTTTGTGGCCTTCCTTTTCAAACTTTCTCTAGAGTGTTTAGAACTAGAAGTCACCTCTACGACTTTTGAAGATGAAAGATGTAAGATTTGCTTCTGACTTGGGGTAATTCCTCATGAATGGATGATCATGGCTCACTTCTTTTGAAACCAATTTCTATTTATCCTCACTACCTTCTCAGTCTGATCTAATATATACCCTGATTCATGAACATACCAGTTGATTAGAGGTATAGGGGACATCTTGACTACCGTGTACTTAGGATCATACATCTTTATCCCATCATTGTGCAAAATATATTCATACCAGGAGAACTTGAATTTCCTCATCTCATTGATCGTCATCCTCATATGGTCCTTTTCACGCACTTCAACATCAATGAAATTTTCCCAAAGTAGTCCTTGACTTGCAGCTCGTGTTGCAATTTAGAGACATAAAAAGAGTCAAGATCTTCTTGGATGAAAAAATCAGGCTTGGTGATGTGGGAATACAAAGTTAAATGAGTGAAAGAAACCTCTAGATAAGATGCATCATTTGAGCTCTTGTGTGTGAAAACCCCTTGAGAGATATCAAATGGAATCAAATTATTCCTCATGCTTCTAATCTTGTTATTCACTTGAATGATCCATCTACAGAGCTCAAACAAAACAATTTGATCAAGAAGGTACTTGGGCAGCCTTAGCGGTAATTGATTGAAGCTAGCGAATGATACGTAAGAGAATGTCAAGAATTGTATGAAATAGGAGCCATACTTATTCATCAAGGACTCTTCTTATGATGAAATCCTAGCTTCCAAATAAAATTCCAAGATTCAGATTACGTATATTGTGAATGCATAATTCACACGAGTGAAATGCATATGACTTTCCTCCATCACCACACCGTGAAATTTTCTCAAATGCAGGCACTTTGGCGGTAATGTTTTGCATGAGAGACAATCCCTTGAATGATCTTGAGCCGAGAGGAGGTAGACCAAGTAATAAGTCAAGTGTAACTTCTTCGTCATATGTACTTGGAGTAGTTGCGAGATGGAGGTTGTCACCGATGATATGCCCCACCAATTCTTTGTTTTCCTTATGTCAATGTCAATATGAAAAGGCCCATCTAATATTGGAAGTCTCTTGTGCTTACTTCACCCATTACTCTACTAAGGAGAGTGATGAAATTTGAACACCCTTATCGAAACTCACACCTTGGAAGGTTCTTGGGAATCCTTAAGGGATTTCTCCCTATTTTCAACCATGACCCAAGCACAACCCCTAGCATGTATGCATCCATCATTTCCCAATCGTGTAAGGCTCTATCTTTTGAGATGTTGACGATGTTGGGTGATATCAATATCTACAAAGAAATTGAAATGGTTCTAGGGATGATGACCACCATCACTGTACCATTATCAGCTCGGATGGTTCATGTTTCAGGCTCATAGTGGTGAGAGTAGACTAGGACCAAATCATGACTTTGAACAGACATTGGGTGTCCTATGGCAGCAAACAAGCCACTAGTGAATATCTGATCTTCAATCTTCTTTTGATCTTTGGCTATCATGTGAGTTCGTAGGTCATTCAAGTCCATGTAAAAGACATCATTGTATTCTATCTCATACTCGCAGGTGAAGGGCTATGCCAACTTCTGTCCTATCCACTTTTGCTTCATGTTTTCCCTAAAATAACAACTTACTATTTTTAGTAAGTATGAAAAAGAAACTCCTCGAACCTCAACCAAATCTTGTGACCTTGATTCCCTTTCTCCTCATGAATCAAATTTTTATTTTTAGCAGTGCTCATACGACCACTTACTATTTTTAGTAAGTCCCAAAAATGCCCATTCCATTGAGTTCTCAAACAGTGCACCTCCAATGTCTCTGTCTCCTTTACAAGTTATCATGTTCTTTGACTTTCCCAAAATAGCAATCCCCTATGTAGAAGACCTACCATTTTTATAATGTGGGATTTTGAATCTCGGATTGATGCGTGAACATATTTTTCCAATATGGTTTTTTCCCCAATATCGCCCCTCTAAAATTTTATACCTACCCGCTTAATAGTCCAGAGATTTTAAACTTTCAAATTTTGGACTGACAGTGCTTTTGGACATTGCAGCCATTAATGGACCTAAAAATTATAGGTATTTTTTCTCCTCCATTTTCGAAAAAAATTATATTTCTGATATGGGTTTTTTCTTCTGGTGCTTCATGTGAAACTTTACTTCAATCTAACAAATGGTTTGACGAGAACTTCAATTTTTCCTTCATTGAGTCGTAAAGGAGATTTCTTCATTCTGAATGACCTATTGCACGAGAGGAGAGTTTGAAAGTATGGTTTTGATGGTATTGGAAAGAGGAAAAAATAGAAAAAAATGATTCATTTCTTTGTGCACTAGTTTGCAATATTTCTTCAGATTTTGATTTTACGACAGTGAGGATTTTCTACTGTTCTTCTTCGTTGTTCTTCATTTTTCCTTTTTAACTTGATGAAAAATCCTTCTGATACTTGAATATCACCATGGGAAAGGTATTTTGCTGACTTGGTTGATATGATCTTAGAATATGCAATGGTGGAGTGATGGTAGAAGGTTTCAGAGGAAGTATGGAGATATGGCTATGCACAGGAGTGTAAGAAGTTAGAAACGAGAAGCACGTATATATTTAAAATTTTAAAATCATGCTGAGAGAGGGTTGGGAAAATTTTATTATCCTTGACATATCTCACCTAAAAGGGATGTGACGAACATCAATTTGCATGGTAAGGAAGAAGACGACACATGGCATCGATTTGACGACAGGGAGTGAATGCTCCAAAATCAACTTTAAAGCACTTAGGGTGGAAGTGAATCACATGGGTGACCAAAACATCTTTCCTAGAGGGCTGGGAAAAATTTCAAGGTTTGATTTCCTAACCTATAAGGGACATAAGGGACATTAAATTCCATAACGGTCATGGAGCCGACATGTGGCAAAGATCCGACGACTGTGGGGATTTGAGCTCTAAACTACACCGCAGGACCGAATCGACAATCTTGATGGTCGCATGGGGTTCTAGAGGTCACATGGGGGCTGGGAAATTTTTCCAAGGTTTATGTCCTTGACCCTCAAGGACATCAAGGAAACAAACTCCCGCTAGGCTCCCGGAGTGACACGTGTCCTCCCAAAAATTAGCTTACTCCCGAACTCGCTTCAAGAGGACAACTTGCGATGATGATAACTTAAGCTCCCAATGGAATTTTTTTGGAAAATTTTTATATGATCCTGACTAGAAATGGAATTTTTAATTAAATGGTGGGGATATCATGTCTTGATTATTCCATTTGTTACCTAAAAAATAGGAATTTTGATTTCGTACTCCACATTCCTCGTAAAACTTGTCTCTGCAGACCTAATGTGCCAAAGTGTTGTGAAAAATATGATTTCACCATTAAGTAGAGCTTGGAATTATATTTTTAGAGATTTTTTCTCTTAAATCCATCCGGATCTCCCTGGAATCACCTTTTGAATCTCAAATGTTGTTTTGGCCTATGTATCTTGAATAGGCTTGTGAACCCTAATTTTGGCAAACTGCCCCAACTTCTCTAAGCCCTTCCAAAATCTTCCTGAATCATTTCCATGATGTCCCAAGACATTTTAATCACCTCCACATCCACTTAGGATCTTCTTCTCCACTCCATGGGGTTTCTCCAATCTTAGGAAGGCCAATGATAGCCCTTCCCGCAATCGCCCGTAGCTTGCAAATTTTAATGAACTCCTAAAATCACCTAGGGAATGAATGGACTTTCCAAAGACATTTAGGGGGATGAGATAAAATTATTTAGGAGGTCACTTGACTCGACTAGTTAGACCCAGTTATCTTGGAATGATAGGACTTGAAAAAATTAACTCACAGTGCACGGCTTGTCATGTTTAGAAATTGTTGATTTCCTTGTTGCACATTTGTATGGAAACAACTAACTCTAGCTTGGGGAAATGTCATAGAGTGAGTGCAGAGAAGACATGACACGAGGAATCCATAATCTCAATTTTATACTATATGATCCATTGACAAGTGCCTTATCCATTGGGGCCTACATGATTCATGTACAATTACAACAATAGAGAAAGAAATGAACAAGGAAACACACACACACACACAAACAAAATGATGGAAAGGAAACACATGACACACAACATAAAGGTAAAAAAACCTAGAAATCAACTATGGTACAAAGCGGGGACAACCTACTTTCACCGATGATACAATTTTAGGTATTGCCCACTATGAAGCAATTCTAGCGGCGTTCCATGTAACACTCCTCAAATTTAGTTCAGGATCATAAAGGAGTTGAAATTATCCATGGGATGATAAAACTAAATCGAAGGATTTAATGCAGTGACTCCTAGATTCTAACATGCATCTTCACTTGCCACAACATGTTTGTCATAACAGGTTGTGCGGATAACGCCAGCCATGCACTTAATAAGGGTAGGAAGTGTTATGTTGCTCCCACTAAAGTGATGGGAATTGGGTATTTTTAAATAATGTTCACTTTAAACCCTGATTTCATATTTAAATATTAAGATTTCATTTGCGAAGAACATTCTTGTAATCAAGATAATTTGTTGGTAACTGAGAATTGAAGTGTTGTAATCTTGTACGATTGGTTATGATCAAAATATGTGTAATAAGCCATCGACGACATGACTTAATATGTCGTACCGGCGGCGTTGGGTCATGATATCGCAATGGGAAGAATTAAAGTTTTCTAAGGATAATATGATACCTGTGAAATAGTATATTTCATTGTTTCATTCCTAGAAGGTAACACGTTTTGGACAAGGGAACGTGGTTTCCAAATTTATCTAACGAACCTTCTAATGATCGACCACTATGGTCAGTGGACTCCGGCTTGTGAATCATGGGCCATGACACTTACATTGGATTATGAAATTATTATAGCTGATTTCACTTTGTAATATGCATCTTTATAAGAGTTATGGGATATATAAATAATGGAAAAAGGGTTATGCATGTACAATAGCATTGGTCCTATTGTTTATACTATATAATAACCTATGTTTTGAAAGGTTAATCGATGTAAGTTATGAAGAGTAATTGAGTTATTATTATTTAGCAATTTCGGGGAAAAGGTAACTAAAGTTTTAAATCTGGAATAACCCCACCAATTTTGGAGGAGGGTAATGGGCGGTGGTAGATGGATAAGCTACTGGTGGAGCACTTCTACATTGAATTTCATTAAAATTTTCATTTAATGTTTTGGAAATTGTAAAACCCCAAATGAGGCAAATTGCATGCAACCACTGCTTCATTTAGTTTGTTGGTAAGTTTGGAAAAACTCCAGTTTGGGTATCCTTGCATGGCAAATTTCTCGGAGCAGAAGACGGTAAAGCCATGTAATTTCTAAATCAGTTGCTATATTAAAATGTTTCACTGAGCAAGGGAGGCTGGAAATGCGACCTAAGTTGATTCGAATTGTGTACGGTTTGGGGCTGCGAAGGAAGTAGGAAGAAAAGAATACGGCCTGCCATTTTACTAGGCAAGAAACATTCTTTATCCCTTTTATCCTTTTAAATCATCAAAGGTTATAATGAATACATATTAGCAATTTTGGTTTGTGCTAAGAGAAAAATTGGGTATGTATTAGTTCGGGGTTGTTGTTTGTTATACTCTATTTTTATGCGAGAAGAAGTGGAAATTGGTATGACTGTAACCCTGGAAAACTATTATCCATTTATCTTTTATTCCACTTGAATCATGCTCGGCAATGACGACTGTATATACTATTTTTCATTTGCATTGTTTGATTGGGGTTGACCCAAATAATAACGGGTATTTGTGCAAATGATATAATGTTTTGCAAAAAAATTATAATTGGGAATATGGGTTTCCTTTATACCGACCCAAATCAGGGTATGTTTAATTAGCAATTGAACCATTTCAGATATTGGCATATATGACTTTCACTTCGTCTGTGCGTATCACCATAGAAAAGAAGGTGTTTTTCGGCATGATCGGGTAGATTTG
Organism: Taxus wallichiana var. yunnanensis; assembly: GCA_018340775.1. Classification (NCBI taxonomy): domain Eukaryota; kingdom Viridiplantae; phylum Streptophyta; class Pinopsida; order Cupressales; family Taxaceae; genus Taxus; species Taxus wallichiana. Next base: position 565,310,804 of record CM031239.1, on the reverse strand, counting down.
GGGATAACCTCATTCGCACTTATATCACACGCATAATATATATTATAGATTGCTTTTATCTCCATCGGGTTGACTATTAATGAGCCACGAGTCCCCCGGGATGAAGACTTGCTGGTTTGTCAATGTAATCCTTTTACCCTTGTTGGGAGTGCAAGAAAATATAGGTATTAACCTTTAAGGCTTGGCTACTTTTGACAGTGTTTTGTGAGCTAATAGCACTTCACATTATTCTAGCATTATATGCTGCAACCATGTAGTTCTTAGAAAGGTTAATGTGAAGAAGTAGGGATTATTCTTGGTTTTCTTTGCAGATGAGTGACAACAGAGGCTAAGTTACATGATATTTGTATCATAATCCATCACTATCCAGCCATGAGTTGGTTGCAACCTCATCTTAAATATTCCTTTACTTAGGATTTTCAAATTACCTACAAGTGGTATAAATAATTGCTTTGAGTGGTAGAGCCTTCGGCTCACTCCATTATAAGGAGTCTCGTTATTTACTACCTTCCTCGAAGTCATCTAAGCTAGTTTTGAACCGACATCTGGAGATCAAAAGATGAATTAGGGAATCGGTTTTTGAAGGGCTGAACCTAACTATTCTTCTACCAAGTACGGAAAACCATTCTTTCTCTCAGAAGAAATTATGTTCGATGTTATATTACTTCTATAATCGACATTTACTTAAGGAAGATCGATTTGAGCTAGGACCTGGATGGATAATGAATAAAAGAGAGTTGGTTGTGTATGTCTCCTTGAAAGAACTAAAAAATCTTACTTGAAACCAAGGGGTCTTGGTGGATTACACTATGGATATGTTTGATAAGTTTTGCTGATCCATATAAGGTGTAATAATGGAAAGGAAACTTAGTTGTCTCCATTCTTAAAATCGATCCTTACTGAAGATTTTAATATTAATATTATGTAAAGTTATGTACGGATTAATCTCTGTAGGATGATTAAATCAAGGGAAACATATCTTTATTACTGAAGAGTAATATGTATTAACCATTGAGATAAATTCGGGGAGTTTAGCCCCGAATGCAAGCATAAATAAGCTTTTGAATGGTTGTGTCTTGATTCTTATTGCAGTAGAATGTGGTAAAATATGATTTGAAAAGATGAGTTTTGTTTAAGAAGGTACAATAAGAAATTAATAGGCAATCGAGTCTATATTGCCTTGTTTTCTCTATGTTACTATGATAAGTAACTTGAGTGGTATATATATATATATCCTTCTATAGGATGTTATGGATAATATATATAATATGGATGTTATGGATAATGTAGAATATGTCATGTTCTGTAGCTATGACATATAAAATGTCATGAGTATTAACTGGATCTATCTTGATGGGTGTGTTGATGTTGATGAAACTGGTTAGTTTCATTTTCGTAGCGTGGATCACCTTGTGTGTCCAAGAACTATACTGTTTGTATTGCTGGAGAAGCTAACATTAGTTGCAGCAATTTATATTTATTAATGGGATGACATAGATTCATACTGTGATTGATAGAAGTCTGATTACTCCATCTAACTTTATGTGATATAAGCGTATTTTTAATAACTTGTGTTATTGATTATTTGATGGTCATTCTTGGGTATGAATATCTTTTATCCGGTTTTGCTTTAACTTATTTTGTGAAGTAATACCTAGAACTTGTCCTCATGAGTATCTTGAAAGAGGTAAAGGAGCTGTTCTTAATGTTTCGCAAAGCAAAGTTACTTAAGAATGATTTTGTGGAATTATATGATTAAAATGTTCGATTGAGATTATTGCAGTATTTATTCATTCTAACATTTAATGACATAAATTGATGAATGGGATAAAGGACTTTTCTTGCTCAGTTCAGTTGAACTTACCTTGCCTAACCATTGTGGAAATTGAGGGAAGGTAACTGGCGTGAAGGAAAAAAATGTCTTGGTTATCTAATTATATCACATGCTTACTTTAAAAAGATAAAGTTGCAGCCAATTGTTGATTTGAGACATTCTTATTTATGTAAAGGAAGTTATTTATTGACTTCGAGATAAGATTCTCTTGTGAAAATATACTGTGTTAATTTACGATCTAGTGCAACATGGAAAAGATTCCATATTCTGTTCAATAAATACTCACTTCGTATTATCGAAGAATGTTAATGCCTCTCTAAAATTTCTGTAATGAATCCCATTATGTTGCAGTAATGTTGGTATAAGAATGGCTTTATACTTATGATCTCTTATGAAAATTGGATCATTGGATGATTGCAATAGAGGGCTGTTGTAACTCTCTCTATTTTATAATATAACAACCTGCCTTATGAGCTAGATGAACCTAGAAGGTTTAATGGGCGAGTTGTGAAGTTATAAATCAGTAACATAAGGGATAGGTTAATGGAATACACTACAAAGTAGTGTTGTTGAATTCTGTAATCTAGATTGATTAACTTATGGGAAATCAGTATTGTTGTTAGCAAGAGGTAGTGATTCCTCACAAGACCGGTAAAGGTTAAATGCATGGTAGATGAGAAATCATCTAGTTGTGAATCTTGATGTGTTTGCTTATGTGAGCATACGAAGGAAGATTCCTCGATAAATTTTGAGTAACTATATTAGACATAAATTGTGATGCTGAAATTTATGGATGAAATGTTAATTTTCATCATATAAAGATTAAGTCCCAAAACTTGCTGAAGTTCCTTTTAGGCAAGCAATTAAACCTTTTAAGGAAACTAAGTTGAAATAATTGATAAAACTAACCCAACTCCCTTAACATGAAGGAGGGAGTTCAAATTTAATTCCTCAAAGTGAAATAATAAATGAGAATAGATCATTTTTTCCGGCTTAAAAACCTGTCCTTCCATAAAATGGGTAAACAAAGGATATCATCTATCGATTGCTATCGTATAAAATATGATGTGTTGAATTTTTATGATGGAGCTATTTCAGCTAACAAGATGTATTAAAGATAAATCATTAATAATCAGATTGAACCTAAATGCAAAAAGGGCCCATAGGATATCATATTCGGTTGGCATAAAATTGTTGGGGAATGATTAAATCCCAGAATCCTAAACCTCCATGAAACTATGGGTTTACTACCCAATGAAAATGATTAGGTATTGATGGAAGCATTCAAAATGTGCTCAACATGAGTACTCGCCATCTCACTCACTAAGGAAGTTTTGTGTTTACGATCCTAAGAATAAAATAAAATTGTGAGTGAAACCAACCATGATTAGGATATGACGGTGTAGTCATATAAATGATAGAAACGATCCAATAGCTGGAATTAATGGAAAGTATTTGGATGCCAAGGAAACCGGTACACGAATCCAGGAAAATGAATACTCGCCAAGGTGGTAGTAGCCATTAAATTAAATCCAAGTTGAGGTTTGGAAATGGTTATAAAGGGTTTCAAGAGAATGGGAATCCTACTAAATCAAGAACCGTAAAATGAATAAGATTTATATCTATCAATAAATCAAACCTGGCAAGATTAAATGCTGAGGTAAAACTGAGAAACACGATTCTAATAATATAGCATAAGTGTTTTTGAAAGGAGGGTAACGGGATCGAATCCATATGTACCCAATAATTAGTAATTAAATAGTTGCATGATTACTAATGGGAGTAATAATAACATTAGTAGTTATTACTCCATGATAATGTAAGGTATTATTCTGATGCGGTGGAAATTGAATCATTAACAAACCGTAGGATTGGGAATTTAGGTCTAAAGATTGATCTATCTTATATCTGAATTGATAGGAAGAAATAAGTAGTTTTGGAACTACATTTAACCTATCATGATTCTAGGGGACAGGACTCTAGATACTCTTCACTAAGTGATGAAGACACTGGAACTAGAACATTGTGTCATGTTTAATTTATTAAGATACCAAGTTTCATTTTAGGACTCTTGACAGGTCGACTCAATGCCGTTGTTACGTGGACGTATCCATTTAATGACAGTTGTCGTTATTTGAATACTACCACATAACAACTATATTGAGTTCCCTTTTCAAGACCTTAAAATGTAGAGTGGTATTGCTTAAGTACAAGCTTGTTATAGTTACAAGGGTGGATGGAACCCCACGGGTTGGTACCCCGATGACAACATATGATGGCTACGGGAAGGGAAGAAGTCTAGCAATGATGAGAATCATTATAAAGACACTTGCTCTCCCATAGGCATCATAGGTTGACTTTGAGGTAATGCTTCGTATAGGTTAATCCGGGCTTGTACCTTGTATAAGACTTGTAGCTATTTACAACATCATTGACTGCAAATCCTTATAACCGAAAAAGTGATTAAGGTGAAACGAAAATTTCCTAATGACGAGTGTGTCGTCATGGAATTGAGTATGGTATACATGACTCAGAAACCTTGCGCAAGGTAGTGTAACTACTGATTATACTGTCAAGATTTCACCATTATCTAAGCTGTGAGATGCCTGTGGATTTCATAGGTGGAACCTAGGTACACACTTAGGGTTATCACTTATATATCATATCCTGTTAAAGGAGAACCAAAGGGATACATTTGTATGTATGGCTCGTAAGAGCATTGAGGGAGAACTTGTAAGTTCGGTATTCTCTCATACACTGCACATGGTTCATGATAGTTATTAAAAAGGAGGTTGCATTAAGACTTATGTTGGATTTAAATATATGGGTATTTAAATCAGCTACATAAGGTAAGACAAAAAAAAATTCTCTAAGATTGAAGTGACAAAAAGTGGTTGTTACATTTTGGTATCAGAGCTGAAGGTTGCAGCTCTTGGGCCTAATGAGCCCTTACGCTTAGAAAATTCTTATTTTATAAATAAAATAAGGAGAATGAAGGATGTACCGTGGATGACGAGACCAGATCAAACTAAGATTTGGGTTCGGGGGTAAAAGAGTTAAATAATACTCTAAGATTCCTTCATGGCACACTATACTGGATAGATGTAGGAGCAATGGTAAGTGTGAATAAGAGCAGCCAAGCAAAACAACTTAGGCTGAATGATGATGATTAGTAAAGTGTTACTTGATTAATCAAACTGCATTATGATAAAAAAATTGGAGTATAAATCCAATATTAAAAGAAATCCGCATAGGATAAAGGCGGTATTTAGAGGAAGACTAACAGCTGAAGGGCAAAGTGCCTTGAAAGGCCATTTAGGTCGAATGAAATCCATAATAAAATTCTAGTTTTATATGGTAAAATCATGTAAGAGCATTAGCTCTTCTTTACTTTTAATTTTAGAAGAGAGATAAAGGATGAGAAAGAGTCTGAAAGTGGGACCTTTCAGAGTAAAACTTAGCAGTAAAGTCTACCATAGTTTCGTGGAAAAAGAAAACAAGTCATCCTAGCATAATAATGGGAAAGTTAAATAAAAACTTCTTGATGCTAATCAAATGCAAGATTAATGTAGTTGAGTTCTTAGTGTGAAGTGACTAACTAGAAACTGAAATGTAATTCAGAAATTCTTAATGACAATAATAAGCAAAATTGCAGGAACCATAACTGGGTATCAGTTATCATGACTTAGTCACTGATTGAACTCATTTCAGAAAGAAGGAAATCTTTCGATAAGGTTGATTTGCATGTATCTGGACTACAGTAGAGTTGCATGAGATTGTTTATATAACAAGATGCAATGGTGAAGTGATTAAAAGATAGATTCAGGCGAATGCATCCTTATGATATCCTTTCATATAGAAATAAATCTATGTAAGATTCTTATATATTATGGATGGTGCAGCCTTGATTGGTCGTGACCAAATAAGATTTCTAGGGATCTGGAATTGGAATTTAGTAGAAGTAAAGGATGTTTACAAGGCTAAATACAGATGTAGGAGGCCTGTTTTTAACTTGTACTGTAAATGTATGAAACTTTTACCCTCCAAATTGGATCGTATACCTTGTTAAGGTATAGAGGGACAGTTTTACATTTTATTGTATTACGACCTTAGTTCTTAAAGCTTCTTAAGGGCTGAAAGTAATAGGTATAGATATTGATATGACTATTTAACTGTATTATCATTATCCTGATATTATCCTTGTGGTAGTATGTGATTATTTGTATAATCATTATCTTAATGTACTACTTGGATTGTTATGGTCAAATATGTTTGACTGATTTACTTAAGTGTTATTGAGTAGACACTCTTCTGGAATATTGAATGATAACTACATTGTTTACTTGGTCTGAGATGCTAAGTAATCCTGAAATATCATATAAGGACATGGAACTCATTGCTAATGCAGACTTGTCTATAAAATGTATCTTTGTCTAAGGATACAGTAAAGTATGACTAATATTAAAAAAAGATGCTTAGTCCATACTGGCTATGGAAACTGAGGAAGTATAGACTCATACTGTTATGATCAAGTATCGGATGTATGACCTTACTTGAATGATTAGTCAAATCATGATGAAATTGTCATGGGAGGTAACTCCCTTTACCATGTTGTATCAATATTATACATGACTGTATAGAATTTTAAGAATTATTTGTCTTAACTAATTCATATGAGTTGTTTGTCCATACAACTCAAGGATATATAGGTCGATAATCTGATCTACTAAGGTATCAATGGACTAATATTTTATAATTGTTCAAGAAATTGTGATATTTGAACTTAAAGGAACTAGATTAATAAGATTACAGTTGCATAAGTATGGGCTTATATGACTGTAACATTATTAATCTAGCATTACTTGAGCTAATTGTGAGCAGTTATGTTGTTTGATTACTTATGTTTAACATGAGTAAATGCTAGTTTTTAAGCTTGTCAAAATATGAGTTTGGATTTATTTTGAGGTAGAGTCTGATTAATATGACCTTAAAAACAATCCTCCTGACTAGCTTCGAGTGTTGTAATACCTTGATGTGAGATAGTTGTGACTGGACTTGTCTGGGTTAATTCGGAGCGTCATGTTGCATTGCTTGGTAAAGTAGAATTCTGAGAATACCTTTTGTAAGTAATACATAAGGTTACATAAATCAAAATGTTGAAGAGATAGATCTATGACGTGTTGCTTATAGTATAATGGTTTACTAGTTGACAAGTAATGACGTCCAGTAAATGTGAACTTATGAGATGTGAATCGCAAGTTCCGGTGAAGGCAATGATTAAACACTTAAAATTAAAAAGTGTGTAATTTGTATATGAATGAATTGGCTATGAGAAATGAGATGAAATCATCGGGATGATGATTCATTATGGGGGGAAGAATGTAACACTCCTCAAATTTAGTTCAGGATCATAAAGGAGTTGAAATTATCCATGGGATGATAAAACTAAGTCAAAGGATTTAATGCAGTGACTCCTAGATTCTAACGTGCATCTTCACTTGCCACAACATGTTTGCCATAACTAGGTTGTGCGGATAACACCAGCCATGCACTTAATAAGGGTAGGAAGTGTTATGTTGCTCCTACTAAAGTGATGGGAATTGGGTATTTTTAAATAATGTTCACTTTAAACCCGATTTCATATTTAAATATTAAGATTTCATTTGCGAAGAAAATTCTTGTAATCAAGATAATTTGCTGGTAACTGAGAATTGAAGTTTTGTAATCTTGTACGATTGGTTATGATCAAAATATGTGTAATAAGCCATCGACGACATGACTTAATATGTCGTACCGACGGCGTTGGCTCAAGATATCGCAATGGGAAGAATTAAAGTTTTCTAAGGATAATATGATACCTGTGAAATAGTATATTTCATTGTTTCATTCCTAGAAGGTAACATGTTTTGGACAAGGGAACGTGGTTTCCAGATTTATCTAACAAACCTTCTAATGATCGACCACTGTGGTCAGTGGACTCTGACTTGTAAATCATGGGCCATGACACTTACATTGGATTATGAAATTATTATAGCTGATTTCACTTTGTAATATGCATCTTTATAAGAGTTATGGGACATATAAATAATAACAAAAAGGGTTATGCATGTACAATAGCATTGGTCCTATTGTTTATACTATATAATAACCTATGTTTTTGAAAGGTTAATCGATGTAAGTTATGAAGAGTAATTGAGTTATTATTATTTAGCCATTTAGGGGAAAAGATAACTAAAGTTTTAAATCTGGAATAAACACGCCAATTTTGGAGGAGGGTAATGGGCGGTGGTAGATGGATAAGCTACTGGTGTAGCACTTCTGCATTGAATGTCATTAAAATTTGCATTTAATATTTTGGAAATTTGTAAAACCCCAAATGAGGCAAATTGCATGCAACCATTGCTTCATTTAGTTTGTTGGTAAGTTTGGAAAAATTCCGGTTTGGGTATCCTTGCATGGCAAATTTCTCAAGGTAAGACGGTAAAGCCATGCGATTTCTAAATCATTCTTTATATTAAAATGTTTCACCGAGCAAGGAGGCTGAAAATGTGACCTAAGTTGATTCAGGATTGTGTACGATTTGGGGCTGCGAAGGAAGGGAAGAAAAGAATATGACCTGCCATTTTACCAGGAAAGAAACATTATTTATCCCTTTTATCCTTTTAAATCATCAAAGGTTATAATGAATACATATTAGCAATTTTGGTTTGTGCTAAGAGAAAAATTGGGTATGTATTAGTTCAGGGTTGTTGTTTGTTATACTCTGTTTGTATGCGAGAAGAAATGGAAATTGGTATAACTGTAACCATGGGAAAATTATTATCCATTTATCTTTTATTCCGCTTGAATCATGCTCGGCAATGACGATTGTATATACTGTTTTTCGTTTGCATTGTTGATTGGGGTTGACCCAAATAATAACGGGTATTTGTGCAAATGATGTAATGTTTTGCAAAAAAAAATTATAATTGGGAATATGGTTTCCTTTATACCTGACCCAAATCAGGGTATGTTTAATTAGCAATTGAACCATTTCTGGATATTGGCATATATGACTTTCACTTCTGTCCTGTGCGTATCACCATAGAAAAAGAAGGTGTTTTTGGGCATGATCTTAGGTAGATTTGGGGATAACCTGTTCGTACTTCTATCTCACGCATAATATATATTATAGACTACTTTTATATCCATCGGGTTGACTGTTAATGAGCCACGAGTCCGTTGGGCTGAAGACTTGTTGGTTTGTCAATGTAATCCTTTTACCCTTGTTGGGTCTGCAAGCAAATATAGGTATTAACCTTTTAAGGCTTGGCTCGGTTTGACAGTGTTTTGTGAGCTAATAGCACTTCACATTATTCTAGCATTATATGCTTTGAACCATGTAGTTCTTAGAAAGGTTAATGGGAAGAAGCAGGGATTATTCTTGGTTTTGTTGCATAGATGAGTGACAATAGAGGTTGAGTTGTAGGATATTTGTATCATAATCCATCACCATCTAGCCACGATTTGGTTGCAACCTCATCTTAAATATTCCTTTTCTTAGGATTTTCGAAGTACCTACAGTGGTATAAATAATTGCTGAGTAGTAGAGCCTTCGGCTCACTCCATTATAAGGAGTCTCGTTATTTACTACCTTCCTCAGAAGTCATCTAAGCTAGTTTTGAACTGATACTGGAGATCAAAAGATGAATTAGGGAATCAGTTTTTGAAGGGCTGAACCTAACTGTTCTTCTACCGAGTGCGGAAAACCATTCTTCTCTCTTCGGGAAGAAATTATGTTCTGATGTTATATTACTTCTATAATCAGACACTTACTTAAGGAAGCTCGATTTGAGCTGGGACCTGGATGGATAATGAATAAAAGAGAGTTGGTTGTTGTATGTCTCCTTGAAAGAACTAGAAAATCTTACTTGAAACCAAGGGGTCTTGGTGGATTACACTATGGATATGTTTGATAAGTTTTGCTGGTCCATATATAAGGTGTAATAATGGAAAGGAAACTTAGTGTCTCCATTCTTAAAATCGATCCTTACTAAGGATTTTAATATTAATATTATGTAAAGTTATGTACGGATTAATCTCTGTAGGATGATTAAATCAAGGAAAACATATCTTTATTACTAAAGAGTAATATGTATTAACCATTGAGATAAATTTGGGGAGTTTAGCCCCTAAACGCAAGCATAAATAAGCTTTTGAATGGTTGTGTCTTCAGATTCTTATTGCAGTAGAATGTGGTAAAATATGATTTGAAAAGATGAGTTTTGTTTAAGAAGGTACAATAAGAAATTAATAGGAAAGCGAGTCTATATTGCCTTGTTTTCTCGATGTTACTATGATAAGTAAATTGATTGGTATATATATATATATATATATATATATATATATATATATATATATATCCTTCTTAGGATGTTATGGATAATGTAGAATATGTCATGTTCGTAGCTATGACATATAAATCGTCATGAGTATTAAGCTGGATCTACCTTGATGGGTGTGTTGATGTTGATGAAACTGGTTAGTTTCTTTTTCGTAGCGTGGATCACCTTGTGTGTCCAAGAACTATACTTGTTTATATTGTTGGAGAAGCTAACATTAGTTGCAGCAATTTATATTTATTAATGGGATGACATAGATTCATACTGTGATTGATAGAAGTATGATTACTCCATCTAACTTTATGTGATATAAGCATATTTTTAATAACTTTTGTTATTGATTATTTGATGGTCATTCTTGGGTATGAATATCTTTTATCCGGTTTTGCTTTAACTTATTTTGTGAAGTAATACCTAGAACTTGTCCTTGCAGAGTACTGAAAGAGGTAAAGGAGCTGTTCTTAATGTTTTCAAAGCAAGTTACTTAAGAATGATTTTGTGGAATTATATGATTAAAATGTTAGATTGAGATTATTGCAGTATTTATTCATTCTAACATTTAATGACATAAATTGATAAATGGGATAAAGGACTTTTCTTGCTCAGTTCAGTCGAACTGACCTTGCCTAACTATTGCAGGAAATTGAGCGAAGGTAACTGGCGTGAAGTAAAGAAATGTCTTGGTTATCTAATTGTATCACATGCTTACTTTTAAAAGATAAAGTCATGACCAATTGTTGATTTGAGACATTCTTATTTATGTTGAGGAAGTTATTTATTGACTTCGAGTTAAGATTCTCTTGTGAAAATATACTGTGTACATTTACGATCTATTGCAACATGGAAAAGATTCCATATTCTGTTCAATAAATACTCACTTCGTATTATCAAAGAATGTTAATACCTCTCTGAAATTTCTGTAATGAATCCCATTATGTTGCAGTAATGTTGGTATAAGAATGGCTTTATACTTATGATCTTTTATGAAAATTGGATCATTGGACGATTGTAATGGAGGGCTGTTGTAACTCTCTCTATTTTATAATATAACAACTGTCTTATGGACTAGGTGAACCTAGAAGGTTCAATGGGTGAGTTGTGAAGTTATAAATCAGTAACATAAGGGATAGGTTAATGGAATACACTACAAAGTAGTGTTGTTGAATTCTGTAATCTAGATTGATTAACTTATGGGAAATCAATATTGTTGTTAGCAAGAGGTAGTGATTCCTCACAAGACCGGTAAAGGTTAAATGCATGGTAGATGAGAAATCATCTAGTTGTGAATCTTGATGTGTTTGCTTATGTGAGCATACTGAAGGAAGATTCCTCTGATAAAGTTTGAGTAACTATATTAGACATAAATTGTGATGCTGAAATTTATGGATGAAATGTTAATATTCATCATATAAAGATTAAGTCCCAAAAACTTGCTGAAGTTCCTTTTGGGCAGCACTTAAACCTTTTAAGGAAACTAAGTTGAAATAATTGATAAAACTAACCCAACTCCCTTAACATGAAGGAGAGTTCAAATTTAATTCCTCAAAGTGAAATAATAAATGAGAATAGATCATTTTTGTGGCTTAAGCAAACTGTCCTTCCATAAAATGGGTAAACAAAGGATATCATCTATCAGATTGTTATCGTATAAAATATGATGTGTTGAATGTTTATGATGGAGCTATTTCAGCTAACAAGATGTATTAAAGATAAATCATTAATAATCAGATTGAACCTAAATGCAAAAAGGGCCCATAGGATATGGGATACGGTTGGCATAGAATTGTTGGGGGATGATTAAATCCCAGAATCCTAAACCTCCATGAAACTATGGGTTTACTACCCAATGAAAATGATTAGGGTATTGATGGAAGCATTCAGAATGTGCTCAACATGAGTACTCGCCATCTCACTCACTAAGGAAGTTTGGTGTTTACGCTCCTAAGAATAAAATAAAATTGTGAGCTGAAACCAACCATGATTAGGATATGACGGTGTAGTCATATAAATGATAACAACGATCCAATAGCTGGAATTAATGGAAAGTATTTGGATGCCAAGGAAATTGGTACACGAATCCAGGGAAAATGAATACTCTACCAAGGTGGTAGTAGCCATTAAATTAAACCTAAGTTGAGGTTTGGAAATGGTTATAGAGGTTTTCAAGAGAATTGGGAATCCTACTAAATCAAGAACCATAAAATGAATAAGATTTATATCTATCAATAAATCAAACCTGGCAAGAATAAATGCCGAGGTAAAACTGAGTAACATGATTCTAATAATATAGCATAAGTGTTTTTGAAAGGAGGGTAACGGGATCGACTCCGTATGTACCCAATAATTAGTAATTATATAGTTGCATGATTACTAATGGGAGTAAGATTAACATTAGTAGTTATTACTCCATGATAATGTAAGGTATTATTCTGATGCGGTGGAAATTGAATCATTAACAAACCGTAGGATTGGGAATTTAGGTCTAAAGATTGATCTATCTTATATCTGAATTGATAGGAAGAAATAAGTAGTTTTGGAACTACATTTAACCTATCATGATTCTAGGGGACAGACTCTAGATACTCTTCACTAAGTGATGAAGACATTGGAACTAGAACATTATGTCATGCTTAATTTATTAAGATACAAGTTTCATTTTAGGACTCTTGACATGTCACCTCAATGTGGTCATTACGTGGATGTATCCATTTAATGACGCTTGTCGCTTTTTGAATATCTTTGCCACATAACGGCTATATTGAGTTCCCTTTTCAAGACCTTAAAATGTAGAGTGGTATTGCTTAAGTACAAGCTTGTTATAGTTATAAGGGTGGATGAAACCCCATGGGTTGGTACCCCGATGACAACATATGATGGCTACGGGAAGGGAAGAAGTCTAGCAATGATGAGAATCATTATAAAGACACTTGCTCTTCCATAGGCATCATAGGTTGACTTTGAGGTAACGCTTCGTCTAGGTTAATCTGGGCTTGTACCTTGTATAAGACTTGTAGCTATTTATAGCATCATTGACTGCAAATCCTTATAACCGAAAAAGTGATTAAGGTGAAACGAAAATTTCCTAATGACGAGTGTGCCGTCATGGAATTGAGTATGGTATACATGACTCGGAAAACTTGTGCAAGGTATTGTAACTGCTGATTATACTATCGAGATTTCACCATTATCTAAGTTGTGAGATGCCTGTGGATTTCATAGGTGGAACCCAGGTACACACTTAGGGTTATCACTTATATATCATATCCTGTTAAAGGAGAACCAAAGGGATACATTTGTATGTATGGCTCGTAAGAGCATTGAGGGAGAACTTGTAAGTTCGGTATTCTCTCATACAGCTGCACATGGTTCATGATAGTTATTAAAAAGGAGGTTGCATTAAGACTTATGTTGGATTTAAATATATGGGTATTTAAATCAGCTACATAAGGTAAGACAAAAAAAAAAATCTCTAAGATTGAAGTGACAAAAAGTGGTTGTTACATTCCATTCAAATATGAGAGTAGAAAATAATTCTTACCGCAAGCTTCGTGAATCTAGATTGGGTCGAGTGATAATGAATAAAACTTTCCATGACTACCTTTTGGTTCCCTTCTCTTGTCCCATAGCAGGATGAAGTCTCCAACTTTAAATTCTCTTGTTGTGGCTTTCTTGTCAAAAATCTTCTTTACTTTCAACTGGTGCTCTTTGATACAGTCCACCACTTAGAGTCTATTTTATTCTAGCTTCTCAAGAAAGAGGATCCTCTTGTCAATGTAATCCTTCTACTTTCCATCCTCTATTCCTTGTAGTAACTTGAGGGCTGACATCTCAATCATGATGGGAATTTTTTATTTGACCCCATACAACAATTTTAATGGTGACATACCTCTCACCTTCTTGGGAGTTATCATGTCCACCCACAATGCATCATACAGATTTTTGTGCCAATTTCTTTGGTTTTCATCTATGAGTTTGTAGACGATGGTTACAATGTTCTTATTTCTTGATTCAAACTATCCATTTCATTATGGATAGTAGTCCGATGAATGAGATAAATATATTCCATAGCCAAAGAAAAAATCAGTCAAATCCCTTTAAGAGAAATAGGTAGCATTATCTCTGCTATGATCTTCTCGTGGCACTCCGAAATGTACTATGATATTCTCCTTGATGAAGTTGCATACTATTTCAGTGTTGGCTTTCTTGGTTGGAATGGCCTCCACCCATTTTGTGAAGTAGTCTATTGTTGTGAGCACATAGGTGTGCCTCACACTTGAGTGAGGATTTAGAACACTGATGAAATCTAGTCCCCACTGCCGAAATGGTTCTTCAATAATAACTCGGACACGAGTGGTAGTGTAGAAATTTGTGGTCTCCCAATGAATTGTTGGCATGCTTCACATTTGGAAACCCATTCTTGAGTGTCTACAAAGAGGGTGGACCAATAATACCTTCCTCGTAGGATCTTGTGTGTAGTGGCCATCACTCGACAAATTTCCACCACATGATTGGTCACCGTATGCTTTAAGCAATATTTCTTACTACTCTTTATCTACACACCTAAGGAAACATCCATCTAGACCTCTCATGTACCATGTGTCATTCCATATTACAAAATTTTTTGCCTTCACCTTGAGTTTTCTTCTTTACTTGAAATTAAGATGAGAAGGGCATTATCCATAAGTTAAGTAATAGGAAATATCAGCATACCACTCATCAGTGGTGGTTACAAAGAGAACCTGTGGATTATTTTTAGAACAAGTTGAGAAAGCACAATTGTATTCACCATGTTGAGCTTTGAGTGTTTCATCTTCAACAATAAACCTACATAAATTATTTCCCTTACAGATTGGAGGGATGAATCTCTAATTCATATTCTTAAGTCTTTGCAATCCAATTTCCTCTTTTAGCTCTAGGATCTTACTGTGTCAAGATGGACTTGATTGCACTGCCAGGGACCATCACCACTGTATGAGAGTTGAGGATGTAAAATCTGAAATTTTTTACAACCTTGACCACTGCATAGGCATGCTTTTCCAATTGGTTGTAGTTTAGTTCGTGATTTTTCAATAGACAACTCATGAAATCAATAGGTGCTTCCATGCCTTCATCATTCTTCTGAACAAGAACAACAGAGAGGGTATGTTCTGATGCATAACAATACATGATGAACTCTTTGTTAAAATATAGAGACACAAGGGTCAAAGCCTTGGCAATGGATTTTTTGATCTCTTCAAATTTTTCCTTCCCTTCATTGTTCCATTTGAATTTTTCTTGTGGTTTCATCATGGTGGTGATGTGCTTTGTCAATTCAACAAACTCAAGAACAAAGTGATGAAGAAAATTCACCTTTCCGAAGAATGAATGAACTCCTTTCTTGTTTGTGGGTAAAGATAGTTCTTGAATGGCTTGTACTCTCTTAGGATCAATGTGTGCTCCATGTTTATTCACAATGTGCCCCAGTAACTTGCCTTCCGTAACTCCAAAAATTCACTTTTTTGGATTTAGTGATATGCCATGTTTTCTACACCTTGCAAGTACTTGTTCTAAGTGATGGATATGATCTCCCATCTTCTTTGAAAACACTATGAGATCATCAAGATATATGAAAATGCAATGTTTTAAATATTTTAATTCCAAATCCATCTCCCTTTGAAATGTATCTCCGCATTGATTAGGATGAAAGGAATTCTGTTGTAGGCAAAAGTGCCCCAAGGCATTGTGAAGGTTGTCTAGTGCGAACCTCCTTTGCCACATTGATTTGATTGTACCCTAAGAATCCATCGAGCAATGAAAGTATTTCAGATCCTGTGACTGCTTGTAAAATATAGTCCATGATAAGGAGAGGATAATTTTTTTTCAGCGATGCCTAGTTCAAGTTGTCAAAATATACACATATTATTATTTCACCGTTCTTCTTCTGCACCAACACAATGTTGGCAACCCATGTTGAATGATGGATGGGAAAGCTAACTCTTGCATTAAGCATCTTCATTACCTCCTTTTTTATGGTATCAACAATCTGTTGGGCCCCTGAAATATTGACTAAGTATGAAGGCGTGTGGGTGTGCGGGACCCCAGTTATAGAAGGGTGCACAACGAAAAGCATGCAAGAGAAAAGGCTTAAGGAAGCAAATAGCCCGCACGACACGCGAAAGGAGATTCGGGACTTAGCCGATTTAAGCAAAAAAGGTAGAACACGTGAAAAGCGTGATTAGTTGTACATAGATAAGATGCCAACCTGGCAACAGGTGGCCCAGGAAAGAGCATGCCAGTGAAGAAATATTCTAGAAGACCATCATGAGATGGAATGGAGAGCTCAAGCCTGAGGAAACATGCTTGCTGAAGGACCACATTCGAAACTTGGTGATGGATCTGAGGGCACATCCAGGTGATTTGGTAGTGTGGGAAGGTGATAAATACAAGTTCTTGTAGGAGGAAAAGAGAGACAGAGATAAGGAGATTGAGATAACATACACACGAGAATATATACATGAGAGGAGAAGATAGGAGGGGTACACACAAAGAGAGATAACATGGGTGAAGCTCTGCGCAGATTACCTGCGAGTGGAACTTTGGTGCAAATTGGAATGTACTAAGCTTATCATTTTAATTTCTTTTTATTTTTGGCTTAGTTATACAAGCCTAGTGATGTGCATGATCTGCTAAGTCTGTCCTCTATGGCTCTTTGTAATAAAACAATGAATACAATGAGGTTACCTATCGCAATTAGATATAAATATCGAGTGTGTTTTATGTATATTTTGTTCATAGAAGTTCTCTTTGCTTTCATGCTATGAATGAATGATTGTATCTTTTCTTCACATACAATATATGTTATGGAGTCTATTAAAACACTCGGTCTACGTAAATTACAAGGATCCGGAGGTCGTTCTCAGCCCTATGATTCTTATATGTCTAAAATTATTTCTGAATACTCTTATACCAATTATAGATGAATGTTTCCCACTAAAACTCACATAAAGAGAGACTCGGCACTTGCGCATGCCTCGGGTGAGTGCTCACCTGCTGGGTGATAGGATGGCGCGCATGGGATTCCATCCTTTTTTAGTGGGAGTAAAATTGACTACATCTTGGTTCCATTGTTGGGACCTATTTTCAAAGTTGTAGCGAGATGTAACATGCATCATGATCTGTGTAAAGAGTAATGACGGATCACTTAACATTGGAAAATGTTGAATTGTGGTTTAAGAGCACAGAGGATGAATTTGCCCAGAGATTCAGCACTAGACCTGAGTTTGATACACGTAGATGGGTAGAGGAGAATATCTACCATGATCTGTATGAGAATTTTTTTTGTTGCTTCACAGAGAGTTATTTGGGTGGCTTTCAACCTATGCATCTAGATCAAGTTGGTGTTATGGATCACAGATATGGACCAAAGAAGACTACCAAAGGTTGCAGGATGCAGATTTGACATGGACCCATGTTGTAGATCATTGGTGGGGAGGAGTACTAGCTAGCTACACTCTAGAATACGCCATTTCCACGTATTCTTGCCCAAAAATTGCTAAGTTAGACTATTTACAAGAACCAGAGGATCGTTTCTATGTGTTATTCCTCTAGCCATGAAGATATTGATGGTTACCATGAGTTTAGAGGCACTCCCAATGGACGACTAAACCATTCTAAGTGTTGGGTAAAGAAGCTTAGGTGGAGGAAGATGGCAGATGATATGAGAAAAGGAGAGGGAAGAAAGATGGCTCAAGTATGGTGAAGCACATGAAAGGGAGATTACTAGATGATGTGAAGCTGCTAGTGTGATGGATATATAGAGACATACATTACGGAAAGGAGTTGAGGTTAACGCAGAGGACATGGAAACTGAGCAGTCTGTGCTACCCCATCTTGGCAAGTACGTGAGGGAGACCCATTCAACTTCTGGTGAGAGTTCATTGCATGGAGAAAGGAGAGTCGTTGGCACATATCTGAACCCACCTAGTGACTCGAGCCCTAGTGCTTGGTTTTCCCGATCCAGAAGAAGTATTGATCTAATTGAAACCTGTGGAAGAGACAAGTCCATGCCTAAGAGATACAATTTTACATTCCCTTCTTCTATGGTTGCACATATTCTAGTATTCAGAGGAGTTTCTAGATAAGGGGCAAGTGTAAAAGCTTTTGGTCTCATATCGGGGAGTGGTGCGGGATAAAGTAAAGTGAGGGGGCACCATCACGCTGCATTTCGTCAACATAGTTCAATGGGACCATGGGGGCATTTGGTACAACTCCTATAGGCCCTATTGGACCCAGTGGTTCTAGTGGATCTAGTGGCTTTGGAGGTATAGGACCCGGTGGACTTGGTGGATCAGGCGGTGGAGGAAATAAATGAGGGAACCAAGGCTCTGGTTCAAGACAAGGACCCCAACCACCACCTCAAGTTTTCTTTAAAATGTCTCTGCATTTACCAGATTACAGGGGCATTGAGGATGCTATGGAACATGTTCACAAGTGTGAACTACTATGGCGCGCGAAAAATATCACAACCCCGCAACAAAAGGCTAGTCAATTTGCAACCACTTTGTGTAAGGGCACGTGCATAGATGGTATAGAATGTATGATCCTCATCAAACAGTGGTGGATAAACACCGCCTTAAAAATGCATTCTGGAAGATTTCCACATTCTTGAGTTTGAGTAAAAAAACATTAGCACTTTGAAGGAGATATAACAAGGAATGGTAGAGAGTGTGTGGGAGTATGATGCATGCTTTAAAAATCTCTTGTCCAAGTTATCATATGATATACATCCTTCTCAGCATGCACAGTGGTTTTTTGGAGGATTGATCACCCCTTTTAGGAGGGCCTTGTCTCATAAAACTTTTACAAATCCACGCAAAGCATTGGAGGCTACCTTGCACACCGAAGCTATTGGTAGTATTGATACTGGAGTTAGCCCATTCTTGGAGGCTCAGATTGCTGCTATGGCTAAGCAGTTGGAAAAGCTATCTGTGAACTCAGTCCATGAGACTCGCAGTGGTTTGTGGTGCACAGATTGTGAGATAGAGGGGCACGTTAAGGATAATTACCCCGGAGGATGGTACATGTTGTGACGTTAGATTGTGAAATTTGTCATGAGGACCATGATGCCAGTAGATGTCCCTTGCTTCAAGCACATGATCAGGAAGAATGTATCATGTTATTGCAAGATTTACACCTCCATGACCCATGATACTAAGGAATGTAGGCTCATTGATCGATACATGAGACCATTGATCATGGGGTGCGCCAAAACAACATTACTAGTGGTTCTAAAAATTATGATCACCATTATAAGGAGCACGTAGATGGAAGGGCACATGGAAGAATATTTTGAGGAGGATACCATGGATGAGGTAACTGTGGAGGAAGGAGTGAGTTCCCATGAAGAACATGTTTCAACTGTGGATCTATAGAAAATTA
Organism: Taxus wallichiana var. yunnanensis; assembly: GCA_018340775.1. Taxonomy (NCBI): domain Eukaryota; kingdom Viridiplantae; phylum Streptophyta; class Pinopsida; order Cupressales; family Taxaceae; genus Taxus; species Taxus wallichiana. Next base: position 565,291,172 of record CM031239.1, on the reverse strand, counting down.
CAAGCCTGAGTTATCGGACTTGTTGCAGTGCTCATGGTGTAGAAAGAAGCATAAGTATGAGAAGTTCCCGAGTTATATGAGCATATGAATCAAGAGTATGGAAGGAAAAATGCACTTTGTGATGGTTAGCATCAAGAAGGCGAGATATACAATGAATGCCTCGGGTAACACGGGATGAAGGTTTGGAGCCTGTCTTGGTAACAACAAGGGTAGAATCCACACGTGAAAGGGATATACCAAGACAGAAGAGATTAGTTTCAAGGGAAGAGGTCACTCATGGAAAGTACCCAGACCCCATGCATCGAAGGAGATATATCGGGACACCATAGATGTTATTCAAAGTTTGAAAGGGAGATCTAGTGTCTCAAGGAGCAATCCGTAAAGGAGGAACAAGGAAGGAGAGTTGAGGCGTAAAAGGATGACTGGATGAGGTTAAGGAGGTTTGTAAAATGCTAAGGTAGGAGAACATCATCCCTTTGCTAGGATCCTAGTTGAGAGAGAAGGTACCACGTGCCGGAGAAGAGCATGAGAGACAGGTCTTGCATGCGAACCTTCCCCCTCACAACCTCAACTATGACAAAGAGATTACATTGAATGCAGTTGTGGATGGATGGCTCCTCAGTAATATACTCATTGACACTGGCGCGGAGGTTAATGTTTTGACTTTGGATGCATGGTATCAAATGGGAAGAATTGCATTGAAACCATCTTCAAATGTGTTGTATATGGCAAACAAGACTAAGACAATGCCCATTGGTGTATTGAAGGATGCAACTATTCCTATCCAGGGAGCCAAGTTTACTAGGGACTTTGAAGTCTTAGCGCTCGCTGAGGCGGATAATTTCCCAACATTACTTGGGTGCCCTTGGTGTTACAAGAACAATGCGGACCTTTGGTTCAAAAAAGGGTACATTAGTTTTGAGAACAAAGAGGAGCGGGTCATTATACCCCTGGTTGATGGGAAGTCAACGCCCTACATTGAACCGTTGGGAGAAGAAGTTATGGATAAGATTTATGTGTGCTCAATTAGAGATCCTAAGATGGTACACCCTATTAATGGGGTTATCCAGTTTGAAGATGCTCAATTAGTGAGTGATACCACCAGTCTAGCATGTGACAATTGGGTGCATGGGACATATGAATTAATGGGATGGCAGTTGAGAGGATCGGTGACCAAGGTAATAAAGGTGCGCATGGTTCGATGCCTTGGAGGAAAATAACTACCCAAGTACTCTGGAGGAGCCTTCCCTAAGATCTTTCTACAAGAGATAGAAGCTCAGTGGAGGAACGAGAAGGAACAAAGGGAGATACTTGAGTTACGTCTTTCTCGGCATAGTAGCTCATTGGTGGGCCATGCATCAGAGATCCTTTTAGAGTGGCATGAGGTAAGAATTGCTCTCTCTATCAGATTTTCTAGAAGTAATATACCCACCATCATCAAGGAGTACCATGGGAAGGAGCCCACCTCTTTCCATATCCAGGAGTGTGAACAGGTCTGGAGAGAAGGTGTGGAAGCCTTGCCACCATCCCTCTGGGTGTACAAGTTGTATTCTACATTACAGGTTGTGTGCATGCATGGTACATTCATTCAGAGACATGCCACCGAATAAGGAATTGGAAAGAGCTCACGGCTAATCTTATTCAATCCTTTGAGTATCAGAGTACCAAGCCATTGGTTGATAAGGCCTTGCAAGGTATCAAGCACCTTACCATGGGGGATAGTGCCAGAATGGAAGATAGGCTATTGGAATTACTAGGTGAACCAGATTGGAGGTGCACTTCAAAGAGATTGAAGAAACATAAACACAGTAAATTAGTGGATAGTGTAGATGCTCACATACATGCTTACCATGAGCCGTTAAAGATAAAGAGAGTTAACATTGGTTCAGGAGAAGAACCTAAGGAAGCTATTATTGGGGATTATTGGATGGAGAAGGAAGTATATAAGATCATTGATTTGTTGTGTGAATTCGAGGATTTATTCCCACACGGGTACCATGAGCTAAAAGGCGTCCACCATTCCTTGGGGGAGATGAGGATAAAACTAAAGGAAGGTGTGCACCCGGTTAGAAAAAGGCCCTACTGGATGAATCCCAACTTACGCGTGAAGGTTAAGGAGGAGATAAACAAGATGATAGCTTTTGGGATCATTGAGGTAGTGGAAGAATCGAAATGGATAAGTCCGATGGTAATCAACATTAAGAAAGATGGGAAGATTAGGATCTATGTGGATTATAGGGAATTGAATGTAGTTTGTGTCATTGATCCATTTCGACCCCCTTCAATGAAGAAATTTTGGAAGGAGTCACTGGGTGCAAAATCTATTCCTTTACAGATGGATTTTCAGGATACCACTAAGTCTGGATTGCAAAGGAGGACTAGGAGAAGACAACTTTCACCACCGAGTGGGGAAGTTTTGCATATACTGATCATGCCCTTTGGGTTGAAGAATGCACCTGCTATCTTTTTGTGCATAGTGGTGCAAGCATTCTAGGACTTCATTCATAAGTTTCTTCAGGTTTACTTGGATGATTAGACAGTATATGGTCTGGTTAAGGACCATTGTGACAACTTGAGATTAATGTTTGAAAGGTGTAGGTAGTTGAGGATATCCCTCAACATCAAGAAGTGTGTGTTTGATACACCCATTGGGACTTTATTGGGGCATATATCATATGTAGGAGGAGGGCTTGCTGGTAGATCCTGCTAAATTTATAGTTATTGTGGGGTTAAGGGAGCCTACTAGCCAGAGCGCAGTGTGCAGATTCCTTGGGCATACGGGATATTACAAAAAATTCATTAAGGGGTATGCCAAGATCGTCACACCTTTAGAGGAGCTGCTTAGACACAAAAGTACCTTCCATTGGGGAAAGGTGCAGCAGAGGGCGTTTGACACCTTAAAATATAGGCTTATTACCGCACCTATTTTATGATTTCCCTCTTGGGACAAGCCCTTCCATGTCCATGTAGATGCCTCAGGAACCGCCATTGGGGTAGTACTTGCACAACTAGGTGAGGGGATTGTTGATCATCCTCTCTGTTTTGTGAGAAAGAAGTTAACACCAGTAGAGTAGAATTATACCACAACCGAGCATGAGGCATTGTCAATGATCTATGCACTTTTCAAATTTCAACAAGATTCACTGCGGCAACACGCTTTGTATTCCACATCAACCCACGGGGCATTAAAATATTTAGTGAACAAGCCCATTCTTCAAGGGCGCATATGTCGATGGGTGTTGTTGTTTCAAGAGTTTGAGTTCACCGTTGTAGTGAAGCCCAAAAAAAGTAATTTTGGACCGATCATCTATTAAGAATTGATTCGGGGAGAGGACACGTAAAGTAATGAGGAAGTAATGCTAGATGTGCAACTATTTAGATTACGACATGTGCCCTCTCGATCCGGAAGAGATTGCTATATTTTTAAAATAAGGTGTGGCGCCAGATGGAATGAGGGCATTGGAAAAGAAGTAGTTGGCCATATGCATCGTGCCCTACATGTTGATTAGTGGAGACTTATACAAATTGGGATGTGATGAAATTTTTCACAAATGTGTGTTAGAGCATGAGTGCCTGGCCATCATGGAGGAAGCACACGAAGGAAGTGTGGGTGGGAATTACGCAGGTGATGCCTTTGTGCATAAGATTTTAATTATAGGTTTATGATGGGAAACCTTGTATAGGGATTGTAGAGATTATTGTAAAGCATGTGACCATTGTCAGCACATTAGCAAACCAAGAAGGAGAGATGAAATGCCTTTGTGTCCTATTCCTAGCGCGGAGCCTTTTGAAAAGTGGGCGATAGACTTTGTAGGACCTATTACACCGGAAACGCATAGGACTAGGTCACGTTATGTCATCACTTACATGGATTATCTCACGAGGTGGGTGGAAGCAGCCCGACTAAAGATTGCATAAAGAACAACAAGTGGCAAGGTTCCTATGGGAGAACATTATCACCAGGTATGGATGCCCTTTGAGTTTGACTAGTGATAGGGGTACACATTTTCTAAATGAGACCGTGAGGATCCTACTATCTGAGTTCATGGTGGCTCATCATAAGACTACACCCTATCACCCACAAGCAAATGGAACCATGGAAGCATTCAACAAAATACTGAGTCATACCTTGACCAAAATCTGTGATGTTGGAAGATAGGATTGGGATGACAAGGTATCAATAGTTTTATGGGCTTACAGGACTACATATAAAAGACTAAATAAAGCCACACCTTTCCAATTGGTGTTTGGCATGGAAGTTGTTTTTCTAGTTGAATTTATGTTACCTTCTCTGTAAATAGTGTGCACAAGAGGATTAGCCGATGAACAAGCGTTGAAGAAAGAATTGATGAACTAATGAAACTAGATGAAAGACGATCACTTTCCTGTTGGAGCCAAACATCGGAAAAGGAAAATCAAAAGGATTGGCATGATCGCCATATTAGGAATAAGAAATTTGAGGTTGGGTAGATGGTGTTATTGTATGATTCTAAATTTTTGTGCCATCTTGGGAAGTTAAAATTCCATTGGTTAGTTCCCTACACAATCTCGTACGTCCTTGATTCGGGTGTGTGCGATTCAAGTTACTGGATGGGACAAAGCTATCTTGACACTTCAATGGCGTAGTAGGTGAAGCCCTACTATAAATAATTCTTCTTCGTGTTTGTAAATAAGGTAGTTTTGCCAATTAGTTTAGAATTTTCCTTTATGCATTTTCCTTTCCTTGTGTTTCCCTTTCGCGTTGTTGTTTTGTTTTATGCCTTGGGCGCCGGTAACCTTATTGCTATTTTTGGAGAATTTATGAGTGCGTAGAGGACCACACATTATTTAAGTGTGGGGTGGAGAAAAGTGAAGAAGTGCGTGATTAAAAGTACCGAGGAGGTTGTGTTGAAGAGCCTTGGTGAGTAGCCCGGTTAAAAGAGAGATGAAGAGAAAAGATAGAATGGTTGGTGCCAGGGTAAAGCTACTTGTAGATCCCATGTACAAAGGAAAAAGAAGCACATTTAAAGCAACACGAGGTAGGAAAAAGTAAGAATCTAGATAGAAGAAGTGCCTTTGGCGTAGGTTGAGCACGCGTAAGAGTCTCCTATCAGGTTGGTTTGGTTACGCGCTAGAAGGTTGGAGGAGTTTTCACGCATGAAGGGCATGTGAGTGAAGGCACTGAAGATGGGATTTTTTTAAAAGCTTCATTAAATGTGTAAAGTACGGGGTAGGTAAAGTAGCATTTAATGACCAGAAAAAGGAAAAACTATAAATAGAAGGTCGGGGCACTCTCATTTTACTTTGTGAAAATGAAGAGTTGGAGATATAAGCGAAAGATATAAGCTAGGGATTTTTAGATTTGATCAAGGAGAAGATCTGTGTGATTAAAAATGTAAAGAGCCAGTTTGAGATTGTGAACCAGAAGGAAGGAATTACATGGGTGTGGAATGAAGTGAAAAGACGTTATCTTGTGAAGAATTTATCAAAGTTAGGGTTCAACAAACTAGGGCACAAGTTTAGGAGAATTGTATCGCAGATTTGAGATCGAAGGTTGGGAGAAGGAAAGTAGAGTAACAAGGAGAGGATTGAAGTGACACAATTACCTTGACCATGACACCGAAGAAAGGGAAGGTCAAAGCAAGGGTTAAACAACCAAAACCCAAGGTAGATACAAATGAATAATGGTATGTAAAAATGTAGTACCCTGACAGAGTGATGATGGGGAAGGAATGAGAATCCCATTTGAGAAGCATACCAGTCAGTGATTATAATCACCACACCAGCACTATAGAAAAAGATATGGCATTAGAATTGGTACACCCAACCAACAAGCAAACACCTAAAGGGTTACCTATCTATAATGATGACCTGAAGGTCAAGCTGGCGAAGGCAGGGTTGCTACAACTTTATCATTTGCCTTATTTTGGGAAGCTAGATCACTTGTACCAGTGGTTGATGTCTTGGGTACATGAGGACTACTTCCACTTTGTTGGGCGCAAGATGCGTGTAACTCTCCAATTGATTGCATAGTTTATAGGCCTCAGATGTGAGGGAGATAGCCTGGAAGATGACCTTGGTGACAAGGAGGCTATTCAGGAGACCGTTATAGAGTATGCCTGCAAGATAGGGTTGCAGTATTATGACATCTCAAACATCAAGGACCGATTATGAAGATGACCGTGCACGGTAATGAAGTGAATGGCAAGAAAGGTGGATGCAAGTTAACAAGCCATGGATACATATCTATAGGAAGATTACAGAGGGGACTATTTACAACTTGTCCGCATACATTACCGAGGAAATTGTAAAGTGCGCGAAGGAAGGGGACATGATCCTTTTAGCAATGTCATGCTCACCATAGATTTTGCAGAAGATGGAGTTCCGGATGCGCGAGACAAGTTTGTGTGGGAGTACCAAGCCAAGACCCTTCACCCACGAAGAGGTTTGAAAAGTATGCATGTGATACAATGAAGTCTCCCCACAAGAAACGGGTCGAAAAATGGTATACATGCTTGAGAAATGCATTCGGGGTGGAGTGGAGGATCCTTGAACAACTCCTAGCAGCCACACAAGGAGAAGCTGAGTTTGCGGTATACCAACACTACTGCTTGGGCAGGTTTAAACTTGTTGACGAATCATGGAGCCCTTGGTGCAAGCTCCCTTTCATGTTCACTTCCCAGTACTTCCAAGTGGGAGTGAATAGATTTAAAGAATCAAAAAGCTAAGGTTGGAGCTAGGAAAGTTGGACCAGGAGCATAGGGATATGAGGAAGAAACTGAACTATCCTAGAGGTAAGCGTGCATACGTGGAGAAGTACGTATCACATGAGATCCATATGACTAGGCCAATAACACTTCCTATCATTGGAGGATCTGCGACGTGCGTATACATGCGCATAAGGATGAAATTTGAAAATGGTGTGTACTTAGTAGATGAGATCTCAATATTTGAAGACCCCTTGGGAAAGAAGAAGCCAATGTCTAAGAAGAGGAGAAGAGGAGAGGAAGGAGCACCAAGTGTACCAACTTCTCAGATAGTGAGCATGCCTTTTACGAGCTTCAAGCCAAGCACCTATGTTCGGAGGAAGAAGTCTCCAGTAAATGAGAAGATGCCAGAAGTAGAGGCACCCAAACAACCCACCACCATGGAGGAGTCACAACAAGAAGAGAAGGCAGAATCTCCGACTGAAGCAACCCCTATGGAAGAAGTAGAAGGTAGATGAAGAAGCTGACTCAGAGGTGACCGATAGCTTGGAGAGATATTTGGGAGAAGGATAGGATGAGAGTGAAGGAGGTGGTGACGAGGACGAAGAGCCATAAAAAGACAAGGAACCTTTGGAACCTTGCATAGTTAGTGTCTATGACTCAGAGGAGGAGAGTGGAGAAGAAAAGCAAGAGTTTGTATTCGTGCAATGAAAAGGTGCACAAGGTGATGAAGGCACTGAAGATACAAAGGTAGATGAGAAGGATGCCGAGGGGCAGAGAGCCACAGGTTTTACCAAGGAGTAGATAACTGAAGTGGCAGAGTGAGAAGTGAAGAAGATGCTTGAGATCCTTGTAGACCAGGAGTTAGAGCGGAGCGCAGACATAGTGCTAAAGGAAGGGAAGGAGGAGAGCATTGAAAAAGGACATGACAACCTAGGAGGCCCCGCTCTGATAGTTAGCTTCCCCAAAGGTGTGCGCTTGGGTAGAATACCTCTAGATGTAGAATAGAGGCAGATAATGGGCTACGTGGATGATTCAAGGAAGGTGCTACACGCATGATTCCAGAGCACAATACCCACTGAGAGACTTATCGCCATGGGATCATTTGAAAAGGAGGGCGCATACCCCAGGACCAAGAAGATGCTTTCTTGGGCATTTGAATCCCACGTCGATGAGCTAAACTTTGAAGTCTACCAAAAGGCACTTATCACACTACCAGAGTCTAAGGGAGACAACCCCTTAGTGAATTCCTAGGAGCTCTCAGATGAGCAAGTCTGCAATGCTCTAAACAAGGTCGCGGTGGAAATAGAGGTGAGACTATTCATGCGGAATGACAAGCATAAGGGCTTTAGAGGGAAAGCTAGCCAAGAAGGAGGAAGAGTTGGCTAAGGTGGCCAGAAGCTTAAAACAGGAGGAATTAATCAGCGCACAGCTAAAGCATGAGCTCAAGGAGGAAAAGGAAAAGGTGCAGGAGGTCTACAAGAAAGTAGACTCAATAAAAAGTGCCATCATTTTGAAACACCCAGATCTAATGCCTATCCCTCAGAGGTACGCATCGACGTTGGAATGCCTAGAAGACTTAACACACATCCTCACCATGGAGAGGTGACCCTTGGCATTGGAATCTATGGAGGAAGTGGCCACATGCCTGAAGGAGGAGGACCGGTTAAAAGTGATAGCACTTGTTGCTGAGTATAGTCAAGTACTCACGGAGATCAAGGTCGTTACCCAGTCTGAAGCCACATATGACACATGTGCGAGATCAAGATAAGGTGGCAAGATCTTTGGTTACCACGCTTGAAGTAGAGCTGAAGGAGTTCCAAGAAAAGAACAAGGGGAACAGGGAGAAAGGGACAAGGTTCTGGCCGAGGTAGAAAATAAATCAGAGGTGATTGAGGCTTTAAGAAGCTCAACTAAGGCCCGGCTGAAGGAACTGTACCCCAGATTACAAGGAGAATGGACAAGCTCGTGGACCTGGGCAAGGAAATGGAACAAATTGTGGACACCTTGGGCACCCAGGGAGCTGGTCTAAGCTTTGATGAAGTAAGCACCTTGGTGGGCGACCTCTGTTAGAAGGCACAGAATGAGGTCGATACATGGAGTAAGTTGGAGGCTAGACTTACGGAAGGACTTCCCTAGCCTTTTGATTTAATGTCCCCCCATTCTTCATTATTTCCCCTATTCTTTCATTCCTTATTCATTTTTGTAATATTTGTCTACATCTTGGTTCCATTGAACCAACTTGCACCTTGGTCAAGTAAGATGTTTCCGAGGGTGCAGAGAACAGGCGTAGTGTGGGGTGATGTTGGGCCCCTAAAATATTGACTAAGTATGAAGGTGCGTGGGCATGCGGGACCCCAGTTATAGAAGGGTGTGCAAGGAAAAAGTGTGTAAGAGAAAAGGCTTAAGGAAGCAAATAGCGCACATGGCGCATGAAAGGAGATTCGGGACTTAGCTGATTTAAGCAACAAAGGTCAGAACACGTGAAAAGTGTGATCAATTGTGCATGAATAAGATGCCATCCTGGCAACAAGTGGCCTAGGAAAGAGCATGCCAGCGAAGGAATATTCTAGAAGACCATCATGAGATGGAGTGGAGAGCTCAGGCCTGAGGAAACATGCTCGCTAAAGGACCACATTCGACACTTGGTGATAGATCTGAGGGCACGGAAAGGTGAGTTAGCAGTGTAGGAAGGTGATAAATATAAGTGCTCTGTAACAAAAAGAGAGACAATGATAAGGAGATCGGGATAACATACACACGGGAATATAGACATGAGAGGAGAAGATAGGAGGGATACACAGAGAGAGAGATAACATGGGTGAAGCTCTGCAGGATTACTGCGAGTGGAACTTTGGTGCAGAAAGGAATGTACTAAGCTTAGCATTGTAATTTCTTTTTCTTTTTGGCTTAGTTATACAAGCCTAGTGATGTGCATGACTGTGGTCTGCCCTCTATGGCTCTTTGTAATGAAATGATGAATACAATGAGGTTACCTATTGTAATTAGATATGAATATCAGTGGGTTTTATGTATATTTCATTCATAGAAGTTCTCTTTCCTTTCATGCTATGAATGAATGATTGTATCTTTCCTTCTATTACAATATATGTTATGGAGTATATTAAAACACTCGGTTTGAAGAAACTACAAGGATCTGGAGGCCATTTTGAGCCCTATGATTCTTGTATGTCTAAACTTCTTTCCTGAATACTCTTATACTAATCATAGATGAATGCTTCCCACTAAAACTCACATAAAAGAGAGACTCGACACCCACGCGTGCCTCGGGTGAGCACTCAGCTGCTAGGTGATAGTCCAACACATATGGGATTCCTTTCCTTTTTAGTGGGAGTAAAATTTACTACACAATATTTGGGTTATATGGCCTTTGTTTTTTCTTGAATGGATTGGCATCTTGCTTTAAGGGAATTGAGTGATGCATTTCCTTCAGTTGGAAGGATTTTAGTTCATCATAAGAATAGGAAAAAACATCTGAATATTTATTGAGTAACGCAAAAAACCTTCTCTTTTCCTCGGTCAAGCAACATTTTCCAATATTGACCATCCTTGGATCCTCCAGGGTGCCAATGTTTTCCTTATCAAAATCCGCTAGGCACCAAGAAGATTGTTTTGCTTTCTCTTGAATGAAATTGTCGTGTTTTTCAAAGAGGTCTTTGAGAGAAACTAGGCCTTTGGGAATCTTGTTTCCTTTCAATTTGATTTCTACTTCTTCATCAATCCCTTCAATTCCTTCTTTCTCTTCTTCAACTACCGCTTCTTGATGTGGATTTTCACTTCCTTCAAAGAAGAGGTTATTGAAATTATCCCTTCATTCCAAAAATTCTAGAATCTAGTTATCATCATTAAAGACTTGCCAATGATTTTCATTATCTGGTACACTAGGCTTGAATACCATTTCAATGGTCACCTTGTCTTTACCAAAAGAAGGATGAGGTGTCACTAGGGAAGCCGACACTACAAGAGAATCAGCCTTTTCATTATTTTCTCTTGGGATAGCTTCAATGGAAAATGCATCAAAAGATTCAATGCAGTCCCATACTCTATTTCTATAATGCCGGAGTCTTGGATTTTTCACCTGATATTGTTTTCAAACTTTCTTTACTATCACCTCTGCATCACCCTAGCATCTCAACTTCTTGATTCCCATGTCTTCTACCACACCCATGCCTAAGAGGAGAGCTTCATATTCTGTTGTGTTATTTATATTATCAAATTGTAGCTTGTAGGCAAATGGGTACAATTCATTGGAAGGAGAGTACAACACCACACCTGCTCCTAAACCTACACTGGAATGAATACCATAAAATTCCATCATCCAAACTTGATCTTCTTCCTCCTCCATAAGAAGTGGAAAGTTCTCATCTTTTTATTATGTGAGTAAGTATTTGCCTAGCTTGCTATCTTGAAAGAGAATGTTTTCCTTTGGATCATCATACTTTTGTACTATGAACTTCATCTTCCTTATTGGCAGCAACTTCTTCATCTTGCCTTTCACTAGAATAGTTGCGGATGACCAATCCAATTTTATTTCTCCACCCAAGTCTCTGCAAAATTTTTGGTTGAGTAGCATGCCAAATGATGTTAGGGTGTCTCGCCACTAGGATGGTTAAAAGAACCTTCGTATCTAGAAAATTAGTTAATGCTACATGTGCATCTTTGAATCTTCGTACCAATGGAAATTAATTGGATTCCATTGAATAGTAGGTGTCATTTACATGGGTCAAGGTGAATCCTAGAGCATTTGCAACTTTAATGGGAATCACATTATTTGAGTCTCCAGAATCTATGATGCAATTATTTAGTTGGAAGCCTTTAATGAGGAGTGACATGTAGAAAGGTTCAACCTTGTTGGTTTTGGAGGAACTGAGGGCTAGCATGTTTTGAGAAGGTGGTGTGGATGGTTTGGGAGTAAGAATTTAGAATTTTGAGATGGGGTTATAGGATTACGACCACGGACTACATTAATGAAGCTATCAAAATGGCCAGGGTGCATTTATAGGTATTCTATTTTTGTGAGCTGAACTTTAGTTTTACTTACATGTTCCAAAAAGTCAAATGGGGTTATGGAGGGTAAGGTAGAGGCTCTAGGAATGACACAAGATTTAAATAGTGAAGGCTTTACAACTTTGGGGTTTGAATTTTCCTTCACAGTGCAATTACTTGGCTTGGAAGGAGATGGGGATGCAAATTTTGATGGAACCTTAGATGTTTTTGCAAGAACTAACTTTGGAGGAGAATTATTTTTCGTAACTTTTGAGCTAGTAGAAGGACTAGATGACTTACTTGGTATATCGAATGATCCTTTCTAACTAGTGGGTACGATATTTCTTTAGCCGACTCCATCGAAGGTGGTAGTGAAGATATCTACCAATGATTTTATTTTGTGGAAACTCCATAGGAGAATCGCTTTCTTATCCTTTTCCTTTACCACATCTGTTGAGGATGGAGAAACTTTCTTGGACTGTGCACAAGTGAAAAATGCACATGAGAAACTTGGAGCTTCATCATCATCATATTCATTTTCAATGTACTCAATTAGACCATTATGTATATCACCATCAAATTTATCAACCTCAAGATAGTTGTCATCATCACCCGCATCTTCTTCTTCGGGTTCTTCAATTTCCACTTCATCCTCTAGTTCTTTGGTGTCATAGGAGGAATTGATTAGTGGTGCTTCAAGAGAAATCCAATGAGGAGGTGGATAAATCCTTGGTCTATTGGGAGAGTTTGGTTTCCTTGGAGTGTTCCACATTGTGATCTGGGAGAGATGTTTCTTCAAGGCAACCAAGTCATTTGCAATTTTTGGAACATTGGGTCTATGGTGACTGAGCTTGAATTTTGGCCTTTTTTATTTCCATTTGGGCCTTTCACTTTATCGGACAGGATTAGATCATCATCAGTTTCTATCGCATGGTCCTGAGCTTCCCTCAATGTCCTTGATTGGGTTCTTCTAAGGAAGAAAGCTACTTCTGATGGCAAGGAACTGATGAAGAATATCTTGAAATTATTTTTAGGAGATACCACATCTTTAGGGATTCTTCTTATCACTCTATTATATCTTGCTATGAAGTCTCTCATTGATTTGGAGGTTTCTTTCTTCATTTGTACCAATTAGACCAAGAGATCCTGACAATCTTCTATGGTCTTGAACTTATGTTTGAATGCACTTCTAATATCTTCCCAGTAGGTGATAGACCTCGAGGGTAGCATGTAGAACCATTCAAAAGATTTTTCTTGGAGTGAATCCATAAAGAGCCATACTGCCACATCTTCTTCCTCAATTCCCAATACACCGTAAGTGGTGATAAATGTTTCTACATGTTCTTCAGGGGGTTTAGAACCATCCCATCTGAGTTTTGGAAAGTTTTTTCTTGACCCTTTTGGTAGCTCGTGAAGTGGTTGAGAAAGGGCAAGTAGGCTGGTGTTTCCACCCCATGGTACATCAGGACTATGAACCTCATGATCACAATCCCCAATTCTATTTATGTTTCTAGCTTCCAACCTCTCTAATGCCATGACTTCGTTGTTGCTCTGTGTCTGCCTCGGCTTGAAGTCTTTCAATTTCTTGGTGAGCTCTTATTTCATCTTCCGCAATTACTTCTCTTTCTATAATCTCTTCTTCGGTCTCTACATCATTGAAATCTTCAAGGTTCTCATTAATGTATGAAAATTCACCTTCCAAAGGATTGGCAACACTCAGGTTCCCAATGTGACCGGTTGTTTGATGAAAGGGAGACCTTTGAATTATGAGCATCTCTTGTCTTCTTTGAAGCTCTTCAAAAGTGGGGTCAATTTTTCCTCCTTGTCTCTGTTTTCGGGTGTATCTTCTATCCACCAGCTTGGAAATCTATGCTCTTCTTTACGAGTGCTAGAATTTGTCTTTGCCTTTCCAATTCAGTAGCACGTTCCTCTTCAAGGTCAAGAATTCTTGTGGCAATGAAGTAGTGGTTGACACTTTTCTGTTATGCCAAATAACTTCTCTCAAATATGAAGCAATATCCTCTTGGATGTGGAAGAGTAATTCAAATATTTCAACCAGAGGATTTCCCAAAATATCCGTGGTTTGTAGACATGAGGCTCATATAGTTATTCAAATTCCATAAATTTTATTTTCTTGAATTTTGAATTTTCTGATTTTTTTATATTTTTCGACCTTTCGGTCATAATCAAGTGGAGATGCTTCTCAATCTGCCCCACATTGGGTGCCAATAATTATTGGTGAGAAATTTGCTAGGGACAAATTGGTGGTTATCTTGCCAACACTCTAGGAGTCTAATTCCTCTACTTAATCGGTGCAACTATCATACGTGCATGCACGAGTAAAAAGTAAGTTTTATCCTGGTGGCCTTTCAGCTAGGGATCCAACAAGGGCACTCCACTTACCCTACGAAAAATATTGCATATATCTACAAGAGAGAAATTTTTCTACGAAAATGGGAAAGGGAGTGAGAAATTTAGAAAAGAGAAACTAATGCTACAAGTAGAAAATAAAAGAATTTCATACACCATCCAGAAATTGCATTGTATGCACTTGTATTTAGAAGAAAAAAATATGTGTAATAGTAACAAGATCAAATAACATTTAATGAGCACAAATTACCTCAAAACTCCTCGGTGAAAAAAGGCTAAAATTCCTTCCTTTATTGAAGCTCAAGCTGAAATTGTACATAAGCTACAAATAGAAGAAATTTTTGAGTAGGGGAAATGGAATAAATTTGCTATCTCTTTTCTCTCTTCACAAGGATATCTCTCTCATGAATTCACAAAAAAAGCTCCAATATCTAAGAAGTCTCAGAAGTTGTCTAAGAAGAATCTCAAATGAAGAGCTTGTTACAATTTATAGAAGAAAATGAAACTCTTCATCTTCCTAGTGACTTTTCAAATACTTTAATGTGACTTTAGACCGTTCATATTCAACTTGAATATTTAAGTCCCTTTTATAAAAACAAGGTGACTTAAAGTTTACATTATGTTTCTAAAGTCACCTAAAGTTATATTAAAAAGTGTAAACCTCAATGAAAAATATAACATTGATGAGAGAGAGTGTTGGGTGAGAAGAGAAGAGAGAAAGAAGAGGAAGAAGAAGAAAGAAGAAGAATTATGCAGAAGGATGAGCCACTGCAGTGGATTTGATCTCACTCCCTAACTAGTTTCCACTTCGTGCTCCTAAGAAGGCCTATGTTCCTCCAAGTTCTTTGCTGAAATGTGTAGTTTAGGTTCCACCTTGTTAGCATGAGGAATGCGAACACAACTCAAGGTATCTTTCCATCCATTAGCCACACTATTGATGTATTTGCAATTTCCTGAATCATGATGAATGTTTCTCAACAATAAGTGCAATGGAGGCCCAATTTTGAGAGGAATTTGAGGGTATCCTTTGTGAAGGATGATGGGTTGTCTGCCTTTTCTTGATTTATTCTTCAAAAGGATCAATCAACTCATCAAAAGTTGTATCCTCGTCCATTGTAGGTACTCCACATTTTTGAGTTTTCTGATTTACACTATCTTATAATTTGTATGCTTGTTCCTCATTCCCTATAGCTCGTGATGTCGCAATTGATTTCCTCAAACCTGATTACCAAGGCCCTCTCCCACACTAAAGGAGTTTCAAATATTTTCCTATCAATCAACTCCTAATGATGATTATTGCTCATTTCATCTACTACTGGGCCCAAAGGTTCCCAATAGTACCTTTCTTTTCCAAGTCCACCTTGAGTGTCTATGTCCTATTTACTATCACACACATATGAACAAAGTGTTTGACTACTCTTGGAGCACTTACTTCGCTATTTCAGAAATTGAGTTAATCCATTCATTATTCGCTCGCCCGTATGGTGAACTCACGTGTCTTCTTGATGGATTATGAATTGAAGCTATAGATGGGCATAACTTCCTCAGTGGGAATTGTCATGGCATTAGGATCAACTAGATGTTGCACATAGAATGATAGATTTCACACCTAATCTTTTAGTTCATCAATCTTCTTCTTATACTATTTATTCCTGCCACCATGAGGGCAACAAATTGCTAATACATGTGAAAATCCCTTCATGAGTTGTCGGTCCTAGTTGAATTGTGTTAATTTTATAGTTAGCTGGTGTCATCTCATCCTCTAGCTTGATTACTTTAGGCCAAGCCATTTCGATGTATTAATTACCTATTTCCCCCCGTAGATCCGTGAGGTTGTATGTGCGAGCTTCCTTGATCTTTTTTCTTTGGCCAATGATACAATCATTGATCAATCAAGGGTTGCTAATTACTTTATAGTGTGGGTATCAAGAAATTTTTTTCTGCATATAAGGAAACATCTCATCATACTCAGGTTCAATGATGGGTGCACTAATGGTACCCTATTTTGAATCGAGGAGGAAAATCCTGAATGAGAGAGGCATGGGGGTCATCAAAAGGGGAAACTTCCTATGGTGGCTTGAAGATTGAATCTTGAACCATGCGTTCTTCATCCACTTGTACCTTTATCATGGGGTTTTATTCTTGGATTTATGTGATCAAATATTCCTCTCATAGTGATGTAAATGAGCCTTCTTCTACTCTAAGTTTCTTTGGAATCTTTTCATGAGGAGAAGCTTCTAATTCTATGGCCTTTCTTTTTGAACTTTCTCTAGAGTGTTTAGAACTGGAAGTCACCTCTACAAATTTTGAAGATGAAAAATGTGAGGCTTTCTTCTAACTTGGGGGAATTCCTCATGACTGGATGATCATGGTTTGCTTATTTTGAAACCAATTTCTAGTTCTCCTTACTACCTTCTCAGTCCACTCTAATATATCCCCTAATTCATGAAAATACTAGTTGATTGGAGGTATAGGGGACATCTCGACTGTCATGTACTCATGATCACACATCTCTATCCCATCATTGTGCAAAATATCTTCATACTAGGAGAACTTGAATTTCCTCATTTCAGTGATCGTCATCCTCATATGGTTATTTTCACACACTTCAACCTCATCAATGTAATTTTCCCTGAATTCCTCAACTTGCGGCTCATATTGCAATTATGGGACATAGAAATATTTGGGATCTTCTCAGATGCCAAAATTAGGCATAGTGATGTGGGAATGAAAATTTAAATGAGCGAAAGTAGCCTCCAGATAAGATGTGTCATTTGAGCTCCTGCACGTGAACACCCCGAGAGAGAGAGAGGAAATGGAATCAATTTCTTCCTCATGCTTCTAATATTTTTATTCACTTAAATGATTTATCTACAGAGAGCTCAAACAATACAATTTAATCACTAAGGTACTTGGGCAGCCTTAGCGGTGCTTGGTCAAAGCCAACAACTCGTAGGTAGGAGAATGTCGAGAATTATATGAAATAGGAGCCATACTTCTTGATCAAGGACACTTCTTGTGATGACATCCTAGCTTCCAGATTACCTTCCAAGATTCAAACTATGTATATTTTGAATGCATCATTCACATGAGTAAAATTCCTATGACTTTCCTCCATCACCACCTATGGATGTTTCTTGAGCGCAGAACCTTGGCAAAAATGTTTTACATGAGAGATAATCCCTTGAATGATATTGAGCTAGCGAGGAGGTAGAGAAAGTAAGAATTCATGTGGAACTTATTCATCATATGTACTTGGAGTAGTTATAGATGGAGGTTGTCTTTGATGATTTGCCCCTACCATCAATTCTTTGTTTTCCTTTTGTCAACGTTAAGATGAAAAGGCCCATCCAGTCTTGGAAGTATCTTGTGTTTTCTTCACCCATTACTCTACCGAGGAGAGTGATGACATCCGAATACCCTTCTTGGAACTCACACCTTGGAAGGTTCTTTGGCATCCTTGAGGGATTTCTCCCTATTTTCAACCATGACCCAAGCACAACCCCTTGCACGTATGCATCCATCATTTCCCAATTGTGCAAGGCTCTGTCTTTTGAGATGATGACCATGCTAGGTGATGTCGGTATCTACAGAGAAAGTGAGATGGATCTAGGGCTGATGAGTGCCATCACTTGTACCATTCTTAGCTTGGATGGTTCATTTTTTTGGATCATAGTGGTGAGAGCAGGACCAACTCATGACTTTAGAAACACACTTAGTGTCTTGCAGAAATGAACAAACTACTAGTGAATATCATATCTTTAATATTCTTTTGGTTTAAGGCTGTCATGCAAGTTCTCAGGTCATTCAGGTCCATGTACAATACATTTTTGTCTTCTATCTCATACTCACAGGTGAAGGGTTGTGCCAAGCCACTGCGTCTTGTCCACTCCTCGCTTCATGTTTTCCCTAAAATAATAATGTAATATTTTTACTAAGTATGAAAAAGTAACTCCTATTGTGACCTTGATTCCCCTTTTTCCCTGCGTTCCTCCCTTCTTATGGATCAAATTTTTACTTTTATTAGGTTCTCGTGGGACCACTTATGATTTTTAGTAAGTCCCAAAAATGCCCATTTTAGCGAGTTCTTAGCTACAATGCACCTCTAATGTCTCCATCTCCTTTGCAAGTTCTTTTGCTATTGAGTTTCCTAAAATAGCAATCCTCTCCGTAGAAGACCTACTATTTTTATAAAGTGGGATTTTGGAGGTCGATTGACACGGAAAGAAGTTTTCTTATATAGTTTTCTTTTCTAATATCGTCCCTTTGAAATTTTAGACCTACCCGCTTAATAGTCCAGGAGATTTTAAACTTTCAAATTTTAGACCTAGCAAGTGCTTCTGGACGTGGCAACCATTAATGGACCTCAAAATTTCAGGTCTTTTTTTCTCCTCTATTTTTGAAAAAAATTATATTTCTTATATGGGTTTTTTCTTCTGGTGTTTCACGTGAAATTTTACTTCAATTCGACAAATGGTTTGAGGGGAAATGCATTTTTTCCTTCGTTTAGCCGGTAAGGAGATTTCTTCGATGTGAATGATATGTTGCATGAGAGGAGAGTTTGAAAGTATGATTTTTATGGTCTTGGAAAGAGGAATAAATAGAAAAAAATGGTTTGTTTTCAGTGTAATGGTTTGTAAGATTTCTTCAGATTTTCTACTTTTCTTCTTCGTTGTTCTTCGTTTCTCCTTTTTAACTTGATGAAAAATCCTTCTGAGACCTACATATCACCATGGGAAAGTTATTTCAGTGCCTTGGTTGAGTTGGTATGAGAATTTGCAATGGCGGAGTGATGGTAGAAGGTTGCAGAGGAAGTATGGAGATATGGTTGTGCACAGAGTGTAAGAAGTTAGAAGTGGGAAACAGGTAAATATTTAAAATTTTAAAATCCTACTGAGAGAGGGATGGAAAAATTTTCTTGTTCCCGATGTACCTCACCTCAAATGGATGTGATGGAAATCAATTTTCATGGTAAGCAAGAATACAACATGTGGCATTGATCCGACGACAGGGAGTGAGTGTTCCAAAATCAGCTTTAAAGCGCTGAGGGGCTGGAAGTGGGTCACATGGGTGACCAAAAATATCTCCTAGAGGGATGGATGATTTTTTCATAGTTTTATTTCCATGACCTATGAGGGATGTGAGGGACATCAAATTCCATGGTGCTCTTGGAGCTGACACGTGGTGGAGATCCGACGACAAGAGATTTGACCTCCAAATTGCACCTAGGAGTTGAACCGCATCCCGATAGTTACATGGTGTTCTGGAGGTCACATGGGACCTGGGAATAGTTTTCCAAGGTTAATTTCCCGAACCTCAAGGATTTTAGGGACACAAAACACCACTAGGCTCCCGGATCTCGACATGTGTCCTCCCAAAGTTTGGCTAACTCCCAATCTTGCTTCAAGAGGATAACTTGCGACAATGATAATGTGAGCTCCGATAGACGTTTTTGGAAAAAAATTATATGATCCTCACTAGAAATGTCATTTTGAATCCAATGGTGGGAGTCTCATGTCTTTATTCTTCAATTTGATACCTAAAAATTGGAATTTTGATTTGGTACTCCACTTGTTCTTGAGAAAACTCCGCATGCAGACATAATGTGCCAAAGTGTTGTGAAAAATATGATTTAAAAATCATGTAGGCCTTGGAATTATATTTCCAAATATGTTTTATTTTTCTCCTAAATCCATCCAGAGCTCTCAAAATCACCTTTCAAAGCTCGGGGTTGTTTTAGCCAATGTAATCTTGTCTAGGCTTGTGAACCCCAATTTTGGTGAAACCGCCCCCAATTTTTTCGAGCCCTTCCAAAATATTCTTGAATCATTTCCATGATGTAGAAAGATATTTGAATCACCTCCACATCCGCGCTTAGGCTATTCTTCTTCTGCTCCATGGGGTTTTCCAGCCCTAGGAAGCGCCAAATGATAGCCCTTCTCGCAACTCGCATGTAGCTTGCAAATTGTAATGAACTCCTAAAATCACCTAGGGGAATGAATGGAATTTCCTAAGTTACCTAGGGGGTGATATAAAGTTATTCGAGAGGTCTCTTGGATCGATTTGGATAGACCCAGGTGTCTTGGAATTATAGGACTTGAAAAAATTAACACAAGGGTATAGTTGTCATGTTTAGAAATTGTTGATTTTGTTGTTGCACATTTACATGACAATAAGATCCATATATAAAAAACATACTTAGATGTATAATAAAAGTGTTAAGTGCGTGATTTTGTGTCTAGCTTTTCCCCACTTTATGTTGGTGAGCGAAGGTTCAATAACATAAAGTAGATAGTGATGCATACCTGAAAAATTCTAGAGAAGCCCAAGTCACCGAACTACGCGAAGAGTGTATTTGAAATGTGTGCTGAGTAAAAACATATAATTTGATGATCCATGGATCAACATGTTGATCCAGGATGTGTAACGAGGGATGAGATATCATTATGAGGAGCACTAAACGTAGTTGATGATTGTGATGTTGAATGATTATATATTTTTATTTAGTTGCTAATGGAGATGTGTGTGGGTAGGGAGTGATCATATCCCAACCCAATTTCATGTGTGTGAGAAATTGAGGATTTGGGCATCTTGCCACTAGAGAAAGAGTATAAGGAGAGAAGTCTAATGTCTCTCCAAATTTAACTACTTCCTCAAAAGATCAATTTTTGTGATTTGTGGATCCATATTGTTGAGAAAATAATGTATATCACTTACTAGAAGGCGTACATAAGATTCACATGGAATACCCGAGTGCATTCAAAGGCACAGGAGGATCAAAAAGGAATCATGTGTGGAGGATAGATATAGATTCGAGACTTAGCCATTTTCATAGTTATGATCTATTCTTGGAAGATTGCGTCACGGAGCACACAAATGGGATGAAGACTTACGGGACATGCATCAACTATTTTTGGAAGAGCGGATATGGAGTGCTTTGCATGGATGCAAAGCAAAGATAGAATTGCAACTTATAATTAACTAGAAGAGATCTATTGTTAGCATTCTTACATGGAAGCCTATTATTGTAAAGGCACATGGATATTTCCAAAGATGTGACTTATTTTGGGATTAGATAAGCGGTGAAGGGAAAGTCCTTGTTAGTGTAAAATAACAACACCCCTGAATGTCTACAACCTATGGGTTGAGACTCTCAGTGTGATTGCATAACATGGAGCATCTCTCAAAGTGTGGGACTTTGAAATCGAGAGAGCTCTCCGGATGAAGGCCGGTTCCTATTCCTCTGTTCAGTGCACAAAAATAAATTGTAGAGGATCTACTCTAAAACCTACTCTATCTTACCAAGGAGACAGGGTTGAGAAGATGTGAGAAAAATAAACCTAAGCTAACAAGGTGATGCACCAAAGGAATGTTAAACACCCATTTTACAATTTAACATAGACCATAGAAATGCAATACAACTACCATGCATATATAACCAAACTGCAATGAGAGATCAGAATACAACAATGAACACATGAGAGGGTTGAGAATCATCCATAGACATATATTATTGCTCCAGAGTTGATACAATACATTACAATAGCTAAGAGGCAAAAATTTGTATTACAACTTGAATGGGAGGTTTGGAAAACTCCACAAATTCACTTGTAAACAAGGGAAGAAGGGAGGGTGCAAAACAAAAATGTCCAACCCTTTACAATGAGCCAAGATCTTACCTTTATAGATGCAGCGAAGAGAAGAGGAGAGAAGAGGTGAGAAACCTAATTTAGAGCTCAGCTATCGGCCATCAATGCCCCTATAAATCTGCCCCACAACTGTGCCGAGTCCACCGCTTTATGTTTTTTTGACACATCGAAGAAGGAAGAACGACAGATCAAATCAAATCAGATCGAGGTGTTGAAGCAATCGATTAACATATTAATGGCATGAAGATGTTTCCCTATCTTTAACCCACCTAACATCGTCAAAATTAAAGTTTTAGGTTTCCATGGCGTAGACGAGGTCGAGACCTTTCCAATGGTGCTAGATTTATTAGATTTTGGGCACTAGATCAAAAGATATATCCATTTGAATGTTTGGGTCAGATCTGTACAAAAATGGAAAAAACTAGTTTAGCAGAACATGTCCGTAGACCCGAAATGCACTTTGCGCCTTTTACAAAAAATTACAAAATGTAAAAATGCCCCGCAACCCCGTAATTCACTTTTGCCAAAAGATCATCTTCGGGTCCGCCGGTCCGCATTTTCCATTTGGGTGAAAATTCCTCCCCAGGCATGCTTATGGAAAAAATTCCTTCTAAGGCCCACCTCCCCGCATGTGATTTAGGCCTAACACATGACTTTTCTAGGCATCGACGGAGGTGCGACTTATTTTTACACTTTACACCTTTTCGAGCCAAAAATTTCAAACTACCTCCGGTGACCCGCCTTCCCTCCTTGACTTGAGACATGGCCACGTGTAGAGTTGGCATGTGTTTGAAAACCGCCTTTGGATTTCACTTTTAAGGTTGTGTTGAAGAGACACGTGGCTCCTCTGTGGCTTTGCTTTGTTTATTTGTGTTTTGACTAAGTCCCTTTATGTTCGGCCGGGGCATATGTTTGACCTAGGATGTGCAGAGGGTTGGTGCACATTTGGGACATGCTTCCCGATTCTACCTTTTGAATTTTTGTGGAGATGACATGTGGAGGCCTCCGCCATCCCTTCCATACTTAGTCGATTTAAGCAACTAGCTCTATTTCTTTTTGACTTTTGGACATGTGGAAGCTCAGCGCTAGTTTGAGACTGGCCCTTGGGCTACCCTTTTGAAGTTACGCCATTGAGGCACGTGGAACCCTCTTTTGATTCTCCCCCATATTGAATTTTCAACTGTCGAATTTGTCCCTTTTTCAGACCTGGGACATGCGGAAGGCTAGCACTTGTCTAGGAGACCCGCTTTTAGATTTACCTTTAAAGATGCATCAAAGAGACATGTGACGTCTTCTGGGAGTTTTCAATACGTAGCCAATTCGGGCCAATGCTTTTCTCAAACCCTGACTATGAGGTAGGCTGGCACATGTTTGATTCTCCACTCTTTGGATTTATCTTTGAAGTTGCGCCGAGTCAACACGTGGCACCTTCCGCTGAGTTGAAGAATTTTCAACGGATGGTGTGATTTTTGGGGGCTCTAGACATGTGGAGGCTTGGTGCTTGTTTGGGGACTAAAATTTCAGCTTGATCCTTGGAGATGCACTGATGAGACATGTGGAAACCTCCTTCAACACTCTTATACTTAATCGATTTGGGCCCACTACCATTTAACTTTTGTTGGACCTTGACCATGTGGAGAGCTGGCACTAGTTTGAGTCTCGCCTTGGGCTCTTACTTTTGAAATTATGCCAAGCTAACACATGGTTCCTTCTGCGCATTTATACTTTCAACGGCTGGCTCTATCCCTTTTCGGGCCTGGGACATGTGGAAGCTTCACGTTTATTTAGGAACTACCCTTGGCTTCGAACCTTGAAGGTGCGTCGTTGAGACACTTGGCAGCTTTTGCCATCTCTTCCCTACTAAGAAAATTTGGGCCCGCTCTGAATCATTTGTGAAGCCCAAAGACTTTGAGCCTTTCCTCATTTCTCTCCTAAGACCCTTTGGCCTCCTTGACATTTTTTTCCTCCTTTGAGCCTCTGGTTTCTCCATTTCCAAGTCTACTTGTAACCTGACTGTTGGATTTGAAACGTGGGCTCGTATGACGAAACCGACCTTTAGATTTCTTCCTATGCAAGGTCGGGTTTGGTCAATTTTTCCGAGGGGTAAAATTGGGATAACAGTCCCTACCCTTATAAATATGTAATTAACTACATATTATAGAGAGAGGATATATGTACTAATTGGATTATTGTGAGATTATACTGTGTCGAACTTTCACGCGCATGAGCATATGATGTTATTGTTGTAAGAATCTTTTATGTATTTCTATGTTTTTTATATAATGGAGTGTATTTGGTAAACCAAATTATTAATCCTGAGTATAATTGTCTCTTGCATCCTTGATTTCATCATGATTATCATTTAGTCTATCGTTCTCTATGACTAGATCTATACATGCACTACTGTAATGATGTATTAATTATGGGTTTGAATTCATTAATTCTTCATCATGCTAACATCTTGTAACAACAACCCTAAAGAGGGGCTTGGTACCTTTGCACACTTCGTGTGAGCGCTCGCCCTAGGCTAAGTGATTTGTCATCGTATCGGGCATTTTCTAGTAAATTCTAGGTTACATCATTGGTTCCGTTACCAATACCTATTTTTAGTTGTTTTCAGGATGGTTTATGATGAAGACATATCGGTTGACCTTAGCAAGTGTTGAGGAGTGGATACAAGACCGGAAGAAGAATATGCACTGAGAGGTTCAACACTAGATTTGAGTTTGTGCATGCACGTGGGTGGACTAGAATCTTTATGATTTTTGTACAAAATCTTCTTTGTTATTTTTCCAGAGAATTTTACGAGTGGTTGGTTTCTTATGCGTCTAAACAGAATTAGAAGTATCACACACTTATCTAGATGCAGGAAGAATTTTGACCCTTTATGATGTTGATCTAATTTGGAATCACATTGTGGATATGTGGTTCCATGGTGTTTTGAATAATTATATCTTGGAGTACTCAATTTCCACTTATTCATGCCTAGAGGTAGCTGAATTCCAGTTTTTACGATATCCAAGGGAACTTACCTATAAGGCATTCCACTGGCGATCAAAATTTTGATGGTAACCCTAAAATTGGAGAGTAAACCGATGGCTAATTAAACCCCATCACGCGCATGGGTAGGAGAAAGATTGGTGAAAGATGACAAACCTAGTGGGAGAGAGTCGAGAGAGGAAATGTGGCATAAGTATAATGAGGTGCATGAGAGGGAGATAGAAAAGAAGTGGGATGTTGCAGATTGAATGACGTTATAGATAAAGATAGTTCGCGAAGGATTTGAAGTTCACGCAGAAGACATGGATCCCGAGTATAAGGAAATCCCCATTTGGGAAAGCATGACAGAGAACCCTCCTTAGCCTTACGCAGAAGTGCATCAAGAGAAACAACCTAGGCCATGGGCGTGCATCTAAATCCACCTAGTAACTTTTCCCTTACACTTGGTCTTCCAAAGATCTAGTACAACAAACAAATCAATAAGCTAATTCAGGTTGTGGGACAAGCAGAGTGAGTCATATAAAAATCACATCGATGGCAGTGAAAATGGCTTCATTGTTATATGGGAGTACCTTTTTGGGTGTATCATCCACACACAATTCAAAGCGTGTATACTTTGGACTATCTTCTAGGAGTAGTAACGCTTTGTAGACTATCGGGTTAAGTTCAAGTACTACTATTGGGACAAAGGGAAGTACATCTTCCGGTTCGACCTTAGCTACGGAGTTTAGGATCGGGAGGTATAGGTGGATCTAGGTCCAAAGTGGATCTAGTGGTTCTAGAGGCGGAGAGGAGACACAAGAGGTTCTCGGATCAATTGGGCAAGGTCCGCACCAACCCTAGAATATTTACATAGAGATGTCTCTTTGTCTCCCGCAGTATAGGGGCATAGAAGATGCCGTTGAACATGTGTGAAATACTATGGTGCACAAAAGGAATCATGGCTTCTAAGTGTAGGGCAAGCCAATTTTCTACTACGTTACAAGGGTGTGCACACAATCTGGTATAGAAAGTTTGACCCTAATCAGACTTGTGTAGACTATACAACTTTAAAAGATGCTTTCCTTAAAGAGTTTCACATCCCTGAGTTTGAGCAGAAGAGTATAAGTGCACTCAAGGATATTAAGCAAGGCACTACTGAGAGTGTCAAAGAGTATGATGCATGTTTCAAAGCATTGTTATCTAAGATTTCTTATGATATTTATGCAAGCCAACATGCACAATGGTTTTTTGGAGGCCTTGAAGCACTTGAAGAAACTTTACACGCCGAGGCGATTGGAAGTATAGAGACTGGGGTGAGCCAATTTTTAGAGGTACAGATCACAACTATAGCAAATCAGTTGGAGACGCTATAAGAAAATTAAGCACATGAGACGACATGAGGGGATTTGGTGCACAGATTGTGAAGTGGAAGGTCACACAAAGGATAGTTGTCCCCGTAGATCTTTGCACTCACTACTATTATATTGTGAGATATTCCATTTAAACCATGATGCTAGCCACTTCCAATTCGTAACGTGTGATAATGAAGAACGTATCATGCTACCGTAAAATTTATAGGTCTATAACTCATGACACGGAAGACTATCACTAATTGTTTAGATCCATGACGCTATATATATTTGTGTACGACAGACAAGAGTTTTAGATAACTCTAAAGGAAAGAATGAGCATCAATATCGGGATCACAACCATGTGCGCTATGATTGGAATGAAGGGAATTTTGAAGGCAGTCATGGAAGAGGTTGAGGATACCATGGTGGATTTGGAGAATGAGGCCATGGTGGTGGTGGAAGAGGTGAGTTCCCTCGTGAAACATGTTATACATGTAGATCTCCTGACCATTATAGGCGTGAATTTCCTCAAAATATTACATGTTCTTTCTGTGGAAAGAATCATAGTTATGAGGAATTCCCATACTTGTATGAGCATCTTATCAAGTAATATAAATAATAAAACAAAGGTGTAGGGATGGTTAGGATACAACACACTGTGGAAATTTAGTGGATGCCCAAGTTGGAACCAGAATCCGAGACATTGCAAGTAAGGATGACTACGTGCACTGAAGTGGTGCCCACCAAAGAAGCATTACAACATAGGCCTATTATCACTAATGATGAGGTTTTATGTGCACAAGACTGCAGATCCTACCCATCAAAAGGAGGTTTATCAAGAAACCATAGAGGTACTCGTAAATATTCAGTGGTGAAATATAGTATTTAAATTAGTAATCATGAAGATGGAGCAAAAGAAAGCATCAGAGATGGTCTAAAATGATATGGATGACTTGAGAGAAGTGTGTAAAATGTTGCGCAAGGAGAATATCATTCCACCGTTAGGGAATTTGTTAAAGGAAGCACTCGTGCACAAGTACCGAGGCTGGATGATAGATCCTTTATGTGAATCTTCCCCCTCGTAGCCTAGATTATGACAAGGAGATCACTCTTAATGCTATTGTGGATGGGTAGTTATTGAGTAATATATTGATTGATACAGACACAAAATTTAATGTTCTTACTTTATATGCATGGGTACAAATGGGGAGACCCCAATTCTTTGTCATCCTCTAATGTATTATTCATGGCTAATTAGACTAAGACCACTCCCATCATATTTTTAAAAGATGCATCCATTATAATACAAGGATCCAAGTTCACTCGAGATTTTGAGGTCTTAGTGCTGGAAAAGGTAGATAGCTTCCTAGCTCTACCTGGGAATTTGTGGTGCTATGTAAATAATTTTGATCTTCGGTTTAACAAGGTTTATACTAGCTTTGAAAACAAGGAGGAAAGGGTTATTATCCCATTAACATATGGTAAATTTGTACCCTATGTTGAGCCCTTGAGTGAAGAAGACTTGAATCAGATTTATGTACGTGTCAATCGGGATCCAAAGGTGCTTGAGCCATCTAAAGAAGGAATCATTCAGTGGGAGGATGCATAGTCTATCAGTGATACTACAAGTCTTGTGATAACTAGGCTCATAGCACTTATGAGTTGGTGGGGTGCAAAGTAAATATTATATTTGCTAGGGATAGCAAACTACGTTATATTAGGAGAATAGGTAATAAATCGATACCTCATTACACCAGAGAAGGAGACCCTATGGTGTTCGTACATGATATGGAGGAATGGTGGGTAGACAAGTTGCAGAGAAGGAAAATACTAGCATATACCCCGCATGGGACAACAGTGCGTGGTGGGTGGTCCACAAGGATAATCTTATAGGATGGAATGAAATTAGGATTTCTCTTGATACTAGGTTCTTGAGGAGCAATACACCTACTCAAATATGTACTTATCATGGTAATCAACCTGTTCAACACCACGTTTAGCAATGTGAGAGACTCTTAACTGAAGGGAAAGAAGCTCTGGGTGCACAAGTTCTATTCCACGTTATAAGGCTACATGCATGTTTGGTATGTCTATGCAAAAATCCATAGAGAGACTAGAAATTGGCAGGATTTAATTATAGGAATGATCTAGATGTTTGAATTCTTCTCTACCAAACCTCCGGTAGAAGAATCATTAAAGGTTATAAAGTGATTAACTATGGGGATAGTGCCAAAGAGAAGGAACTCATTCAAGATTTATTTGATGAAGGGGACTCAGGAGCGCGTTTTGTTGAAGAAACAAGGACAAATGCCACATTACTTCAGCATGCTTGACTTGAGAAAGAAAAATGAAAAATGGTCTACTTAGTGGATGATGAAGAAGTATAAAATCTGGATGTAGACCATTCAACATGTAGGTGTGAGGTGTTGGATAGTGTAGATAAGGCCACGCACGCCTATCATGAGCCAATGAAGACAAATAAAGTAAATATTGGATCAGATGTTGAGCCTAAGGAGGCCATAATTAGAGACTATTGGTCGAATATGAAGTGCCAGGACTTATTCCTGGGGTACCATTTGAACTTAAAGGCATGCATGAATAATTAAGGGAGATGAAGATAAAGCTTAAAGAGGGTGCACACATAGTTAGAAAGAGACCCTACAGAAGAAACCCAACCATGCGAAAAGGTCAAAGAAGAGATTAACAAAATGTTGAAGTCAGAATCATCAAGCCCCTTAACGAGTCGAATGGGTTAGTCCAATGGTGATTAGTATCAAGAAGGATGATCAAATTAGCATTTGTGTGGACTACTAGGAGCTGAATGTGCATGTGTAACTGATCCCTTTCCTATGACATTCACCGAGGGAATACTATAAGGCATTGCAGGGTGTGAAATCTATTCATTTACAAAT
Source organism: Taxus wallichiana var. yunnanensis (assembly GCA_018340775.1). NCBI lineage: Eukaryota > Viridiplantae > Streptophyta > Pinopsida > Cupressales > Taxaceae > Taxus > Taxus wallichiana. Next base: position 565,262,214 of record CM031239.1, on the reverse strand, counting down.
GGGTTCTCTTAGTATCATCAAAGTTAGGATTTCCTAGAGGATCAGGAAAAAACTACTTTTACTAATAAATGGGGAAGCTTTTCCTATACTTGTGATGACTTTTGGACTGAAAAACACGCCTACTATATTCTTGCACATAGTTGTTCGTGCATTTAAATATTTAGTTCAAAACTTCTTACAAGTTTATTTACATGATTAGATGGTGTATGGGTTGGTTAAAGATCATTGTGACAATCTGTGCTTGATGTTTAAAAGATGTAGACAGTTGAGTATCTCTTTGAACATCAAGAAGTATATATTTTCTACACCATTTGGATTCTTTGTTGGGACACATAATCTACAAGGATGGTTTTTTGGTTGATCCACCTAAGGTTGCAGTCATTATCGGCTTGAAAGAGCCTACTAGTCAAAGTGAGGTGCATGGATTATGGGGTCATATTGGGTATTATATGAAATGCATAAAAGGGTATGCCAAATTTTTCGTACCTTTGGAGAAGTTATTCGAAAGGAAAAGGTATTTTCTCTGGGATAACTTTAATAACGTGCATTTGAGACGTTGAAGGAGAAAATTACTACTACGCCTATTCGTGATTTCCTTCATAGGACCAACCATTTCATGTACATGTGGATACCTCTGTCATGGCCATTGGCATGTTGTTGGTCAACCTCAAGAAGGTATTATAGATCATACTATATATTTTTCTAGTAGAAAGTTGACTCGATAAAGAGAATTACACCACTACAGAGCGTGAAGCTTTGTCAATGATCTATGCACTACATAAATTCAGACAGTACCTACTAGCTACACCATTTTTCTTTTATACAGATCACATGGCATTGAAGTATTTGGTAAACAAGCCCGTTTTACAGGGGCACATATGCAAATGGGCACTCTTATTTCAAGAATTTGATTTCACAATTGTGGTAAAACAAGGGAAAAGTAATTCTAGACCAGACCATTTATCCATAATACTGATCAGAGAAGAATCACATACCATTAAAGATAACATGCTCAATGCACAGCTTATACTAGTTACAACACGCGCCATCAAAATTATAGGACATTGATGTCTTTATACCAACAGTATGTCACTAGAAGGAATGAAATCATTAGAGAAGAAATAACTTGCTATACGAACGACACCCTATATGTTGATTAGTGGTGACCTGTACAAGTTAGGTCGGGATGAGGTATTACACCGTGATGGATTGGAACATGAGCATACAAATATCATGGAGGAAGCTCATGGTGGTATTGCAGGTGGCCACTATGCAGGTGACGCCACTGCTTGCAAGATTCTACTCATTGGATTATGGTGGGAGACCCTGTATAAATATTGTAAGGCATATTGCAAGGCTTGTGATCATTGTTAGTGTCTTGGGAAACTAGGTCAATGAGATGAAATTCCTCTAAGACCTATTACTAGTGCAAAACCATTTGAAAAATGGGCTATCGATTTTGTGGGTCCTATTTCACCAATCGTGTGTAGGACTAGATCATGCTATATCATCACTTACATTGACTATCTGACAAGGTGGGCAAAAGCAAAGACCTACAAAAGATTGTACAAGAACCAGTTTCTATGGGAAAATATTATTACAAGGTATAGATGTCCTTTGAGTTTGACTAGTGATAGGGGCCTACATTTTTGAATGAGACAATCAAGATATGATTAGATGAGTTTATGATTGCACACCGTAAGACTACACCCTATCATCCTCAGGATAATGGAAGCACTTTGAGGCTTTCAACAAAATTTTGAGCTAGACATTGACAAAAATATGTGATGTTGGAAGAAAGGATTGGGATGATAAAGTGTCTCAGATGCTTTGGGAATATCGAACAACATATAAAAGGTTGAAAAAAGCCACACCATTTCAGTTAGTGTTTTGTGTGGAAGCAGTTCTTCCTATAGAATTCATGCTACCTTCTTTGCGTATTGCATGCGCTAGAGGTTTAGCTGATGAACAAGCATTAGAAGAATGGATTGAAAATTTACTCAAACTAGATGAGTAATGAGCAATAGCATGTTGGAGTTAAAAACAAGAAAAGGCTAGGCAGAAAGCATGGCATGATAGGCACATTAGGGATAAAAAGTTTGAGATTGGACAAATGGTGCTCCTTTATGATTCTAAGTTTTTGCGCCATCCAGAAAACTCAAGGTACATTGGTTGGGGCCATATGTTGTCACTCACATACTTGAAACATGCACTTTTCAATTAGAGGCACTTAATGGGATACGACTACCCGGGTACTTCAACGGGAGTAGGTCAGCCCTACTATAAATAAGTCTTCTTGGTGTTTGTAATAAGGAAGTGTTGCCATTTAGATTAGGTTTTCAATTCTACATTTCCTTAATGTATTTCCTTCTTTGTCATTATGCTTTATCAATTTAGTTGGTGTTTTTGTGTAATAAGTGCATTTGCACGCTAGAAGATAATGATTATTTGAGGAATTTTTATGCGCAGAGGACTGTGCATACCATTAGTGTGGGGTGGTTATTGATATCTAGGTATATGACTATTAAAAATAAGTACACCATAAAGGAACAAACTCACTACGGTGTTATTTAAGTTAGGGAATTCTAAAAAAGACATTACTTCGGAAACAAGGACCATATGGGGAGATGAATGAAGAAACAAGTATAACGTGAGGTAAGCAGGGGCCATGGGAACTACCAAGGGAAGGTACAGTGGCGAGGTACTCGGGCACATGGAGACATGCTGAAGAGAATTCTACAAATAGAAGGTAGGAAGGCACGCTAGAAGGTTATAACTTGGGCGTGAAGATATACCATGGGGAAAGAACGAATATGGTCAAGTAATGAGAGGATTTTTAGTAGGTGAAGGAGCAATAAATGCACTAAATTTTTAAAAATCTATATAAGGATGGGATGCAAGTTCATTTTTACCATTGAAATTGTGATAATTTGAAAAGAGATAAGTGCAGATGATTCGAGCGAATCGTGTGGAGGTGTGAAGAGTGTGAAATTAGACGTGGAGAATATTTGTGCACTGTAAGAAGATTGTGTCCCCATATGTGAAGGGTTTGAGTGATGCGGACATGTGACGAGTGCTCGGGCATGTGATTTCCACTAGGGCATGTGATTTCTACTAGGGTTTTGACTTTCATGTTACGAGAAGATAGAAAGGAGAGATTTTCAAATGACACCAATGAAAGCACCTGTAGAAGGAGTAAAAGGGAAGAAAAAGGTCGAAGTGGAAGAAGAAATTGCTCCCGAGAGTAATTTCTCATAAATGTAGTATCTAGAGGGCATGATTGTGGGACAAGAATGGGATTCCCACATCTATAAATGTAAGATTAGTGATTACAAGCATCACACATCAGATAATAAGAAGGGATTAGATGCATTGTTGAGAACGAAAACAAATAAGTGCACAACAGAAGACATGCTAGTGTACAATGATGCTGGAGAGAAGTTACTAAAGTAGATTGGAGTCTACCAGTTGTATGAGCTGCCATACTTTGGGAAATATGAACCATTGTATCGATGGTTGATGAGAAGAGTCCATGATAACTTCTTCTACTTCAATCGGACGAGGGTTAGAATCACAGCTGCCTTAATTTCAATAGTGACAGGATTAAGGGCCTCAGGAGTAGATATGGAGAGTGAATTAATAGATAAAGCAACAATCCTAGAGACAAGGAAGGATCTTGGATATACCAAGGGTCTGTGTGGCATGGACATTGATAAATTGAAGAAGTACCTAGTGGTACAGGAAGCTGCACATCTGATAACAAAGTTGAATGACCAAGAAAGGTGGTCACAGGTGAATACAATGTGGCTACACGTTGCAAGAAAAATGTCTCAAGGAGTGGTCTATAATATCAGGGATTACATAGAAAATACGATCATTGAAGAAGCACATATAGGTGATAGAATTAGTTTTGGCACTATTTTATTGTCTTTGGTGTTTATGGAGATTGGAGTGCCCGATGGGCCAAAGGAAAATATTTGGGAGTACCCCATAGAAAATAAGTCTCTGGTAGAAAGATTTGATAAGTACTTATGCAGAGGGACCATGGGTGGTTCATTTAAATAGAGGGTGAAGATGTGGTATGATAGGCTCTGCATGACATTTGAAGAGGATTGGCGTATACCCAAGGCGTTACCTTCGGTGGTGGGTAAGGAAGTACAATTTTTTATCTACCAACACTTTTACATCACATGATTTGTGATGAAGGATGAAGCTTGGAGCCCTTGGTGCAAACTACCATATGCCTTCATAAAGCACGTTACTTATAGACATTTTCACTAGTTCACAGATGCGCGCCGCCTAAATTTTTAATAGATAAGGTAGATTGTGATCACCATACCATGAGAAAACATACATATATCTAAGATAGACTCGTCTACATTGATAGGATTATCTCATATGTAATAAACATGAAGCCGATAAGCTTGGCAGTAGGAGACGTTGGAGTAGCGCTTGTGTATCTTCAACTCAATCCCAAGCTAGAGAACAACAAATATGTGGAAAATGAGTTTACACTTCCAAGGCCGCTTAAGGGTAAGCATGCAAAGAGAAAATGTGCCAACTCCATAGCCTACAGAGACTATAGTGGTGGATGAAGAGGAAGATGAATGAGAAGATAGTGGTGGCCTAGAGCATAGAGGATGAAGGTAGCCTTCAAACAAGGTAGAAAATGAGTGCGTGACTACACCACCTCAGGTGCAAGAAGGAGGTGATGAGGATTTGGATGTAGTATAAGGAGAGCATCATTTCAAAAGGGTATTCAATGAATCCGCAGAACACAAGGTGTGACACCAAAGTCGGTGCAGATCACCTCGACTCTCTCCATAGAAGGAGACAACTAAGAAGAGAAGGAGAAAGTTGAAGCTAGATGAGGAGGAGGAAGAGTATGAGGAGAGTGCACCCAAATCTCCTACACCACCAGAGGATGTAGAAGATCCAAAGGATGAAGAAATGAAGGATGAAGGAGTAAATGAGGTAGATAGAACAATGCAAGAGACTGCTCAGAGCATAGTAGGCCAAACTCCAAATCTTGATGCTCAAGTTCCTAAGGGGCCAAGGTCAAAGAGGACAAGTGGGGAGTATACTACACCGGTCCTAGGCTATGCTGAGGACACAAGTAAAATTGTTCACGCCCATTTCCAAAGCACGATGGGCCTTAAGGAATTGTATGGATGGGAGCTGATGGATGAGGACATGGCCATCGTGCGTGTAAGGAAATAGTTGTCTTGTTTAATGCGAGACACATATGGACGAATCGGACTCGACATATGTGACAAATCCTATGTATCAAGAAGATTGAAGAAGGCACCTCATGCCAGACACATAACGGTAAAGCTTACTATTATGTTGGATGAATAAGTAAGTAATGCCTTAGTGAAGGTATCTACAGAGGTGGTAAGGAGGAATGTGGATAAAGCTGCAACTATTACGGTGCTGCGAGAAGAGATTAAAACCAAGGATGCGAGAGATCACACGCTTGAAACAATGAAGGACTTAGAGCCGAAAAAGAATGGGTTTCTTATTGGAATGGCAGAGGAGATCAAGGATCACATCCTCCAAGAAAGACCACACTTAAATCCCAAGGTGCCTAAAAATTTCCCTTCAGCTATGCACTATGTGCCCACTTTGGTTGACATGGTGCTTTAAGAGGGACCAGATTAAGCACTAGAACAAAAAGACCCCTGAACAGGAGGTAGAGAGGTTAAAGGTTGTAGTGATTGAAAAAAATTTCATCGTACAAGGAACTGCTTCAAACCCTTTGGGAGGAGTTGAAGAAATCAGATCAAGCATTGAATATCTGCACAGCTCTGGAAGCTAGTCATCGAATAAGAAAAATGGTAGAGGACAATGAAGTCCTAAAATATATGAAGGATGAAACATTAGGACACATGGAGAGACTGGTAGTGGTAAAGCAAAAGTGTGAGGCCCTTATAGCGGCCCAAGAGCCCCACAAGAACAGATTGGATGAACTAGGAAAGCTTATAGCTTAGAAGATGGATCTGCTAGAAGGGAGAATGTCTGCAATGGCTAACATTATGTTAGTATTACAAAATGAGAAGGGAGACATTGCACAGGATGAGCTAGAGTCTATTGCAGTGAATATCCCAGAAAAGGCATAGGCTACACTGAGTGAATGGCAGACCTTAGAGGTAGAAATAAAAGAAGAATATCCAGAGCTCATTCTTCCAGTTGAAGTAGAGGATGATGCAGAGTAAAGAACTATTCTTTGTATAGAAATTCTTTAACATTCTTTCCATTACTTTATTCTTTATTATTCAAGGAGTAGCCATTTTCAGGGTGGCAATGTAGTTAGTGTGGGGTAATGTTGAGTAGAAAATGTATAACACTTAGCAGAAGGCATATAAAAGATTCATGTGGAAGAGCATAGTGTATTCAAAGGTGCAGGAGGATGAGAAAGGAATCGCGCATGGAGAACAGAGAGAAAAATTTAGGACTTAGTCATTTTCACGGTTATGATCTATTCTTGAAAGATGGTGTCTGAGTACACAAACAAGATGAAGACTTGTGTGACATGCATTGGCTATTTTTGGAAGAATGACTATGTAGTGATTTACATGGATGTAGGCTAAAGATAGAATTGCGATTGATAGTTAACTAGGAGAGATCTATTGATAGCATTCTTGCATGGAAGCCTATTATTGTAAAGGTGCGTGGTTATTTCCAGCATGCGACCTATTTTAGGATTAGATAAGTGGTAAAGGGAAAGTCCCCACCCTTATAAATATGTAATGAACTACGTAGTATAGAGAGGATATATGTACAAACTAGATTACTTTGTGAGGTTATGTGTCAGAACTATCACACACGGGAGCATATAATGCTATTATTATAAGAAGCTTATGTGTATTCCTGTGTTTTTATATAATGGAGTGTATTTTCTAAACCAGAGTATTAATCCTAAGTATAATTGGCTCTTGCATGCTTGATTTCATCATGATTATCATTTAGTCTATTGTTCTCTAGAACTAGATCTGTACATGCACTGTAGAATGATGTATTAATTATGGATCTGAATGCATTAAGTCTTCATCATGCTAACATCCTACAACAAAACCCTAAAGAGGGGCCTGGTACCTTTGTGTGCTTTGGGTGAGTGCTTAGTCTAGGTTGAGTGATGTGTTAGTGTGCCTGGGTGTTTTCCGGTAAATTCTAGGTTGCATCACATATTTTTGATCAAACATGTTGACCCATATAGGAGTAGTATAGGAAAGGTAATGACATCTCATTTCCCCCACTCCAAGGGTGGCACTAGAATGTGCATGTGGTGGCTTCCATGCTAGGTGATCATGAAGTCATCACAAAATGTAGAATAACTTCCTAAGTTAGGTCATTTGGGAAAGTGATGATATAACTCCCAAGTTGAATCATTTGGGAGGACAAATGTGTTGTTTTCATGTTCATTAGTTGATGTGATTATTATTATTGTAGAGATGTAATAGTATATGATTTATTGATAGGTTACTCATATAGATATTTTACAATTGTTTCCTAAGGTTAGGTCATTAGGGGAGTTACTTGAAAGTGATGTGAAATATCGCAAGGTGTATGAGTAATTTTTGATAATGATGAATTATGAATGTAGCTTGATGACATAATGCTATAAAGGAATTATAGGATGACCCCAATTGTATGCTACCATTTCAGGTGAAAGGGAAGTGATGAGGAGAATGAACGTTTTGCCAAAAGTAAGTGCAAAACGACGTAATGGATAATGTATGAGATATATCACCAAAGTTTGTGTATATTAAAAATAAAATGATATCAAATAGGAATATTATGTGTGTAAGGTGTACAATACAATAAAGAGCATAATTTTGAAAAGAATCTTACAAACAAGATAGAAATCGAGTAAGAATTCTCAAGATATGTGATAAATTGTGCAAAGTGTGTATTAGTAGAGAAAATGAGTGTGAAGTTTGACTATAGTAAAGTGAAAAATGAAAATATTGACTATAGTAAATCGTGCAAAAGTGTGTATTAGTAGAGAAAATGAGTGTGAAGTTTGACTATAGTAATGTGACAAATTGAATAGGTAACTCATTTGTCTTTTGTACCAATGAGATAGTGAGCTTTGGGTGTGTGAGGATGCCCAAGTTAGAGCACCATAACTAAGTCAATTCGAGATGGTATAGATAGTTGTAGCATCATGTACAATGATGGAGTTGGTAAGCGTGATTATTTTTGAAAAATGTGTTGATAGTAGTCATTTTTGATGCATTTTGTGAAAATTTTGTTTTAAATTTCTCGATGTTTTAGACCTAGAAAAAAGTGGTGAAGGCACTAATGACCTTCGGGACAAAATCACCCAGACAAGGGCGTTAATATCCTACTCTTGGGTACCCCAATCCTATGCCTGGGCACCCATGTCCGAAATCATGAGGTTCACCCAGTACTATAGATGTAAAAATTGATGTGTGTTGATGTTGTGGATGAGTATGTGTGTATATGTAGTGTTCTAATGCATTATTTTTGTTTTTTCATGATGTGCGAGGGATATCCATTTGAGAGAGTTTCGAGGTGGATGCCACTTGAGTACATTTCTTATATTAGGGTTGTCGGATGAGCTAACTGTGGCACATAAAGCAAGGATAGAGGATGTTCCCCATAACATGCCTATGCTTACAACTTTATACGAGAGCTAGTGTATAGATAATTTCACCTTTTGGTTACCTATGGGTGAGATGAAAAAAAAGGATTTGTATCACATACTATGATTACCACTTGTTGGAAAGAGGGTACATGTTATGGGATTTGATGATATGCGAGAGGTAGATGCGGGTCGCTAAGTAGTATTTTTGGGGACTCGAGTTTCATCCAAGGCCCATATTAGCCTAGATGTTATTTTGAGATCATGGGTTCCATGATTGCAGAAGTTTATTTCCATGGTGATAGCATCATCAATTGTAGTGGAGGTTAGTGGTGTAGGCATCTTATATAAGATGCATGATACATGTCACCGAATAGACGATGAGAGTACTAGGTATGTTTGGGCACGATGTGTATTGGCCCACCTGTATAAGAATCTATACATATTTACACATGAGGAGCATGAGGGTGGCATTAGAGCTATAACATTGTTACATGTATGGGCCTATGAGCATATTATAGTATTAAGGCTAGTTGGTGGGGATCGTGGAGATTAGACGAGGCTAGACATATTTACTGGGAGGTGGGTAGGTGTACGTGGCAAGAGGATGGATACTAAGGCCTATAGAGTGATGATAGATCACATGGGGCCAAATTCCATATTATGGAAACCATATCGAGACTATGGAGGATGGTTAGATGATGTCATAGGGTTACGATACATATGATGGACGATGTGGTCATCGAGATCGATTTCCAGAGGATCACCTTGTTATTTCATGCTAAGTGGATTTCAAGATAGTTTGGTATAGCTTAAGACATGCCCTAGAGCGCTATATATATATGGTTGAGAGCCATTAGGGCATCAAGGAGGGAGGGAACTAGACTAGTGCCCATATGAGAGTAAAGCTAGTACCTCTAGGGCCGGACGAGGCATATGCGGTGATAGATCCAATAGAGAGGTGAATGACCTGAGGTGTGAAGAGGCATACCAATAATGGTGGTCCTCACATCGACGGGTGGTGTTGTAACCAATATTAGAAGATGCAGTCGGATTGCCACTATGAAGAGGAATAAATGGGAAAGCACATGGCCCTAATAGTGTAGCGTAGGTGATAAAAGAGCATAAGTATTTGCATCGTGTTGTTGTGTGATTTGTGACATGGTTTATGAATTCTTATTATTATCTAACACATGAATATATGAATGCATGTGATGCATATTGGTCATTTATTATGGAAACATCCATTCGCACATTGATGTTGAATGTTCCCACAAAACATACTTGTGGGTGAAGGCATGCTAGAGTGTGTTGATGATATAGTGGGTGAGCATGCTCACTTGTTCGAACCAATTGTGATAGCTACAAAGATGTTTACCATGTCAGTGAGTGAGTGAAATGAGGCACGAGAGGAGACACAATGAGATAGGGAGGCATTTTGTGGGGTTTCTTTAGCTGGGGGTATTTACGTGGTTTGTGGAGTTCACGAGTTGATTTTTAGAGTATTCTACAGAGAACACACTATTGCATCAGCAGGTACAAATATATAGAGGTCACGATGAGCATTGCGAGTTAGTGGTGAGGCTTCTAGTTCTAGAGCGTTGGCAGTTCCAGAGAGTAATAACAATGATAAGATATGAGTTATATTGATGTATTGGATTTTCCCCTTAGTGATGAGATCTTTTCAGAACTATGATATACACATATAGGCGAATTTATTATCATATGATTATTTCTCTTGATTTTTATTGATGTGATGGTGATGAATGATGTATTCTATGTCACTTATATATAATGATTGATGTGTTTGAATATTATTTGTATTTTTTGAATTGATTTACAATGGGTAAATTTTGAAGTCGAATAATGTGATTAGAGATAGATGAATGATGATATAGCATTTATGATGATAAATGATGTATGTAGTGTGATTTCAAAAAGTTGAATTGTATGTATGAATAGAGTTATGATTAAAAATGAATAATGTGTAAAAGTAAGAGATGATTGCATTTTAGTGAGATGAGGATAGAGGGGGGGAGATTAGAAATGACCCCGGTGTATAGATGATGATGTTAATTTAGATAAGACCCCACAATAGTAAAAAATTAACCATAAAGCAAGAATGCGTCATCGGGAAATGATTCAATAATGTGCGCTAGATGAATCGAGAAAGCATGTGAAGAGAGGTTATTATAATAATATATCCCTCAATAGTCATGCAAGAACCAAGAACATGAGTGCGTTATCATGGGGCAAGGTGATAAAATCACCTACGAAATACCAAGCCAAAGTGAAGCGGTGGAAGTGTGTGGAATGAAAGAAACATGAACGTATAAGATGAACTAAATATCAAGTGGAGTAGTGGGGAAGTGGAGATGCCAAGGGATATGGAATCCAATGTGTAGTGGTAGAATTACATGGAAGATGAGATGATTCAATGATGGGAAGATGCAATGAAGAGTGTGCATGAGTAATAACTTGTAGCGGTGGATAAATAATGACCTTAGAACTAGAAGAAGGAGATAACTCAACTAGAGTAACAACATGCCTATGAGGGAGTGGAGATATAGACCGATCATGTGAGTGAGAACCAAAATAAATGACGCCCTTATCTTCTAATTATTTTAAGTGATCATGGAGGGCATAATAGTCATTGTCCCTATGGCCATTAATACGGTGATAGTTATAGTAAGGTCTATCATGCATTGGCATTGCAAGTGATGTGGTGGATGGTGCTGGTTAGAAGGTAAGTGGATTAAACACTGTTAATTAAAGCACACATCACATCATGGGGTCTATAATAATGGAAAAATCTAATGATTTCCATGAGATAGGAGGAGGATTCTGACGTGTAGCCTGACATGGAGTAGGAGATGGAAGATGCTTATGTGATGGAGTTGAAGGAATTTTTGTGAGGTGGAGGAGATGGAGATTGTGCAGGATGCTCAATAGATGGGAGTGAAGAAGAACTAGATGATGCAACAGTAGTATTAATAGGAGGAGGATCTATAACATGTGTAACAAGGAGATATTGTTATAAGTCAATGACCTTATAGCATAAAATCATGAATGATTCACATGTATCGTATTACAATCGTTGTTTCAAGGCAGGAATCAAACCGCGATAGAAGATGAATTGCTTCTCTAGGTCAATAGGTTGAAAAACTAGTTGGTGCATACAAGTATTAAATTATAGAATGTAATCAATGATGAGTTATGTTTTTCCCTGATGTAAAGTAGGTAAATGATCATATGTAACTCTAGGGTCATTGTTAAATATGAACCGATGAAGAAAAGATTCTTCCATCTCATAATAGGTACAAACATATCCAATGGAAAGATGCATGTACAATTGGAGAGTGACATTTATAAGAATTTGGTGAAAGGCTTTAAGTAGTAGTTGACCATTAGAGTATAAATACATAGCCATATGGTAATGCTTAAGATGTAAGTATGTAGTTCCAAAAGTACCATTGAAACATGAAAATGTAGGCATAACAAAATCCATAGAAACAATGAGTTAGGGATATTTTTGGAAATAGGATTACCATGCAATGAATTAATTTCAATAGAAGCATAATAGGCCTTGTTTTCTAATGTAAGAGATTGGACATGATATTGTAAGTGACTGACATCATGCATGAGAGACAAGATAATTTGTGAAGGAATTGAGAGGATGGAAGTTAAGCCATTGTAATTTTCCATTATGAGTAATCATAGGGATATCAAGAGGAGACATAGGAGATTCTAATGCTAAGGGAACACTAGAAGGTGGTGCCAAAGGAGTAATAGGTGACAAAGGACATGGAACATCCATAGAAGTAGTAGGAATAACATTAGAAACATCCTTAGGAGATGAAGCATCAGATGGAGATGTGGTAGTAGGAGGAGACAAAGTAATAGACAAAGATGAAGTGACATGAGGATATGAAATAATATATGGAGATGGCTCATGCATGTTATTAGATATGATCTCAGAAGAAGATGATAATGGAGCAAGGGATTCACACTCAACAATATGCAAAGAAGTAGAATCGTGACTATCAATTGTTTCATCAAAATCAAAGAGAGACTCAAATAGAAGAATGTCATTAAGTGTATCATCAACATAGTATGAAGGAGAATGTAAACTAGTATGTGATGTATCATGAAAAGCATTGTCATAAATAGAAGCAACATGAGATGTAGCTAGAGTAGTGTCTTGACTAGTATGAGAATCAACATGCACATGTGTATTATCATTAAGGCCAAGCATGAAATTAATGAGAGTATCATCTAGATTTTATTTAGAAATTTCAGAAGGAGGATCATGAATAACTATATAACATGGTGTACAAATTGTGAATATGATCAAATCGGAAACAATTCCAATTGTAGAAATATCAAAGATAGTAGGTGCATTACATTCGTTATCCAAGATTTGTTGTTGAATATGACTGGGCATAGTAATATCACGATATAGAGCAAGTAAGTTTAGATATCCTTACCTCATCATAAACGATATTAATACTAACATGATGCATGATTATCTGAGAAGGAGAAGAGATATCCTTATCCATTAGGGTTTTATTTGATCAAAAGGTTACTCGTGTTTGATTAATATTGGGTTTGCCAAAATGATTAAACTAAAATGTAAATACACTAGCCTAATCTAATGCAAGTTTGCAGTAAACAAAAAAGCAATGAAATAACTAAAACATGCCTAATAAAACTAAGCCGTAAAAATATTAAACCCTAATGTGTAAAGAGGGTTGGAAGATCCTTAGTTGATTTAAAGATATTGTAGGAATGTGTCGCAGTGAAGACTAAATGAGCATAAATGGGAGACTTTCTGAAAAGATCCCTGAGAAAATTTATATCCAAGTGATTTGGTTGGACTGGAGCCCTTATAAAATGGATAGGGAACCCGGGGCACCATGGTCTAGAATCTGCATGCCTTGGTCTATGCAAGAAGTTTGGAGGCCAATTTTACAGAGTCATCAGATGATGTGAAGCCTTCGTTACTTGTTGCATGTATGTCACACTTAGCTCATTGATGTTGTAAACCTGCAATAAAGGAATCACCTATAAAACCCTAGACAAATCATCAAAACCCTAAAAAAATATTAATATGAAGGGGTTAGATTGTCCTCATCTTCCAAATTGATGGAATCATCACTAAGCATTATGTTACATCTTAGAACCAATACTGTTCTAGAGTTTTGTGTGGAATTGTGCCCAAGGTTGCTCTTGTTCAGTCACACTTTGTGAGTAGTGAGAAAGTAACTAAATGTAGAATGTAAATAATGTGTGCATGGAAATAATAGACTCCCCTCATATGAACTCTGATGTAGATGAACCAACATTGTGTCCCTTGTTATGGAGCTATATGGATGTAAATGGGGCTATACATGCCTTTGATGGATGCAACCTTAGGTGGATATAATATATGCTTAGTTTTTGGTCCCTTATTATGATCACATAACTTTATATTTATATAATTTCTTCACTTGAATTTCATAATTAACCTTGAAAAATCTGACTACCAAAAATATAAGATGATCAAATGGCTAGAAAGGACCAAAAAAGTGAGTTTATAGTGTAAAAGTATAAGGACGCCTAGAGGGGAGGAGGGAACCTAGTGCCTTTGGCATCTCGACTAGGTGCTCCAATGAGAAAAGATCAAATCAAGTATGAAAATCCAGACTGGTCCAAAAAGGTGCAAGATTGAAAGTTGCAATAGAAAGCAACAATAGATGACCAAAGACATGGGTTAATCAATACTCTTCTTTCTTAGGAACCATGCAAATAGCAGTATGTGATCGAGACTAAATAATGGATCAATGTGCATGATTTTGTGTCTACAAAGAGAAATCAGAAGAATGTAGGGTGGTTAGACTTCATGCTTGCATATGAGGAATTTAACTCAAGGATGACAAAATAATTCACAATGAACATGGAAGAGGGACATTCAAAGGTGAAAGGTAATAAAATCTTGTTCATCCCTTCCATAATTAGTCACATTTTTGCATTCTAGGGGAAGGGAAATTGGTTATTTTTTAAGACTCCCTACTATGAAATTATCAAATAATTTTTGTTGGAAAGAAAGAGAAATTAGAATTGGTTATTGATAATAAGGGAAAGGCTAAGGGCATAAAAGGGGTAATTTTCTTGAGCCATAGGTAGATGTAGCGAAATGGGTGATAAAATATTTTACATGTGATGGTAAATATAAGATTATTTTAGGCCTTTCTTTGAGAATCCTTATTCACCTATGCTATGGTTAGGCCAAAGCCCACAACAAGGTTAAGTTTCCCCAATTTCTCTTTGACTCTGTTTCCTCTGCAACCAAGACATTCTGAGGGGGTTCCTCTAACATCAAATTCCAAGAGCTTAATCACCTCATCTCGAAAACCATTTTTTGGGCCCCTGGAATATTGACTAAGTATGAAGGCACGTGGGCATGTGGGACCCCAATTATAGAAGGGCACACAAGGAAAAAGTGTGTAAGAGAAAAATATTAAGGAAGCAAATAGCATGCATGGCGCATGAAATTAGATTCGGGACTTAGCCAATTTAAGCAACAAAGGAAGAACACATGAAAAGCGTGATCGGTTGCACACAGATAAGATGTCACTTGACAACATTGACCCAGAAAGAACATGCTAGCAAAGGAGTCTTCTAGAAGACCATCATGAGATGGAGTGGAAAGCTCAGCCCGAGGAAACAGGCTCGCTAAGGACCTGCATTCGACACTTGGCGATGGATCTGAGGGCACGACAAGGTGAGTTGGTAGTGTGGGAAGGTGATAAATACAAGTGCTTGCGGCTAGAAAAGAGAGATAGAGATAAGGAGACCAGGATAACATACACATGGGAATATAGACATGAGAGGAGAAGATAGGAGGGATACACACGAGAGAGAGATAACATGGGTGAAGCTCTACAGGATTACTGCAAGTGGAACTTTGGTGTAGAAAGGAATGTACTAAGCTTAGCATTGTAATTTCTTTTTCTTTTGGCTTAGTTATACAAGCCTAATGATGTGCATGATTGTGGTCTGCCCTCTATGGATCTTTGTAATGAAATGATGAATACAATGAGGTTACCTATTGTAATTAGATATGAATATCAATGGGTTTTATGTATATTTCATTCATAGAAGTTCTCTTTCCTTTCATGCTATGAATGAATGATTGTATCTTTCCTTTTGTTACAATATATGTTATGGAGTATATTAAAACACTTGGTCTGAAGAAACTACAAGGATCTGGAGGCCGTTCTGAGCCCTATGATTCTTGTATGTCTAAACTTCTTTCCTGAATACTCTTATACTAATTATAGATGAATTCTTCCCACTAAAACTCACATAAAAGAGAGACTCGGCACCCACGCATGCCTCGGGTGAGCGCTCAACTTTTGCTGGGTGATAGGCCAGCATGCATGGGATTCCTTCCTTTTATAGTGGGAGTAAAATTGACTACATCTTGGTTCTGTTGCTGGGACCTCTTTTCGAAGTTGTAGTGGGATATAACATGCATCATGATCTATGTAAAGAGTAATGATGGATTGGTTAACATTGGAAAATTTTGAATCGTGGTTCAAGAGCATGAAGGATGAATTTTCTCAGAGATTCAGCACTGGACCTAAGTTTGATACACGTAGATGGGTTGAGAAGAATCTCTACCATGATCTGTATGAGACTTTTTTGCTACTTCTCAGTAGATTTATTTGGGTGGCTTTTAGCCTATGCATCTAGATCAAGTTGGCATTATGGATCGCGGATATGGACCAATGAAAACTACCAAAGGTTGTTGGATGCAGATCTGACATGGACCCATGCTGCAGATCACTAGTGGGGAGGAGTACTAGTTAGCTACACTCTGGAATATGCCATTTCCACGTATTCTTGCCCAGAAATTACTGAGTTCAAGTTTCTACGAGAACCTAGAGGATCATTTCTACATGTTATTCCTCTAGCTATGAAGATATTGATGGTTACCATGAGTTTAGAAGCGCTCCCATGGCTGGCTAAACCATTCTGAGTGATGGGTAAGGAAGCTTGGGTGGAGGAAGATGGCAGATGATACGATAGAAAAGGAGAGGGAAGAAAGACGGCTCAAGTATGGAAAAGTGCATGAAAGGGAGATTACTAGATGATGCGAAGCTACTAGTGTGATGGATCTATGGAGACAGACATTGCGGGAAGGAGTTGAGGTTCACGAAAAGGACGTGGAACCTAAGAAGTCTATAATACCCCATCTTGGCAAGCACGTGAGGGAGACCCCTTCATCTTCTGGTGAGAGTTCGTTACATGGAGAAAGGAGAGTAGTTGGCACATATCTGAACCCACCCAGTGACTGAGCCCTGGCGCTTGGTTTTCCTGATCTAGGAAGAAGTATTTATCTAATTGAAACTAGTGGAAGAGATAAATCTGTGCCTAGAAGATATAATTTTACATTCCCTTCTTCTATGGTTGCACATATTCCAGTATTCGGAGGAGTTTTTGGACAAGGGGAAAGTGTAAAATATTTTGGTCTCGCATCAGGGAGTGGCACGGGAAAAAGTAGCGGTAGTGGGGCACCATTACAGATCGTTGGCACACATGTTAGTGGGACCATGGGGGCACTTGGCACAGCTCCTACAAGCCCTATTGGACCCAGTGGTTCTGGTGGATCTAGTGGCTCTAGAGGTATAGGACCCAGTGGACCTGGTGGATTAGGCGGTGGAGGAAACACTGAGAGGGAACCAAGGCTCTAGTTCAGGACAAGGACCCCAACCACCACCTCAAGTTTTCTTTGAAATGTCTCTGCATTTACCATATTACAGGGGCATTGAGGATGCTACGGAACATGTTCACAAGTGTGAACTACTATGGCACGCGAAAGGTATCACAACCCTAGAATGAAAGGCTAGTCAATTTGTAACCACACGTTGCAAGGGCGCGCATAGCTGGTATAGAAAATAAGATCCTCATCAAATAGTGGTGGATTACACGCCTTAAAAATGTATTCCTAGCAGATTTCTACATTCCCGAGTTTGAGAAAAAAGCATTAGCGCTTTGAAGGAGATATAACAAGGAATGGCAGAGAGTGTGTGGGAGTATGATGCATGCTTTAAAACTCTTTTGTCCAAGTTATCATATGATATACATCCTTCTTGGCATGCACAGTGGTTTATTGGAGGATTAATCACCCCTTTTAAGAGGGCCTTGTCTCATAAAACTTTTATGAATCCGTGCAAAGCATTGGAGGCTGCCTTACGCGATGAAGCTATTGGTAGTATTGATATTGGAGTTAACCCATTCTTTGAGGCTCAAATTGTTGTTATGGCTAAGCAGTTGGAAAAGCTATCTACGAACTCGGTCCATGAGACTGCAGTGGTTTGTGGTGCACAGATTATGAGATAGAGGGGCATGTTAAGGATAATTGCCCCCAGAGGATGGTACACGCTATGACATTAGATTATGAAATCTATCATGGGGACCATGATGCCAGTAGATGTCCCTTACTTCAAAGTGTATGATCAAGAAGAATGTATCCTGTTATTGCAATATTTGCACCTCCACGACCCATGATACTAAAGACTATAGGCTCATTGATTAGATACATGAGGCCATTGATCATGGGGTGTGCCAAACCAGCATTGTCAGTGGTTCTAAAAATGATGATCGCCATTATGAGGAGCGCACAGATGGAGGCACGTGTGGAAGAAGTTTTCGAGGAGGATTCCATGGACAAGGTAACCGTGGAGGAAGGAGTGAGTTCCCGCAAGGAACATGTTTCAACTATGGATCTACAGAACATTACAAGCATGAGTGCCTCAGACTTGTTACAGTGCTCATGGTGTGGAAAGAAGCATAAGTATGAGGAGTGCCCGAGTTATATGATCATATGAATTAGCAGCACCAGGAGGAAAAAGGTGTTGTGATGGTCAGCATCAAGAAGGAAGACATACAATGGATGCCTTGGGTAACACGGGATGAAGGTTTAGAGCCTGTCTTGGTAACAACAAGGGTAGAATCCGAGTGCTTAAGGGAGATACCAAGATAGAAGAGCCTAGTTTCAAGGGAAAAGGTCATTCCTGGAAAGTACCCATATCCCATGCATCAGAAGGAGATATATTAGGACACCATAGATGTTATATGAAGCTTAAGAGGGAGATCCAAGTGTCTCAAGGAGCAATCTAGAAAGGAGGAACAAGGAAGGAGAGTCGAGGTGCAAAAGGATGACTGGATGAGGTCAAGGAGGTGTGTAAAATGATAAGGTAGGAGAACATCATCCCTTTGCTAGGATCCTAGTTGAGAGAGAAGGTACCACATGCCAAAGAAGAGCACGAGAGATAGGTCTTACACACAAACCTTCCCCCTCACAGCCTTGACTATGACAAAGAGATTACATTGAATGTAGTTGTGGATGGATGGCTCCTCAACAATATACTCATTGACACTGGCACAGAGGTTAATGTTTTGACTTTGGATGTATGGCATCAAATGGGAGACCTGCATTATAGCCATCTTCAAATGTGTTGTATATGGCAAACAAGACTAAGGAAATGCCCATTGGTGTCTTGAAGGATGAAACTATTACTATCCAGGGAGCCAAGTTTACTAAAGACTTTGAAGTCTTGGCACTCGCCAAAGTAGAAAATTTCCTAGCATTACTTGAGTGCCCTTGGTGTTACAAGAAAATGTGGACCTCTAGTTCAACAAAGGGTACATCAGTTTTGAGAAAAAGAGGAGCTGGTCATTATACCCCTAGTTGATGGGAAGTCGTGCCTACATTGAACCGTTGGGAGAAGAAGTTCGGATAAGCTTTATGTGTGCTCAATTAGAGATCCCGAGATGGTACACCTTTTAATGGGGTTATCCAATTTTAAGATGCTCAATCGGTGAGTGATACCACCCGATCCGGCATGTGACAATTGGGCGCATGGGACATACAAATTAATGGGATGGTAGTTGATAGGATTGGTGACCAAGGTAACAAAGGTGCACATAGTTCGGCACCTTGGAGGAAAAGAAGCGACAAAGTACTCAAGATGAGCCTTCCTTGAGATCTTTCTGCAGGAGATAGAAGCCCAGTGGAGGAACGAGAAGGAATGAAGGGAGATATTGAGTTACATCTTGCTTAGCACAATAGCTCATTGGTGGGCCATGCATCGGAGATCCTTTTAGAGTGGTACGAGATAAGAATTGCTCTCTCTGTCAAATTTTTAAGAAGTAATATACCCACAATCATCAAGGAGTACCATGGAAAGGAGTCCGCCTCTTTCCATATCTAGGAGTGTGAACAGGTATAGAGAGAAGGTACAAAGGCCTTGCCATGATCCCTCTGGGTGCACAAGTTGTATTCTACATTGCAAGGTTGTGCATGCACATGGTACATTCATTCGAGACACACCACCGCAGACAAGGAATTGGCAAGAGCTCACGACTAATCTTATTCAAGCCTTTGAGTATCGGAGTACCAAGCCATCGGTTGATAAGGCCTTACAAGGTATCAAGCACCTTACCATGGGGGATAGTGCCAGAATGGAAGATAGGCTATTGGAATTACTAGATGAACAAGGATTGGAGGTACGCTTCGAATAGATTGAAGAAATAGAAGAGTTACAACTTAAGCGTGCGTGTTTGGAAAAGGAGAATGGAAAGTTAGTATATGTGATTGATGGAGAGG
Source organism: Taxus wallichiana var. yunnanensis (assembly GCA_018340775.1). Taxonomy (NCBI): domain Eukaryota; kingdom Viridiplantae; phylum Streptophyta; class Pinopsida; order Cupressales; family Taxaceae; genus Taxus; species Taxus wallichiana. The sequence continues at coordinate 565,241,950 of CM031239.1, read as the reverse complement.
AATTAGAGAGCTTAGACATTAGCCATTCCAGCAGGGACATGCGAAGTAGTGGATAGTGCAGATGCTCACGTGCATGCTTACCATGAGTCGTTAAAGACAAAGAAGCTTAACATTGGTTCAGGAGAAGAACCTAAGGAAGCTATTATTGGGGATTATTGGACAAAGAAGGAAGTATCAAAGATCATTTATCTGTTGTGTGAATTTGAGGATTTATTCTCATGCAGTACCATAAACTAAAAGGCGTCCACCATTCCTTAGGGGAGATGAGGATAAAACTAAAGGAAGGTACCCACCCATTAGAAAGATGCCCTACCGGATGAATCCCAACTTATGCATGAAGGTTAAGGAGGAGATAGACAAGATGATAGCTTCTAGGATCATTGAGGTAGTGGAAGAATTGGAATGGATAAGTCTGATGGTAATCAACATCAAGAAAGATGGGCGGATTAGGATCTGTGTGGATTATAGGGAATTAAATGTAGTTTGTGTCATTGATCCATTTCAACCCCCTTCACTGAAGAAATTTTGGAAGGAGTCGCTAGGCGTGAAATCTATTCCTTTACGGATGGATTTTCAGGATACCACCAAGTCTAGATTGCAAAGGAGGACTAGGAGAAGATAACTTTCACCACCGAGTGGGGAAGTTTTGCATATACGGTCATGCCCTTTGGGTTGAAGAATGTGCCTGTTGTCTTTTCGCGCATAGTGGTGCAAGCATTCCAGGACTTCATTCATAAGTTTCTTCAGGTTTACTTGGATGATTGGACAATATATGGTCTAGTTAAGGACCATTGTGACAACTTGAGATTAATGTTTGAAAGGTGTAGGTAGTTGAGGATATCCCTCAACATCAAGAAGTGTGTGTTTTCTACACCCTTTGGGACTTTATTAGGGCATATCATATGTAAGGAGGGCTTGTTGGTAGATCTCGCTAAAGTTGCTAGTTATTGTGGGGTTAAGGGAGCCTACTAGCTAGAGCTCAAAGTGCATAGATTCCTTGGGCATACGGGATATTATAGAAAATTCATCAAGGGGTATGTCAAGATTGCCGCGTCTTTAGAGGAGCTACTTAGACAAAAAAATACCTTCCATTGGGGAAAGGCGCAATAGAGGGCATTTGAAACCTTAAAAGATAGGCTTATTACCGCTCCTCTTTTATGATTTCCCTCTTGGGAAAATCCCTTCCATGTCCATGTAGATTCCTCAAAAACATCCATTGGGGTAGTACTTGCACATCCAGGTGAGGGGATTGTTAATCATCCTCTCTGTTTCGTGAACAAGAAGCTAACACTAGTAGAGTATAATTATACCATAACCGAGTGCAAGACATTTTCAATGATCTATGCACTTTTCAAATTTCAATAGTATCTGCTAGCAACACCCTTTGTATTCTACACCGACCACATGGCATTAAAGTATTTAGTGAACAAGCCCATTCTTCAAGGGCGCATATGTCAATGGGTGTTGTTGTTTCAAGAGTTTGAGTTCACCATTGTAGTGAAGCCTCGGAAAAATAAATTGTGGACCTGATCATCTGTCAAGAATTGATTCAGGAGAGGACACGCAAAGTATTGAGGAAGCAATGTTAGATGCACAACTGTTTAGATTGCGGTGTGCGCCCTCGAGATCTAGAAGAGATGGCTATATTTTTAAAAGGTGTGGTGCTGGATGGAATGAGGGCATTGGAAAAGAAGCAATTGGCCATATGTGTCATGCCCTACATGTTGATTAGTGGAGACTTATACAAATTGGGACATGATGAAGTTTTGCGCAGATGTGTGTTAGAGCATGAGCACTGGCCATCATGGAGGAAGCACACGGAGGAAGTGTGGGTGGGAATTACATAGGTGATGCCACCGTGTGCAAGATTTTAATGGCAGGTTTATGGTGGGAAACCTTGTACAGGGATTGTAGAGATTATTGTAAAGCATGTGACCACTATCAGTGCATTGGAAAACCAGGAAGGAGAGATGAAATGCCTTTGCATCCTATTCCTAGCACGGAGCCTTTTGAAAAGTGGGTGATAGAATTTGTAGGACCTATTGACATTGGTAGCACGTAGGACTAGGTCACGTTATGTCATCACTTGCATGGATTATCTCACAAGGTGGGCAGAAGCAGCCCGACTAAAGATTACACGATAGTGACAATGGCAAGGTTCCTATGGGAGAACATTATCACAAGGTATGGATGCCCTTTAAGTTTGACCAATGATAGGGGTACACATTTTCTAAATGAGACTGTGAGGATCCTACTATCTGAGTTCATGGTGGATCATCATAAGACTACACCCTATCACCCATAAGAAAATGGAACTGTGGAAGCATTCAACAAAATACTAAGTCATACCTTGACCAAAATCTATGATGTTGGAAGACAAGATTGGGATGAAAAGGTATCAGCAGTTTTATGGGCTTACAAGACTACGTATAAAAGACTAAATAAAGCCACACCTTTTCAATTGGTGTTTGGCATGGAAGTTGTTTTACCGGTTGAATTTATGTTACCTTCTCTGTGAATAGCACGCGTAGGAGGATTAGCCGATGAACAAGCACTGGAAGAAAGAATTGATGAACTAATGAAACTGGATGAAAGATGATCACTTGCCCATTGGAGCCAAACAATGGAAAAGGCAAAGAAAAAGGCTTGGCATGATCACCATATTAGGAACAAGAAATTTGAAGTTTGGCTAGATGGTGTTACTATATGATTCTAAATTTTTGTGCCATCTTGGGAAGTTGAAAGTCCATTGGTTAGGTCCCTACACAATCTCATACATCCTTGATTTGGGCACGTGCCAGTTATAAGCGCTGGATGGGATGAAGTTTCCTAGACACTTCAATGGTAGTAGGCTAAAGCCCTACTATAAATAAGTCTTCTTGGTGTTTGTAAATAAGGTAGTTTTGCCAGTTAGTTTAGAATTTTCCTTTATGCATTTTCCTTTCCTTGTGTTTCCCTTTCACGTTGTTGTTTTGTTTTGCACCTTGGGCATCGGTAACCTTATTGCTATTTTTGTATAATTTATGAGTGCACAGAGGACTGCGCATCATTTTAGTGTGGGGTGGAGAAAAGTGAAGAAGCACGTGATTAAAAGTACCAAGGAAGTTGTGTTGAAGAGCCTTCTTGAGTAGCCGGTTGAAAGAGAGATGAAGAGAAAAGATAGAATGGTTGGTGTCAGGGTAATGCTACTTGTAGATCCCACATACAAAGGAAAAAGAAGCACATTTAATGTAACACATGGTAGGCGAAAGCAAGAATCTGGATAGAAGAACGCCTTGGCATAGGTTGAGTGCGCACAAGAGTCTCTGTCAAAGTTGGTTTGGTTACGCGCCAGAAGGTTGGAGGATTTTTCGCGTAAGAAGGGCACGTGAGTGAAGGTGTTGAAGATGGGCTTTGTTTTAAAAATCCACATTAAATGAGCAAAGTATGGGGTAGGTAAAGTAGCATTTAATGACCAGAAAAAGGAAAAACTATAAATAGAAGGTCGGGCACTCTCATTTTACTTTGCGAAAATGAAGAGTTGGAGATATAAGTGAAAGATATAAGCTAGGGATTTTTAGATTCAATCAAGGAGAAGATCTGTGTGATTAAAAACGTAAGGAGCCAGTTTGAGATTGTGAACAGAAGGAAGGAATTACATGGGCATGGAACAAAGTGAAAAGATGTTGTCTTGTGAAGAATTTATTGAAGTTAGGGTTCAACAAACTAGGGCATGAGTTTAGGAGAATTGTATCATGGATCTGAGATCGAAGGTTGGGAGAAGGAAAGTAGAGTAACAAGGAGAGGATTGGAGTGACACAATTACCTCGACCATGGCACCGAAGAAAGGGAAGGGAAAAGCAAGGGCTAAATAACCAAAACCCGAGGTAGATACAAACGAAGAATGGTATGCAAAAATGCAGTACCCTGATGGAGTGATGATGGGGAAGGAATGGGAATCCCATTTGAGAAGCATACCAGTCAATGATTATAATCACTACACTAACACTATAGAAAAATATATGGCATTAGAATTGGTACACCCAACCAACAAGCGAACACCTAAAGGGTTACCTATCTACAATGATGACATGAAGGTCAAGCTAGCGAAGGCAGGGTTGCTGTAACTTTATGAGTTGCCTTATTTTGGGAAGCTGGATCACTTGTACCAGTGGTTGATGTCTCAGGTACATGAGGACTACTTCCACTTCTTTGCTGGGTATAAGATGCGCGTAACTCCCGATTGATTGCACGCAGCTTACAGCCTCATATGCGAGGAGATAGCACGGAAGATGACCTTGGCAACAAGGAGGCTATTCAAGAGACTGTCATAGAGTATGCCAGCAAGGAAGGGTCACATATTATGACATCTCGGACATCAAGCACCGATTATGAAAATGGTTGTGTACACAGTAATGAAGTTGAATGGCCAAGAAAGGTGGGTGCAAGTTAACAAGCCATGGCTATATGTCTCCGTAGGAAGATTGCAGAGGGGACTATTTACAACTTGTCCACATACATTGGCAAGGAAATCGTAAAGTGCACAAAGGAAGGGGACATGATCCTCTTTGGCAATGTCTTACTCACCATAGTGTTTGTAGAAATTGGAGTATCGGATGCACCAGACAAGTTTGTGTGGGAGTACCCACCAAGACCCTTTGCCCACGAAGAGGTTTGAAAAGTATGCATGTGATACAATGATGGCTCCCCATAAGGCACGGCTTGAAAAATAGTATACACGCTTGAGAAATGCATTCGGGGTGGAGTGGAGGATCCCTAAACAACTCCTAGCAGCCACACAAGGAGAAGCTAAGTTCGCAGTATACCAACACTACTGCTTGGGCAGGTTCAAACTTGTTGATGAATCATGGAGCCCTTAGTGCAAGCTCCCTTTGCATTCACTACCCAGTACTTCCAAGTAGGAGTGAATAGATTTAAAGAATAAAAACTAAGGCTGGAGCTAGGAAAGTTGGACCGGGAGCACAGGGATATGAGGAAGAAACTGAACTATCCCAGAGGTAAGTGTACATACGTGGAGAAGTACATGTCACACGAGATCCATATGACTAGGCCAATAACACTTCCTATCACTGGAGGATCCACGACGTGCGTATACGTGTGTGTAAGGCCAAAATTCAAAAACATCATCTACTTGGTTGATGAGATTTCCATACTGAAGACTCCTTAGGAAAGAAGAAGCAAAGTGTCTAAGAAAAGGGGTAGAGGAGAGGAAGGAGCGCCAAGTATACCAATTGCTCGAGACAGTGAGGATGCCTTCTACAAGTGCCGAGCCAAGCACCTTTGTTCAGAGAAAGAATTCTCAAGAAAGGAGAAGATGCCAGAAGTAGAGTCACCCGAACAACTCACCACCATGGAGGAGTCACAAGAAGAAGAAGAGAAGGCAAAATCTCTTAACCAGAAGCAACCTCTCAGGAAGAAGCAGAAGGTAGATGAAGAAGCTGACTCGGAGGTGACCGACAGCTTGGAGAGATACCTGGGAGAAGGAGAGGATGAGAGTGAAGGAGGTGGTGACAAGGAGGAAGAGCCAGAGAAAGAAAAGGAACCTTTGGAACCTCACATATTTAGTGTCTATGACTCAGAGGAGAGTGGAGAAGAAAAGCAAGAGTTTGTATTCACGTGATGAAAAGGTGCACAAGGTGATGAAGGCACTGAAGATACAAAGGCAGATGAGAGGGATGCCGAGGGGTAGAGAGCCACAGGTTTTACCAAGGAGTAGATAACCAAAGTGGTAGAGTGAGAAGTGAAGAAGATGCTCAAGATCCTTGTAGACCAGGAGTTAGAGCGGAGTGTAAACATAGTGCTAAAGGAAGGGAAGGAGGAGAGTGTTGAAAAAGGACATGATAGCCTAGGAGGCCCCGCTCTGATAGTTAGCTTCCCCAAAGGCGCGTGCTCGGGTAGAAGACCTCTGGATGTAGAATAGAGGCAGATAATGGGCTACATGGATGATTCAAGGAAGTTCTACATGCATGATTCTAGAGCACAATACCCACTGAGAGACTTATCGCCATGGGATTGTTTAAAAAGGAGGGCACGTACCCAGGACCAAGAAGATGCTTTCTTGGGCATTTGAATCCCATGTCAATGAGCTAGACTTTGAATTCTTCCAAAAGGTGCTTATCACGCTACCAGAGTCTAAGGGAGACAACCCCTTAGTGAATTCCCAGGAGCTCTCAGATGAGAAAGTCTGCAATGCTCTAAACAAGGTCGTGGTGGAAACAGAGGTGAGACTATTCGCAGAATGACAACATAAGGGCTTTAGAGGGAAAGCTAGCCAAGAAGGAGGAAGAGTTGGCTAAGGTGGCCAGAAGCTTAAAACATGAGGAATTAATTAGTGCATGTGTAAAGCACGAGCTCAAGGAGGAAAAGGCAAAGGTGCAGGAGGTCTACAAGAAACTAGACTCAATAAAAAGTGCCATCATTTTGAAACACCCAGATCTAATGCCTATCCCTCAGAGGTAAGCATCGAAGTTGGAATGCCTAGAAGACTTAACACACATCCTCACCATGGAGAGGTGATCGTACGTACCCAAAATTGTAAGCAACTGCACTACGGAATGGTGTAATAAATGCCCCAATGATGATACAGGTCTCTCCACAAGGTGTTCGGGATCCAGAAAGAGCTCCTCAAACATGCGTTAACATCCCGCATACCCCGCCTTGTCCCCGCGCCCTTTTTTTTTTCCCCTTTTTCTTCTTTCCTTGGCCTTTTGATCTTGATGGATTTAAACCGCCGCCCTGCAGGCGGCGTGTCCTATAACCGTCACCCCGCTCCGCAGTGGCGGTCCTGTGCACATTTTCCAGAACGTTCTTTGACGTAACTCACGTGAAATATCACGTTTCACCAGCTTTTCTTGCTGACTTGAGCATGCATTTATGTTTTTGGTCCCCTGGAATAGTGTTTTTCCTTTGTTTATTGTTTAGGAGTTCAGTTTGATTTTGATTTGGGGGTGATTGAATTCTTATAAATGCATGGCTTGTGCTCAAGCAAATGGCCACCATTTTTACTCCAATCTTCTCATTTTCAGTGCTGTGGTCTGTTAGTTTGCTTTAATTCCTTAGTTTAGTTCATTACATGCTTAGTTTGCATTGACTAGCTGTTGGTAAGCCACATATCCAACTTGTGCAAACAGTGTTGCTGTTTTATCTAATCCATTAGAGTAGAATAGCTTAGGAAGCCATTAAAGTTCCAGGTTTTCTCTTCATACAGGATATTTTCGTGTTCGGACACATTTTGTTGCATGATTCGCAGTAGATCCCGCTAGGAATTGCATAAGCCAAGCTCTGTACTCTTGCGCTATCCCTCTCCTATCCGCGTTCTATTCTATCTGCATTCTGAAGGTTGTCCCTTGTTCCAAACACCTATTCCTATTGATGCAAGCATTACGTGATTTTCTCGGATCTACGTGAACACAAAGAACGAAGAGATCATACTGAGGGGACAAGATCACACACACCATCGGATTCGCCACTATTCTGCGGAATCCAGGTTTTAACTTTCAAAGTTCTAGTTAGAATCATATCAAACAGAGTAGTTAATCGCTTTATTTTAGTTAATTTCATTCTTGATATTGCCGGGAAGTGTAAGGATTGATAGTTTCTGAGAAACTATGATTCACTCCTCACTTCTGAGGTAGGATCGAGAATCTCGCAAATAGATTAGTTATTTCATTGTTTAGAATAGATATACAAATTGCACAAACAAATAGCTATACTCGGCTATTTTGTTTGTTTTAAATTATTAGTTTAGTTGTCAATTCTAAATATTTTAAATAGCTACTTTCTTAAATTCATTTAAATCATCAGAAAATACAAAAAGAAGTCATATATGCTAGAAATATACTTAGATTTCACTTTATTATAGTTTGTTTTATTATTCTTTGCTTTTGCATGACAATTACGGGACCTAGGAGCCCACGGAATACATTTTTGAGCCAATCGCATACCTCGGCCCAATCTCATAGAGGCAATAATCGATATTGACCGTAACCTTAGGATACAAGTCTTCCAAACAACAACATATTTCCAGCAAGTCAGATCTCAGTTAAGAGGATTAAACATAGAAGACGACCAAGCATATACATTTTGGTCAAGTCAGCCAAACTACAGGTTGCACTAAGAAAAATATCCACATGACTGTAGAAGGATTCGAAAGAGAACAAACATTCGGGTGTGATCCTTTAATTCCACAACCAGACGCAGGAGACACCCTCACAGACATAGATACCGGTTTAAGTTGCGAGAACGCCCGTAGGATATTATGAGAAAATCGCACAACTATTGATTCTAAATATAGAAGCTGAGAAAGCGTATGATTATTGGATACTAGGGATCAGGACTTGATCTCGCGTATGACCATAACAGGACCACAACAACCAAGAATCTATGGTTGTGACCCACAAATCCCGCAGCCTAACGAATCCATCAGAGAATTAGACATGACACCTAATCGACCTACACACACTGGTATTCCGGTCTACCCCACTTCCACCTATCATTATCCAAAAATTATCCTTACTGGACACAACAGCTAACAAAGCTAGAGAATTCTGGACTAGGCCAGAGAACCGTCCATAGAGTGACTACTTTACCATTCACTATATGACCTTATCAGGAGAAATACACAAAACTATCCCAGGTCATTTTCCATGTATTCCACAACCCATAGATCGAATCACACCAGAGCTCGATATTGATTGGAGCCTTCGAGCAGTCATCCTTGCCGATCGATCTATCACACCAGTCCAAGTTAGAAGGGCCTTCTTTGCCTTAGATTCACAAATTCCATTAGTGCGTGTCGAAGACATTAGATTGCCTAACTAGTTTGTCTGTGTCCCACCTATATTCCATCCCCACCGGCTGTCTCGGCATGACCTCGGGAGGTCGGGTACGCGGAAGAGTCACTTGTAGATTCCCACGCTCGCTTGTCACTTTTCCGGCGTACAAAATTGGTGAACACAACGTGAAACAAACAAGATTAGTAAAACTGACATAAACTGCCTACTTTCTTGTCTGGAGTCATAGTATTACACTTTCACTTTAGTACGCCTTCTTAGAACAGCTTCATTAAGTTTTCATAAATCACCTTCGCTCCTTCCCATTATTCTGCGGGTATTCATATACCCCCCGAATATGTCGGGATTCGACGATATGGTTTATCCCTCCTGGGTCTTGAGGCATACTACGCCCAACAAAATAGGCAATCATCACCCTCGCTCTCAGTATGGGGTGACAACTATTCAACTAATCAGTTGTCAACACAAACCCCAAGAATTAGATATAGTTCGTCTTTTCAAACTGAGGAGTTAGATCAACCCCCTCGAACCCAACAAACAGAGCCTTCAGGTTCAAACAATATGATGTTTACTGGAGAATCTAGTTCGTCTCCTCAAATGCTACTCAGACCACAAATTAGTAGGCAATCAAATCCATACCTGGTCTTAGATGATGGACAGCCAACACGTTATCCTAGGAGTGAACAACACTCCTGGGAATGTACCCATCTATAGGAGGTTTACAAATACAACCCGAAATCTCTTTTCAAGAAAATACCTCTATGCCACTGCATACAGGAAATATTCTGGGAGAAACTTGGCAAGATAGCGATCAGTTTATGACAAGATATCACGTACCTTTACAACACCAAGGTATACAACAAACGCCGCTCAGGAAAATTACCATGACTTCACCAAATGAAGTCATTTCAACGTTAGTAGAAAGAGTGAGAGGGTTAGAACTGGCTCAAGCAAGTCAAAATTCTCCATTCATACAAACAGGAAGTTCCAATCCTCCATACCACTCTGGCCAGGTAGATCTCCTTACGGGAGTAGGCACATTAGGCATGCCTCCTCAATATCCACAACAAACGCCAACAAGGCCTATCATCTCTAACACTATTCCTCCCGGTCTAGTGTCGAACAGTCCGTTCCTTGACAATACCCCGTCCTACTTAAACATATACTCTAAATCACCACAAGGAGATATGTTCTCCTCTCCGGCATGTTTTCTCAAATGCAGGGACCTCCCTATGCCCCTGCCAACGCGTACGCTGCACCGTATCAACAACCTATCCCACCACCACTCCCTCAGCAAACACCATCAATGGTCGAAAGCTATGCGATAGGGACTTATTCAGAATACCTAAAGGAACCCTTAGATTTCACCATACGAAGTGTCATGCTTCCAAGACCTCTCCCTGATTTTCCCAAGTTCAAGGGTGAGGGAGATCCAAACGCACATATCAAAGCTTACGCTACAGCCATACGAGAATTACTCCCTTGGGATGGGGTGGTTGCTAAAATATTTCCCAAAACCTTGGAAGGCATCGCTCTCGATTGGTATTATAGAATACCTGAGGCTTCCATACATTCATTTAAACAACTCGTGTCAGAGTTCATCAAAGCCTTCGACATGAACAAACTGTTAAGAACAGGAATCAGGGAATTCTTGCATATCAAACAAGAACACAACGAATCTGTCACCCATTTCATCCAGAGGTGGCGTACAGTTCTTTATTCATCAGCAAGCGCTCCAAACATGGATCAGATGGAACTATGTGATTTATTCCTTCATTCTCTCAGTAGAGAAGTGAAGGAAGAAGTCCAGAAGTTCCCACTAAGGACTTATGATGAAGTACTTGAGAGCACTCTGTGAATAGATCAAGCAGCGATAGATAGTGGTCATAAGACATATGGAACAAACGGGAGGTTAATCACCTCCACTCAAAACACTACAACTACCACAAATGTCAATCAAGGACCCAAAATCCTTAACAAAAATCGTGGGGTAACAACGGATGGGGTAACCGACCAGCCCAAGAGGGTAAATGTTGTTAATGCTCCGTTACAAACAAACAACCAACGAAACAACAACTTTACCCCGATAATCAATACAGTGGATTTTAACCATCCACAACAACAACAACAAAAATGGTGAAATCCCATACAAGGGCCAAGCCAAAACTCATTTGGTTACCAAAACCAAAGTCAAAACCAGAAACAACAATTCCAAAACTTTGGTCCTAATAGGCAACAGTTTGATCGGAATTTTAGGCCACAATACACACCAAACCAACAAAACGGGAATTACAACCCCAATTCTTATTGTGGTTTCCATAAAATTCGGGGTCACGATACTAGAACGTGACGTGACTACAATAAATTTATGCAACGCTTGCCAGAAGAACAAAGACAGTTCTTCACTGCACTGCTATTTTTGGCGGATCCCGTCTCATCATCACCAAATACTCGCAGGCGTTTCTCCTCGAATGCTCCCTCAAAATCTTTAATGATCCGCTCCCAAATCATGACAAGCAATAGTCCGAATCCAACCTGGAACAAACAAAGGTGTAGTGACGGGAAACAATGATCATGAAGCCTCGACTTCATTAATCCGTCAATTGCGCCCACGGTTGGGAGCTCAACCGAGACCCAAGATAGTCGGGTTTGGTAGAATTAGATCTTTGAACTACCTATCGAGGCTATAACAAGAACACGAGAGTATTTCTCTCAACCGAGCCCAAGTCATCTCGCAGAGACAGATAAGAGTCAAGCAAATAGTTGAAAAACCCATCGGTGCCTATGATTTAATTAGTGACCTAACAAAGACCTTCTCACACATTTCATTTTGGACTTACTAAAGAACTCTCCCCTCACAGAGCTGCTCTTTTAGAAGCATTAGGTCTAGGCCATCTAATTAACATCACTCCACCTCCCGAAACACAAGTAAATCACGAGATTTTGATATCCACCCTCAGGGCAGCTGGACAAGGATGTCGAATTCATCTTCGAAATAAGTAAAATGCCCACAGATGTTGAGATCGCACGCCGAGGTGACTCCACCTTACACTTGCAAGTGTGGGTTTATAATAACTATGTAAATGGGCAATGGTTGACGATGGGGCCGCAGTTAACATAGTCCCTTTCTCTTTCCTCCAAAAACTTGGATATGGAGAAACAAATCTGTTCCACTACACGAAATACCTTGAGAGGCTATGATAGCCTTAAAGCCACTTCGATAGGAACTATAATACTGCCGGTCACCTTAGGGCCCAAAACCATCTTGACTGAGTTTTATATTATAGATCGGGAAACTAACTATAATATGATCCTCGGCCAACCTTGGATACATCGAATGAAGGCAATCCCTTCTACTTTATTTCAAGAAGTAAGATTCTTGCATCTAGGAAAGGTATTTGTAGCCAAAGGCGATCCAAAACCTTTTGATTTGCACCTAGCTGATTTAAAGAAAAGACCAGGGGTGCACTCAGAATTTGAACTTCCAACCAACCAACTTAATAAACCCTCTGACCCAAAGCCAGAGGAAAAGTTGGTACCTACGACGGATCTTGAAACTACCAGCATATCCAAAACAATTCCAACCCCTAAAGGTAAAACTAAAGAAACAGTATCATTAGGGACTACTGTGAAAATCGTTGAGTTGATAGAACAAGATTCACCAATGTTCTTACCATTCGATTCAGTAGGCATGGGATTTTCCCTAGGTGTTGGTTCCTTGCCAGCAGAGGATCTCTGTATGGTAGAAGTAGAGTGCGCAAACGCAACAGATGCCCCAACATCTATACTCCCGGCTAAGTATTGGACTCTCCATTTCGATGGAGCTAAATGTCGTTATGGAGCGGGGGCAGGTATAATTCTTACTTCACCCGAGGAGAAAGTCCTCCCATTCACTTTTAAATTAAACTTTGAATGTACAAACAACGGCGCTGAGTATGAAGCCCTCCTCCTTGGCCTTACCTTAGCCAAAAGAATTGGTATTGATAACATCAGAGTCCTGGGAGACTCGCAATTAGTGACAAACCAAGTTTCTGAAGTATATGAAACTAAAGCCGAACATTTGCAACTCTACAAAAATGTTGTATTAGATTTAAGCAAGGCGTTTAACTTTATATCCATTGAAGCAATTCCCCGAGAGAAAAATCTTCTCACCGATTCAATAGCAACCTCAGCATCACGTTTTACTCCAAGCAATGAGTTAAAAGATACTCACTTCACAGTATCCATTCGTGACAAACCCTTGGTAAAAACAATGACAAATCCTCTTTCAAGCAGAAGTGAATCTACCATCCTAGACCATGTTGGAAATGATGCGGCTACTTTGGATTACTTAAATGCCTATGCAGCACTACATCTCTCCTATCACATGCTAGATTTATCCCTGATTCCGCATTCGTCTTCCTACTTCGGAAATCCCGTAACGGATCTTCCCTCACAAACGGAGCCTAGCATATATGCAATAAGAAATGGGGATGATCTAGATTTACCTCCAGCACCACCTGAGTTCGAAGAGGGTAACGCCTCTTTGATCGAAGAAACAATCGATGTCAACATCGGGACAGAAGATGAGCCGAGAATTTTAAAATTAGGATCTTCGTTAACACCAGAAGAAGTGGAAATACATACAAGGATCCTCAAAGAGCATCAGAAGGTGTTTGCATTTAATTACAAGGAGATGACGGGAGTCACACCCCACATTGCGGTGCACAACCTCATCACTAGATCAGATGCAAAGCCAATTAAACAAAAATCAAGACCCATGAAGCCCAAAGTAGCTCTCATGGTAAAAGAGGAAGTAATAAAACTCCTTCAGGTAGGATTCATCAAGCCAGTTGACTACTCCCAATGGGTATCTAACATCGTTCCCGTTCTCAAGAAGAACGGAAAGATACGCATTTGCATAGATTTCCGAGACATCAACAAAGCGTGTCCTAAAGATGATTTCCCATTACCATCCATAGACGTTATCGTTGATGCAACAGCTGGTTTTGAACTCTTGTCTCTCATGGATGGATTCTCGGGATACAACCAAATCAGAATATCTAAGCAAGATCAAGCTAAAACCACGTTCATAACTCCTTGGGGAACCTATTGCTACGTTGTTATGCCATTCGGTCTCAAGAATGCCGGTGCTACCTACCAGCGGGCTATGACATACATATTTCACGATCTAATTCATAAGATCGTGGAATCTTATGTGGATGACTTATTGGCCAAAGCCAAGAAGCGTTGTGACCATCCGGAAGTACTCGCGTCATTCTTTCACGCCTAATAAAATACGGAGTCACACTAAATCCAGAGAAATGTGTCTTTGGTGTAACAGGAGGAAAACTCCTAGGTTACATCATATCGTCACGGGGAATAGATGTGGACCCAACCAAAATTCAGCTGTCCTCGAAATGGTTCCACCTTCGGACGAATCTGGAATCAGGTCATTTCTCGGAAAGCTAGGTGCAATCCGAAGATTCATCCCGGATTTAAGCTTCGCCATTCATCCAATCAACAATTTACTCAAGAAAGACTACAACATTGATTGGACCGAAGATTGCAATGAAGCTTTTGATGCAGTTAAGCGTTTCCTGCTATCACCACCCACACTAATGCCACCTAAGCTAGATCGCCCATTAATTTTGTACTCACGGGCTACCGATGTCTCGTTAGCTTGCATGTTGGCCCAAGAAGACGATAACAAGAGAGAACGTGTGATTTATTTCATTAGCCGAACACTGCTCGACTATGAAACACGCTATACACAAGCAGAACGAGAATGCCTTGCCATAGTCTTTGCTACTAAATGCCTAAGACATTATATGTTGAATCAAGAAACGAAGGTCATGGTAAAAACGGACCATTTACGGACTTTTCTCACACAAGGTTCCTTGTCTAAAAAGGCTGGACATTTTATAACCTTAATGGGAGAGTTCGAATTAACATTTGTAAATCAGAAATCAGTTAAAGGAAAAATCATCATGGATTGGTTAGCTGACAACCCATTAGACGGAGGTGATCTAGTAGATTTAGACTTTCCAGATGAATGTGTATACTACATTGAAACACGACCCGCTATCTCTGAGTGTCCTTGGTACACTGACATCGTTAATTATATCATGGACCATACGTACCCGGAGGCAGTTACACCGCAACAAAGAAGGCGGTTACGCATAATCGTAGCTAAATATGTCATTATAGAGCAGGTGCTCTATCGAAAAGCATTCGATGGAATGCTCTTAAGGTGTGTTGACACAGAAGAGTCCAAGAGGATTCTCCATGAATCCCACAGCGGTATATGTGGAGGCCACTTCGGTGGCCATGCCACCGCTCGAAAAATACATCGAATGGGCTATTTCTGGCCCACTCTAGAACGTGACGCGATAGAGTTTACACGCAAGTGTCATAAATGTCAAGAATTCTCTCATGAGATCCACATGCCGGCACAAGCTCTACAACCAATCGCAACTCCATGGCCCTTTTCTACATGGGGTCTAGACTTAATAGGGAAATTCTCTCCCTCATCCACAGACGGCCATAATTTTATAATCACGGCCACTAAATATTTTACCAAATGGGTGGAGGCCATGCCTCTTACTACTGTACCTGGTTCTGTAATCACTAAGTTCATTTTAAACCAAATCATTTGCAGGTACGGTATCCCGCAAATCATTATCTCCGATAATGGAACTTCTTTTAAGAATGAAGAGGTTCGTGAGCTATGCAATAAATTTAAGATAAGCCATCATACGGCTTCCTTGTATTATCCCCAAGCCAACGGACAGGCTGAAGCAACAAATAAAACACTGAAAGCCATTCTCCTTAAAACGGTAAAAGAAAACAAGCGAGATTGGCATTTAAAGTTATACCCGGCCTTATGGGCCCACCGAACCTCAATAAGAACACCAACGGGAGCAACTCCTTTCTCGCTGGTATTTGGGGCAGAAGCAGTTCTCCCACTCGAGGTTGAAATACCTAGTCTTCGCATTTCATTACAAGGAGTTCTGGATGAAGACGCTTACAGAGAAGCGCGTCTTTCCCAACTAGAAAGCCTAGATGAAACCAGGTTAGATGCTTTGAACAAATGACATAGAGTCTACGCTGACTGGATGTGCCGACAAAGATAACAAGAAGGTCTATGAACGTGACATATACGAAGGTGATCTAGTTCTAAGACTAGACAGCCGGATCGATAAGAAGACCGGCGAAGGAAGGAAATTCCGGCCCAAATGGTTGGGCCCATACCGAGTCATGAAGGACTATGGAAATGGTGCATACCTCTTATGTACGTTAGAAGGCGAGAAGTTTGGCAAAACAGTCAATTCCCTGCACCTCAAACGTTTCTACGCATGTTGTACTAACGCTACCTATATAGCTATCTACATTGCATTTTCATATAAATTAGGATCATTTTGTCCATTCGTTTCTTACACAGATTGTGATCAAGGAGTCTATTCTCAAAGCAATTCATTACAAACTCATGATGTTGTTGGCACAAAACTTTCTAATCATATCTCTCCATTTTCACGATATCATCAATCATTTAGAATCTTTTATCAAATAAAATAGACATGACAAAGTCTTAACGGTAACCATACCAAGATCTGCAAGTCTTTTCTCGCCTTGATTTCTTCTTAGAATAAGTGTCATTGCCTATGGTCTGTTCTAGAAGCTTCATGGTGTCACATCTATCCCATATGTATATCTCTTTGGAAATAAGGACATACTGACATTTTACTCAAATAAACAAGTCAAATGTTGATCAAACAGAAAATTTTAATTTTACACATTTCCCTGCCCCACCAACCTTCGGTGATGAGCTTGCGTCTCTTACTAGTGACGTAGGGTTGGGAAAGGATGGAAATGCCCTTACTCGCCTACGCTTTGCCCACGGTGATAAACTCACGCTTCTTACTAGTAGCGTGGGGCCAAGTGTAGGGGGTCCTCTTAACAAATAAATGCAAATGGTCATACGCAAGCAATTCAAACTTTCAAACTTTGAGTCAAAAACAAATGAAACGGATGTTCAAAATTCCGAAAGAGTCAAAAATCCTAAAAACCCAGATTTTGTCTACTATGTGGCCATCTACGGGTCTAAGTCTAGATAAACCGCAAAGCAAGTTGCATCCAAAACTATGAAGTCACCCGGGTGGAGTCAGCTTGTAGCTTTCAATTTGGTTCCGCCAAAGCTTTGTCTATCTTTCATCGCTATCATTTCATCACATTTCATAACTTGCGCCCTTCCTGGCTCTTGGTGATGAGCCCTCGCATCTTACTGGTTGCGTGGAGTTAGGAGTGGGGCAAGTTTATCTGTTCATCATATTTGTTATTTTCATCACTTTGCCAAAACAAACATGAGGTATCCAATTTACTCACAGAAGCTAAGATTCAAAATCACAATATATCTACATTATCATGTATCAGCATCATGAAACACAAAAAGAAAGCAAACATTTACATCATCTGTTTTCCATTGCATACATTCTAGAAAGCATATAAAACATACATCGTAGTATACACAAAGCAGTTGGAAACAGAAAAGGGAAAACATGAGTGACAAGTTTTGGTCCAAAAACGAATGCATATATATAAATAATCAATGTTTATATACAATGCCATCATGCACTAGGCATGGTCAAAACGCTCAAAGAGCCCGTGATATACAAAAGAATCTATAGTACAAAATACATAGGAGCCAAGTGGTCTCTCAACCCCTACGCGACCCCTCCGAAGGTGCGCACCTCGCCTAGGGCTCCGGCTACGCCGGCGCTCTGAATGCACGGAGGGCTCAGGGTCCCGAGGGGCAGCCGCGGTCTCGCCACGAGAATGGCTCCTCATAAGACGCTCGGCTGTCCTATAGCCTGCCAACTCTGTACGGAGAGTCGACACCATCCTGGCCACGTGCCAAATGGGAGCGAAGACGTCGGTATGCCTACCGGCTGCTGAGGGCTCCCCGGCATCTACGGACAGCTCCGCACGGGTCCTATCCATAGGGATCATCAGGGAATCAGTGCATACCCTGCGGATTAGATCCCGCCACTCGTCAACAGTCTCTGCAAACAAAGAAGAAAAAACGAATTAGAAACTAGGCAAGAGACTAAAAGATACAAGATCAAAACACAAGGAGAAATAGCAATTAAAACAAATCCTAAACTAAACAAGCATTGAAAGGAAGAAAGGATAACTTACTCGGATCACCGGGCCTCCAAGATGGGTCGCTAGGGCCAGCACCCGCCGCAGATGCCGCTGCCGACTGAGGGGCTGCTCCTGTAGTGGGAGCAACATGACGCCCGCAACGGACTCATCCTCTCCACCATGGCCCTGGGAGAGTGGCTCCTCTGAAACTAGAGTCTCTCTCTCTGCACTCTGCTCGGCCCTCTCTGCCTGCATGATGTCCTGAGTGTCATACCACTCAGGATCACTATCATCCATCTGCTCCTCCGATCCTCCCTCTGTAAACTCCTCAGAATCGGAGTCAATATCTATGGGGTCATCGCTGCTGTGAGCAGGACCCGCAGCAATCTGAAGCAAAGGTGCCCGAGGCGCACCAGCTCTCCCTCTAGCCCGAACTATCCTCCTGGCTGCAATGGGAGTGCCAGGAGTAATCACTGTCCAACCATGGCCTCTAGGCCCCCCTCTAGCCTCGCGGACTGATCTATAGACTGGTGCCACTGGGGGAAGCATGCCCATATATGGTAGGCCAAACTGCTGAGGAACCCTGCCAAAAGGATGTACCTCCACCCGTCCCACACGGTCGATGAGCTGCCCTGTGGTGGAGCAAGAAATCAATGTAAGAGTCTCCTCTCCCCATATACCGGCCATAAGCTGGTACGGTGTCGCCTCCATGTCTGTTGTAGTAAGAGAGGCAACTGGCTGGTGAGGTGCTCTAAGCACCGACATATCTATCCATCTGGCTGCCCTCACAGCCCCGGGATCTGCCACCTCCACGCCTCTGCCATAGGGGATAAAACGCTCATACACCCAACTCATGACTAGAGTAGGGTGGCTCAAAGACTGTCCCTGTAGACGGACCACCCTATATAAATCATGGTAGGTGGTCCCCATAATATCTGCGCCAGGTGTATATCCGGCCATGCCCCTCTATCTGTGCAATGATGGGGGCCCAGCAGTATAGTAAAGTATCCCCTCCCTTGTCCCCGATCAGCCTCGAGGCAAGGATCCCCATGATAGCCTGTCGAAATACGGGGATGGGCAAAGAAGGAATGGATCGAACTCTCACTCCCTTCTTCGACCCCGTCGAGATAGCTGCATCTCCCATGTAGCCTGCCCACTGTGCAATCTGTGCTCGGGACCCTGCCGTCTCCAGTGTGAGTCTCCTCCCGATGATCGGGACCCCCAGGATACGGTAGGCGTCCTCCAAAGTGATGGTCCACTCACCACGGACCCCTGGCAGTCGGAAAGTGTTCCGATCTGCGTCCCAATATGAAAATAAGTCACAAAGTATGTGACTGGATGGTGTGACATGGGGCACGCGTGATATACGCAATATGCCGGCCCTCTGTAATGTATCCTCCTCATCCTGAGAAAGGGCATCCAATACCCCCGAAAGCCAATCACACTCTCTCTCTCGGCTCCATCTGATATACTCCTCCCTCGCCTGCATACACCCAAAAACACACAAAACAGGGCAAGTTAGTATCTGAATAATACCAAGAGAGTCATAAAAATGCATAGAAGTGCAAGAAAATACAAGTGCAATCTCCAAAATAAGTTCTTTTGCATTCTGTGCAAAACCGCCGCCCTGAGCAGGGAGGCGGTTTTGTAACCGCCGCCTTGAAGGCGGCGGTCGTGTAACCGCCGCCCGGCCGGGGGGGGCGGTCTCGAAAACCCGCGCGGGTTTTTAACCTTAAAAAGCCTAAAACATGTAAAAAATGACCATTTAACCTAAAAATGGAGCCTACCCAGTAGGCGCCCCCCCTAGGTGGACCTTTTGAACCTAGCATTTTCAAAAATAACCCCCCCATTGCAAAGAATTTGCCATTTCAAATTTAAAGAGGGAAAAACACAAAATTGAAGAAAACCAACCTGTGATCTGGCAGGGTGGTGTTCCGCGCGTGGAGGCATGCTCACGATCTCACTGCGGATGTTTTGACTCTATTCACGCGAGAAACCGTCACCGTGGGTCCCAGAGCTCAAAATCAATCAAATCGACTCGCGCAAATGAATAGGAAAATGGGCCCACTTTCATATATATAGCGCCCTGATTCATTTTAAATACCTTTTTCACAGGTTTGGAGCGCTGATAGAGGTAAGTTTCTATCCCCGCACGAATGGTACGTCCTCATTCCCTATTGCTTTAGCGTTTATTTTCCAAGTTATTGTATCTATCTGCACTTGAGCTCTCTTTTCATTTTGCAGGTAGCGGGAATTTCGGATGGCGTCATCTCAACACACGGACGAGTAAGGTATAGCTTCTAACTCCCCATTTCGGGACTGCCATACTCGGACCCACCGTTTTATGCCTCTTCATGGTTAAAACGCTTCTCCGAGGGGGCAATATGTACGTACCCAAAATTGTAAGGTACTGCACTGCGGAACGGTGTAATAAATGCCCCAATGATGATACAGGTCTCTCCGCAAGGTGTTCAAGATCCAGAAAGAGCTCCTCAAACATGCGTTAACATCCCGCATACCCCGCCTTGCCCCCGCGCCCTTTGTTTTCCCATTTTTTCTTCTTTCCTTGGCCTTTTGATCTTCAGTGACGAAACCACCGCCCTGCAGGGCGGCGGTCCTATAACTGCCGCCCTACTCAGAGCGGCGGTCCTGTGTGCGTTTTCCAGAATGTTCTTTGACGTAACTCGTGTGAAATATCACGTTTCACCAGCTTTTCTTGCCAACTTGAGCATGCATTTATGTTTTTGGTCCCCTGGAATAGTGTTTTTCCTTTGTTTATTGTTTAGGAGTTCAGTTTGATTTTGATTTGGGGGGTGATTGAATTCTTATAAATGCATGGCTTGTGCTCAAGCAAATGGCCACCATTTTTACTCCAATCTTCTCATTTTCAGTGTTGTGGTCTGTTAGTTTGCTTTAATTCCTTAGTTTAGTTCATTACATGCTTAGTTTGCATTGACTAGCTGTTGGTAAGCCACATATCCAACTTGTGCAAACAGTGTTGCTGTTTTATCTAATCCATTAGAGTAGAATAGCTTAGGAAGCCATTAAATTTGCAGGTTTTTCTCTTCATACAGGATAGTTTCAGGTTCTGGACGCATTTTGTTGCACGATTCGCGGTAGATCCCGCTAGGAATTGCATAAGCCAAGCTCTGTACTCTTGCGCTATCCCTCTCCTATCCGCGTTCTATTCTATCTACATTCTGAAGGTTGTCCCTTGTTCCAAACACCTATTCCTATTGATGCAAGCATTACATGCTTTTCTGGATCTACGTGAACACAAAGAACGAAGAGATCATACTGAGGGGACAAGATCACACACACCATCGGATTCGCCCATCGCTCGCTGGAATCCGTGTTTTAACTTTCAAAGTTCTAGTTAGAATCATATCAAACAGAGTAGTTAATCACTTTATTTTAGTTAATTTCATTCTCGATATTGCCAGGGAAGCTGTGGGGATTGATAGTTTCTGAGAAACTATGATTCACTCCTCACTTCTGAGGTAGGATCGAGAATCTCGCAAATAGATTAGTTATTTCATTGTTTAGAATAGATATACAAATTGCACAAACAAATAGCTATACTCAGCTATTTTGTTTGTTTTAAATTATTAGTTTAGTTGTCAATTCTAAATATTTTAAATAGCTACTTTCTTAAATTCATTTAAATCATCAGAAAATACAAAAAGAAGTCATATATGCTAGAAATATACTTAGATTTCACTTTATTATAGTTTGTTTTATTATGCAGATGACAATTACGGGACCTAGGGAGCCCAGGGAATACATTTTCGAGCCAATCGTGCCTCAGCCCAATCTCATAGTGGCAATAACTGATATTGACCAGAACCTTAGGATACAAGTCTTCCAAACAACAACATATTTCCAGCAAGTCAGATCTCAGTTAAGAGGATTAAACATAGAAGACGACCAAGCATATACATTTTGGTCAAGTCAGCCAAACTACAGGTTGCACTAAGAAAAATATCCACATGACTGTAGAAGGATTCGAAAGAGAACAAACATTTGGGTGTGATCCTTTAATTCCACAACCAGACGCAGGAGATACCCTCACAGACATAGATACTGGTTTAAGGTTGCGAGAAAGCCTGTAGGATATTCTGAGAAAATCACACAACTATTGATTCTAAATATAGAAGCTGAGAAAGCGTATGATTATTGGATACTAGGGATCAGGACTTGATCTCGCGTATGACCATAACAGGACCACAACAACCAAGAATCTATGGTTGTGACCCACAAATCCCGCAGCCTAACGAATCCATCAGAGAATTAGACATAGACACTGGCCTACGCACACTGGTATTCCAGTCTACCCCACTTCCACCTATCATTATCCAACAATTATCCTTACTGGACACAACAACTAACAAAGCTAGAGAATTCTGGACTAGGCCAGAGAACCATCCATAGAGTGACTACTTTACCATTCACTATATGACCTTATCAGGAGAAATACACGAAACTATCCCAGGTCATTTCCCACGTATTCCACAACCCATAGATCGAATCATGCCAGAGCTTGATATTGATTGGAGCCTTCGAGCAGTCATCCTTGCCGATCGATCTATCACACCAGTCCAAGTTAGAAGGTCCTTCTTTGCCTTAGATTCACAAATTCCATTAGTGCGTGTCGAAGACATTAGATTGCCTAACTAGTTTGTCTCGTGTCCCACCTATATTCCATCCCCACCATGTTGTCTCTCAAGCACGACCTCGGGAGGTCGTGCACGTGGAAGAGTCACTTGTAGATTCCCACACTCGCTTTTCACTTTTTCGGCGCATACAGTGACCCTTGGCATTGCAATCTATAGAGGAAGTGGCCACACGCCTAAAGGAGGAGGACCAGTTAAAAGTGATAGCACTTGTTGCTGAGTACAGTCAAGTACTCGCGGAGATCAAGGTTGTTGCCCAGTCTGCAGAAGCCGCATATGACACATGCGTGGATTGAGATAAGGTGGCAAGCTCTTTGGTTGCCATGCTTGAAGTAGAGCTGAAGGATTTCTAGAAGAAGAACAAGGGAATAGGGTAGAAAGGCACAAGGATCTCGGCCGAGGTAGAAAATAAATCATAGGCGATTGAGGCTTTACGAAGCTCAACTAAGGCCTGACTGAAGGAACTATACCCCCAAATTATAAGGAGAATGGATAAGCTCGTGGACTTGGGCAAGGAAATGGAACAAATTGTGGACACCTTGGGTGCCCAGGGAGCTGGTCTAAGCTTTGATGAAGTAAGCACCTTGGTGTGCGACCTCTGTCAGAAGGCATGAGAATGAGGTCGATACATGGAGTAAGTTGGAGGCAGACTTATGGAAGGACTTCCCCAACCTTTTGATTTAATGTCCCCCTCATTCTTCATTATTTCCCCTATTCTTTCTTTCCTTATTCATTTTTGTAATATCTGTCTACATCTTGGTTCCATTGAACCAACTTGTACCTTGGTCAAGTAAAATGTTTATGAGGGCGGAGAACCGGTGTAGTGTGGGGTAATGTTGGGCCCCTGAAATATTGACTAAGTATGAAGGCACGCGGGCACACGGGACCCCAATTATAGAAGGGCACGCAAGGTAGAAGTGTGCAAGAGAAAAGGCTTAAAGAAGCAAATAACACGCATAACACATGAAAGGAGATTCGGGACTTACCCGATTTAAGCAACAAAGGTAGAACACATGAAAATCATGACTAGTTTCACATAGATAAGATGCTATCCTAGCAATAGGTGGCCCAGGAAAGAGCATGATAGTGAAGGATTCTTCTAGAAGACCATCATGAGATGGAGTGGAGAGCTCAGGCCTGAGGAAACATGCTTGCTGAAGGACCACATTTGACACTTGGTGACGGATCTGAGGGTGTGGCAAGGTGAGTTGGCAGCATGGGAAGGTGATAAATACAAGTGCCTGTAGCGGGAAAAGAGAGACAGAGATA
Source organism: Taxus wallichiana var. yunnanensis (assembly GCA_018340775.1). Lineage (NCBI taxonomy): Eukaryota > Viridiplantae > Streptophyta > Pinopsida > Cupressales > Taxaceae > Taxus > Taxus wallichiana. The sequence continues at coordinate 565,218,093 of CM031239.1, read as the reverse complement.
AGGAGACCGGGATAACATACACACGGGAATATAGACATGAGAGGAGAAGATAGGAGGGATACACACAGAGAGAGATAACATGGGTGAAGCTCTGCGGCAGATATCGCAAGTGGAACTTTGGTGCAAAAAGGAATGTACTAAGCTTAGCATTGTAATTTCTTTTTCTTTTTGGCTTAGTTATACAAGCCTAGTGATGTGCATGACTGTGGTCTACCCTCTATGGCTCTTTGTAATGAAATGATGAATACAATGAGGTTACCTATTACAATTAGATATGAATATCAGTGGGTTTTATGTATATTTCATTCATAGAAGTTCTCTTTCCTTTCATGCTATGAATGAATGATTGTATCTTTCCTTCTGTTACAATATATGTTGTGGAGTATATTAAAACACTCGGTCTGAAGAAACTACAAGGATCTGGAGGTCATTTTGAGCCCTATGATTCTTATATGTCTAAACTTATTTCTTGAATACTCTTATACTAATTATAGATGAATGCTTCCCACTAAAAATCACATAAAAGAGAGACTCGACACCCGTACATGCCTCGGGTGAGCACTCAACTTCTGTTGGGTGATAGGCTAATGCGCATGGGATTCCTTCCTTTTATAGTGGGAGTAAAATTGACTACACCATTTTATCAAAAATCATAATCATCTTAGAAAGTGAGTCAAAAACAAAATAATTATGCTCTTGAACTTGTTTTAAATATAGAAATAGGACCCTATACCTCGAGAGGCCAAGAAAACATCTTATGTCATCGGGGCCAACCAATACCATAAAAGAGCATCAAGTGGAAATGTTCCTTCTCGGGAAGAGCAAGAGGCATCGACCATCATGCAATCATATGAAACATCTCATATTTCTCCACCTAACTCTGTGTCACCTCTAAGCCTCGTCTCTGAATTAGATATTGATAAAACACCAACCATGGTTGAGGACTCACCCATTCATTATAAAGGAAAAGTACCAATGATTAAAGGTGAGCCTAGATGACGTGTTGATCTGATACAATTATTCCCCAAGTGTAGTCCCTTTATAAGGTTCATTTTGAGCTACAACAAGCTCAAGTGAGAATTTCTCAATTACAACTTATCTTACAAACAAAAGAAGAAAATTTCTCTCAATTGGAGGAAGAGAAGGAACAAAAATTCAACACCTCCAACAATCATTAGAACAAAAAAAATGATTAATCTAGTAAATTCAACATAATACAGAGGAGAGGGAATGAAGAATTCAGCGCCTTACCAAGAATAAAATATTTGACAACAAAATGTACAATCTTGTAAAGGGATAAAGTGACAACATGGTCTATGGAAACCACAGATAAAATGATTCAAATAGACTTTGTGTTCCCACAAATTGTTATGCTAAAATGCATGGTAAAATGGATGAAATAATGTTATGATCTCAAAGGAATGACAGAAGAAAAGAAAATGTTAGAAGAAAAGAATATACTTAAGGATAACATGCTTCTTATCTACAAGTTATATGACCAAGCCCTTTCTTGCAGGGAACCTTCCAATTTTTATGCATTATTCCTGAAAGAGACGTTCTTCAAGTGGCAAGATTCTAGAGTCGGTTCTCTCTTTGGATGCATAAAATTTGAAAATGATGAAACAAATTGTTGGATTCTATACAATAGCTAACACAATTGGCAAGAATCTCTGTAAGTTTTATGGATATAAGTTTATTCTCCCTGAGCAAGTAGATATTCCAATCAATTTTTATATTTGATAAGTACAATTAAGGTATTTTGTTTCCACTTTGAGACATCAATCTCTATGGCATGAGCAAAGAGGGGAATATGTAAGAGAAGAAACTAATGCAGGCCTCTTGATGAGGCATGATATCCAAGCTTAAATCATACTCTTTAGAAGATATCAAGCCCATGTTTATTGTCTACATCTTGTGGAAAAGTACACCGAAAATATTTCATCTTGTTTACCAAACTTATGGGGGTATGTAGTCCCAAACTTTAACATGAATTTTCTTTCTTTTCAGCTAAGGTATGGACTCCTTCCAGAGGTATGGAAGAAAAAGGATGTAATATACCCAACAAATCTTCATTGCTCATTAAAATGGGCAAAAGACTTATTGAGGATCATGCTAGAAATGCAAGAGAAATGGATCAACATGAGATACAGACCTCCATTGGTATTAGCACCTGTGCCATGATGGAACACCACCCAAGATCAACTTGAAGCAAGCTACAAAACATGGAGGGAGACAATGATAAAATTCTTTGGGTTTTGTATTATAGAACAAGAGGAGACATAAAATTCTTTTTCTTACCTTTAAAAATGAGTATAATTGTACCCGTATTGTTGAATTATTGAATATAAATCATGTATCAAGGGTACCTATTAACCCTTAAGTGTGGGGGAGTGATGAGCCCTGCTAATTCCTATGTAAACCCCCATTTTGTAGTGTCATCATTTTGTACTAAGGATGATATTATCATTTTTATTAATACTTTAGTATATTTGAAAGGAAGTTTTGTACATGACCTTATTATTTTCATCTTGTGTATGCTTCTTCAAATGAGTTTAAATGTACCTTTATGTGCGTTACAAAGTGTGTTTGAAGAACATATCTTAAGCCATCACATGACTCAATTTGGAGCATAAGACTCACCTTGGAGCACAAGATTCACTCGTGCACTAGTGTTGGACTCTCTTTGGAGTGCATGAATCACCCACACATTGGCATAGGAAATGCTTGGAGTACGGGACTCATGATTACAAGGGAGCATGAATCATGTAAGAGAGAGAAAAGGATTTATATGGAAATAAGGTGAGTTAATTTAGCTAAGCACAAACCAGTTGACATTGTGAAGGGGCATGAAATGTGGAATATCATATAATACATAATGTGAATTATGTGGATCATGCAAGCCTGAATTGACACCCAACTAAGTGGAGATGTGGAATGGATTAAAAAAACTTATATTCACCATGATTCTAGGGATTCAATGCATGATATTTGAAACCTTATGGAACTATTAAATCATCTCAACTTAGAGTTAATTAGGGATATATTTTTAGTTTAAAATATGAATATGATCTAAGTGTGGAATGCACTTTTTCTTCCATAATTATAACTCTTAAAAATATCAATTATTGGCTTAAATATTTCTTATTTAAGTAGAAGTTAATTATTACAAATAATTCATCCTCTTTTAAAGTGATAAGGATTGCTCTTGATACAAAAGAGCATTTGTAGTAGAATTGTAGAGTTAGTGCATTGATTGTTGTTGCGAGAAATCATTCAATAAAGTACATGATTATGGGATAAATCGACATGTGTGATTTGCAATTCTAAGTTGAATCAAAAGAATGGAGCAAGGGCCACTCCTCCCCAACATGAAGGGAACATTTCTTGTTTATTTAATCTTTGTTATTTAGCATTTTCTTAATTGAAAATATTTCATTGCTTCCAGCATTTTAATTCTAAATTTAGTAAATATCGTGTTTTATAGAATTCATTCCTTAATTTCATTTAGAATAGTATTTGATTGAATTCAATAGTGAATACATGTTGAGAACGGTTTCAACTATTCTCTTTGTTGTAAATAGTTATGGACACCACTCACGGACTAACAAACATGAATAGTTAAAGTACAAGTATCAACGACGCTCTTGATTGGCTTATAGTCATTCATACATAACCATGAGATAAAATCAAGATCATACTTAGATTACACAATGGTGTTACCTAAGTTAGAATGTGAAATCTCAAAACAAGAAAGTAATGCAAAAATCCATAGTACGTCATGGAAAGCCTAACATGTAAGTATTATTTCACTAATGCAAATATAGGATGAAGAGTTCCTAGTGATCAAAATTCCATCAACATATAAAACAAATACTATAAGTGAATCATCCTACCATAAAATATAGACATTTTGATCAAAATGGAATCTAGTGAACCCAAGTGACATGAGTATAGAATCCAACTTGTCATACCAAGACCGAGGGGTTTGTTTAAGTCCATAAATAGATTTATGAAGTTTACATATAAGGTAAGAATATTTCACAAACCCCAGTGGTGGCTCCATATATATCTTCTATTTAAGGTCTTTGTGAAGAAAAGAAATCTTCACATCCTTCTAATGAACTGGACCATTGATGAGTTGTGGTGATGGAAAGAGTGAGTCGAAGAGTTCATCTTACTAGCTGGTGCAAATGTCTTGGTATAGTCAATGCCTATCACATGTGATATATTTTGTAAAACCAATTGTGCTTTTAAATAATTGAAACTTAAATACTCAATAGTGGTACATTAATATTCTAAATTAATTTAAATAGTGAAGCATTCATTTGTACAAAAATCTTGTATACGTGTGTCAAATCATTTCATCTCAACAAGTCATATGTCAATATAAATTATATTATATTATATGCTAATATTAAATAACTTCATATTTAGTTTCAGATTTCTTGTAAAAAAAATTACGTCATTCATTAATAATCAAGATTCAATATATTAAGAACTTTTCACCTCTGACATGTACAGAAATCCATACTAGTGGGTTTCACATAAAAAAGGTGGTTGCTATATTAAGAATAAATTATGCAAAAGTATAAGTGCACTTTGTTATCCATTGGAAACTCCTTGGCAAGAATTAATTTCCTCCATCCAAATACCTATAAGGTTTGAATATAGTTGTAAGGCTCACTTAGACTAAAATTTTTAATACCATGTATAACAAAACCAATGACATGTAACTCCACAAATCAAAAAAGTGATAAAAACAATTAAGATGCAATTCCAAAGATCACGAAGTTTGAAATTTGAATTTTAATCCCCTCTTTGAAATTTAAATTTGCTCCAAAAATTTCATCAATTTTATAGAGTTCTTCCAACATCCACCTCGAGAGTAAAAACCGATAGGTAAGCAAATTGCATTGCTTTTCTATTATTTCCAACTACATTAAAGTAGTTTGTAAGAATAAGAAAACAATTTTTATTTTTCATGACACACGCACGCAAGCACACACATGCACGCACGCACGCACACATGCACAACACACACACACACACACACACACACACACACACACACACACACACACACACACACACACACACACACACACACACACACACACACACACACACACACACACACACACACACACACACACACACACACACACACAAAAGTAGTTTGTGAAAGTAAGTAAATAGTTTCAAATTTTTAACTTACAAATATTGTGTGTGTGCACACGTGCATGCATGTGTATACAAATATAAACACAACATATACTAACAGAAATGGGAGTTACACTTACTTTGTTGGATGGAAACACTTATAAATTTCTTATAGAAAACACTTATAATTTCTTTGGTGCAAAAACTTATAAATATATATATAATGATTCACAAGATCATAAATTTTACATATCAAAGTTTCAAATTCAGATTTTTCAATACCATAATCAATATCATCATAAAGTTCTTTCATTTTCTTTTAGCTTTATATTATATGTTCAATATGGGGGATCAACTCATTTTGGATGGTATATGTACACACACACACACACACACACACACACACACACACACGTGTGTGTGTGTGTGTGTGTGTGTGTGTGTGTGTGTGTGTGTGTGTGTGTGTGTGTGTGTGTGTGTGAAATTTAAAAGAGGAGAATAGATATTCATTACTTTCCTTAAATACAATAATGTAAAAGCTAATATCTCAAAATGGTAAAGTTGAAGGCCAAGTTAAATGCAGATCCAAATAATTGCTAAATAAGACATGGTATTAAATTTTTCCTATTTTATTGTGCAGATATAATGACACATTTCAAGAGAAGGAGAATATTTCATAGGATGAGGATAAATATATCAAAGAGGGGAGTAATACTAGATTATAATTCATCTTTTGAATAATTTGAATATTCACATACACATTATGAACATACTACACAAGTAAGATCAAGGCCTTCAAACACCAAGAAGGTAACAATAAGAAGTTAATGAATTTTTAAAAATGAAACATGTTATGAGAGACATTGAAATCAATGGGTACACCACGCGCGCTGATGAAAAGAAGTAGAATATTCCTACAACCACCCTTAGATATTAGTTATTTGGCATTACAACTATAAAGAAAAAGGCTCCCTGCCATTTTGAAAAACTTGAGATTTTTCAATGGTGAAAAGATATGGTAGATATTGGGTATAGACTTGAAATCATACAAATCAATTCATATATGGCTCACATATGTGATAATAAGCCCAATCCACTCACTAATAGATTTCCTTTAAAGTCTTAATGGGCTAGATTTAAGAAGATTAACCTGGACTTGTCCATTAGATTAGCAGGAGGCTTAGAGAGAAAGAAATTGAGCTAAGGCCTTCCATTATAGATGTATTATATAATAAATCAGAGAATGTGTACAAAGGTAACCATTATGGATCTCATAAAATTTGGAATTGTGATGAAACTGGAGTACATGCTACTAGGAACACTAGTATGAGGCTGGTAGTAAAAAGAGGAAGTTGAATTATTCCCAACATTATTCCATAGAGTAGGGAATGAATCACTTTTCTCTATTGTGTTAATGTAACAGATCAAAGATCCCTATATTCTATCTTTTCAAGCATAGAATATAATTAAAGAACTACATTTCACATTGAAACCAGTGCATGTATGGTACTTGACCCAGCCACATACATGGATGACAAAAGAATTGTTTTCCAATTGGCTACATCATTTCAAGAGATCAATGATAGGTGGTGTTTCTCCTACTAATAGGAACTTGTTGATATTTGATGGCCATGGTAGTCATGTAGCAATGAAAACTATTAAAGAGGCTAGAAATTTGATAATTGATTTGAAGCGGTAAGAGCAAGTTTACACAAAAAAATATTCATTGATACTCATAATATAAACCTTACAAACATATAGGAATAACATTCCTGTAATTTAGGATTTAGCTTATAACTATTCCTCCAAAATCTCTCTCCCAAACACTATTTATGTGAGTGGTTAAACTCACACAACCACATATTTTTTTATAGTTGTTTAATATAACAACTTATAATAGATTACTAACTACAAATAATAATTGCCAATGTAATTATTATTTACATGTGGAGCACTAACCATAGTTTCCCTTACATTCCCCCTTAATGTGAACATGGGGAAAACCTACCTTGTACTTGCACCTACTCATGATTTGGTGATTTTCATAGGATAATAAAAAATCCTATTGATGGTTTTACAAATGGTTGACCAAAAACCAAAAATGGTGGTTTTACAAGTGGAGTACCACAAACCAAAAGATGATGGTTTTGTAAATGGTTTACTAACAACCAAGAGTGGTGGTTTTACAAGTGGTTTACCACAAACCATAAAGGATGGTTTTACAAGTGGTTTACCAATAAACACATCATGATGTGCCAAGTACAATTATCAGCTCTCATCAATATCTCACTGCAGGGAATAATATAGCAAATTATGTTTCTCATATAAACACCGGAAAATTTGATATAATGGAAATGGAACATTGGGATCATGCTCCCCCCTCAATGAGAAATTTCCATTTATTCAAATAAGAACACTGAAAATTGCAACACACCATGCACAACTGGAAGGAAAGACACACCTGAAACAAAATGTGTCACCAAACCTTGACACAGCCCCGTATTTGGCGATTGATGAGAGGTCGTTGATTGACCTTCAGCCTTTGTTTACCTCCATCCTCCGATGTGATGCTGTTAACTCGACTGAATTTGATCATGAAGCACAATTACAACTCAGACGTCGATTACCCCAAAAATGTGTCCACAAGGCAATTTTTTTATTTTTTTTACTTTTGGCATCACGACTTTTACAAAGACACTTTTTGACGTTGAGAAGACAATAGAAATGACAATAATAACTTGACAAATGATGACGAATTACAATTAACATTATACAAACTTAATGAAAAATATTTGTTTGTTGACACACAACAACTTTTGACTCTTAAATGACAATACGACAAAATAGACACTATAGATATTATAAAATGAACGTACACACCCTTAACGCCCAAAACCACACACCAAAACCGATGTAATTGCACTTTTGATTTAAAAACCTAAATATATGACTCAATATTTAATAAAAATCTATAACATCTAAGGACTTTTTAATATTACAAATTGACAGACCATAGACTTAACATAACTATGTTGTATTATTAAATAATTCAAACTAAACAAAGTATTCAAATAACACTATGTACCTAATACTAAAGAAATACCCTATATATCATAGCTTAGAAACTAAACATGCCTTTAGTCACTCGAATTATAGAGATTTCAAGATTGGACAACCATAGAAACAAACATAATGTGGAAGTAGTCGACGTTGAGGTAAAATCCAGAAACACTAACCCAAAGTTGCAGAGTCGATGTAGGAGGAGTTGGTGACCTTGCAGAGAATGGAAAATAGTGATGTTTATTCTCCTACCAGACCTTAAAATTTCATCACTGCTTTTGCATGCTATTTTGGTGGTGGCATGAAACCATTTCAAAAATGTGGATGAACTAGGGCGAGGTCTCCAAGCCAATTATTTGAACAATGATCTATTCGCATATGCAGAAAGTGGAGAACAAAATCAAAAATTGAAACTGTTAAAATCAGATAGTACACCTACGTATATTTTGGCCGTGTAGACTACACTACGTCCTCCCACTTAGTATATGTTTTAATGCATCAACAGATTACATCCGATCTGGTGTAAAATTAGTGAATTGATATACATGTAATTAGATCATCATCTTGCATATGTCAAACTGTAATCACGTATCTAATATATATCGAATTATCTCCTCTTTACTGTAAATCATGCATTTATACACTGAGCGTAGATACTCTACCTGGAAACATTCTGAGAAGAACTTATTACGCACACCTCAGGAAATAGAAGAAATAGAATTCCATATAGCTACATGCATGATCATACATAAAACATGAATGATTTGTAGAAGAACCACACGGGCCTCTTTCTTGGAACTACACACAGGTCGCATATAAAAAAAGTTTAAGATCTAATCTCAAAAAGTAAATCAATATCCATTTGTTTAGACAGAATTGCTTTGATACCAAATGAAGCAGTAAGAGCAGGTTTGCACACACAAAAAAATAATTGAAACTCATAATACAAACCTTACAAATGTACAGGAATAACATTCCTATAATTTAGAATGTTTCTTATAACCACTCCTCCATGAATCTATCTCACAAAACCATATATTTGTTTTAGTTGTTTAATATAACAACTTATAATTGATTACTAACTTACCATAATAATTGCCAATGTAATTATTATTTACATGTGGAGCACTAACACATAGTTTTCCTAACATGAACTTATTACTTTGTCATTACACACCTCCCATAGGATACAACCATTGGATGTGAGTGTTTTATCATCATTCAATAATTACTTCAAATATGAAAGGTTAGAGTGAATGGCTTGAAATCATGGACTTGAGATCAATAGGACTGAGTTGGTTGAGTTGGGTAGCAAAGATTTCAAGAAGGATCTTTCCATAGAAAATATTAAGTTAGGTTTTCAGAGGATATGGATATGGCCACTTAATAGAGAGGCACTTTTAAATGACATGCACCAAGTCAAGATTTTGAAGTTGGAGAAAAAGATGAGAGAAGCAATTGAAAACATCATGCGGTTGGTTGGGTATACACAGGATGAGATAGATCCAATTTCACCTTCTATCACCCAAGTCACACATGTAACCCAAACACAAGAGAGTATTGAAGAAGGTGAATGAATGGTTCGAGATATTCATGTACTTGGAGAAGGCTTGAGACTACCTTCCAAACTAGATAAAGAGGGGGCAACACAACTATGTATAAATTTGGATATTTCCAATGAAAATGTAGACCTTTAAATACTAGCCCCCATGCTTCTCTACCCAATGAAGAGGTTGTGCACTACTATGTTGTTACTAGTGAATTCAATGTTTGCAATGATGCAATTAATTTAGGGGAAATAAAAGATATTGCAGCTTGCACGAACCAACAACTCAAGATATTATAGCATGTACTCAAACTCAAGAGCATCAAACAAGTAAGAGTTTAGGTAGTTTTATAAATATTCCAGTGAAGAGAGGCTCATGGAAAAATACAATGATTTACCAAATGTTGTTGTGGGATTAAGTAGGAAATCCCAAATTTTAACTTCATATGACTTTTTCCAAATGTTTCGTGACCAAGAAACTAAAAAAACAATAGAGACAATTAAGGCCGGGAAAAAATAGATATAAGAGAATAAGGCATTAAGAGTGGTTGAGAAGGAGTTAAAATTGCAAAAAAATTGAAAACGATCTGAAATGGAAAGAAAAAGGAAAAATCAAAAGAAGGGTCATGAGAAAGGGATGGAGGGCATATGACAAAATGATGAAGGAGATGGAGAGACAAAGAAGGCTAAAGAACACAAAAAGTCCATTTCCTTAACAACATCCAACAATGATGGAGATGATAAATTTAACACCTCATTAGTCTTTCCCATACTTCAAGTAAATATTTCTTTTACATTCAATTAGTAACATTTTTTTAGCATTATGCTTATTAAGTTAAGTTTGATCCATCCAATAACTCTTCCGTGTATAAACCATGTGCGAGATAAGAAATGTTTATCCTTATCTCCCTTCAATCCACTCCACAAGAGAAACCATACAATATTTAGTATGTTCTAGTTTACCTTTTTCTAGGTTGAGAAAGCTATATTTTCCATCCTTAAATATCTACCATGAAAGTCAATTTCTTAACTTTGTATTATAGTATCTGACATATATAAAGTATGAATATGGTGAATAGACAATGTAAGCACTACTTGTATCATTTTGACCAAAGATTCCAATAGTACCTAAACAACTTATCCCAAGACTACACAAAATACTTATGGATATAGTCTTCCATCACCAAACAATATCTCAACATATTTATCTGGATATTTTTGTTTAAGAAGGTGAACATGTTAAGAAAGAGGAAGTGTGTTCTTTACAGGACCATCTCCATAAATGAAAAGAACCACGTCTTGCTTTGGGTTCTTATGAACTAAAGAGAGAGCATGTAATGGAAGTGCTACCATTACATTCTCTTTCCCTCTTCTGTAACTACCCCTAGTTAGCACTATGTCAAGGTATTTGCATGATGACGTGAGATTACATCCAATCTATGTCGTATTTAAGTTTTTCTACTACAAACATAGTTCATCTTGTGAAAATTTCTACAAGACTTAAGTTACTTCTTGTTTACCTAAGTCATAATCATGAAGTCTTATTTTGGACTTCTTAAAGTCATTCGATTGTGTTTCCCATAAATTTATAACTTATTCATGTTATAGAGTAATTTTTTAATCACCCTCTTGTAAGGTCATCTTGTTGAAGTTATAAGTTACTATTATCACAAATAAAAACACCCTCTAATTTTTCATGAATGAATGAATGAGAAATCAATGTTTTTGGGTAACATGGGACTGTCTCTCAAGTTGTGGGACTTTCTAATTGAGATAGACCTTCAGAGAAGGATGGTTCCTCTACATATTCCTAAGGCTAAACTACTCCTACAACTAGAAATATAACTACCTAATCCTATTCTAACAATTCAAGGGACTAGGGGAAGAGAGAGATGCACTAAAAGGAAATTCTAAGTTAAAGGAAGTGATAACACCATGAACAAGGGGAAATACACTCTCAAATGAGGGAAAATGAGAGAAAATGAAGGAGGAGAGGGAAAACATGAGAGCCACAGTCCAAAGAAGCATTCAAACTCCCATTTTCACACAATGCACAATAGAAATAAACCCTGTAAAGTGAATAAACATACACAACATACTTGCAAGTAAATGAAGAGGTAAGAGAATTCAATAAAACACCACCTATGGCAGAAAATAGCCACAAAATATGAATTTAATTTCTTCAAAGAGATGCACAGATTATTATAATGAAGGGAAAAGGCATAAACATGTTACAAAATTTTAAATTTGAGGCATGCAACTCAAAAAAACTTATGCAACACTTGAAACGATGCCCTTGTATTCTAAGAGAGTCCAACCTTTACAAATGTGCATCATCTTATAATATATAGAAAATGGAAAAGAGAGTCAAATTTAAATTTCTACCTTCAACCACTAACAACATGCATTGAATGTCTGAAAATGGGCATGTGTACCCTACCAAGACCATTCCCAATGATACTTTTCTTGTCGAAGAAGGAATGGTCACCATACCTCATCAAATATGGTGGTTTAGCTACCTAGAACATATATTTTAATTTTTAGACTCTATTTCCCCTTTTTCACCCACCTAACCTCACCAAAATTTAGTACATTATGAGACCTTTTCAATGAGTCCAAGTTTGTGAAATATGGAGTTACAGGGCGAAATTTATGACCGTTTGAAGTAAAGGGTGTCAGACTCTAATAAATGTGAGTGGTTGAACTATTAGATCAAGCCTCTGTCTAGTTTGTGACTATGCCAAACACCATTGGAAACCGACATATTGACAAAGGAAGTTGGATCGTGAAAAGAAATTGCAGAATCCCAAAATATTGAGGCGTAACTCAATACTTGATTTGCATCTTCGAACCTCTCACGTACTTTTAGTGGAACTCGGTACCTATTTTACAACCTTCAACTTCCAAAATGGTCTTTTGCAAAATTTGACTCCTTTATTCATTTTTACCCTTAACATAAAGAAAGGAATCCCATGTGCGTCGGCACTAACACCCAATGAAAGTTAGGCACTCACCGAGGCACGCACTGCACGGTACCGAATCTCTCTTTTATGTGAGTTTAGTGGGAAACATCATCTATGATTTGTGTAAGAGATTTTAGAAGGGAAATTAGGACATACAAGAACCATAGGGCTCAGAACAGCCTCTAGATCCTTTGGTCATTTCAAACCGAGTACTTAATAGAATCCATAACGTGTATTATGACATAAAGAAACATACAAGCATCCTTACTTAGCATGAAAGGAAAGAGAACTCATGAGAGAGAAACATGCATCAGAATCATTGATATTCATGTATATATATAACAGGTAACCTCATTACATCCATTGAGCCATTACAAAGTGTCACAGAGAAGCAGCCACAATCATGCATTACACTGGACTTATGTAACTAAGCTATTCAAAAAGAAAATTGCAATCCCTAAGCCTAATGCATTCTCTTCCGAATACAATTATACACTAATAAAGTCCTCACAGTATTTTTGTAGAGCTCCATCCATACTCTTCGTCTCTTCCCTTTACTCGTAGGTGTTTGTATTTATAGCTTTTACGGGACCGCCAACTCACCCTCCAGCGCCTCGGATCAAAGTGCAAGTGTCCGAATGTGGTCCTCCATGCGAGCATGCTTCTCCGATCATGAGATTTCCACTTTATCCCATGATGCGCTTCTAGAAGCTTCTATTATTCTCCTTCATAGGCCAACTTGTCACTTGGTGACACCTTATCCACGCATGTAACCGGTCATGCTTTTCACGTGTTCTACTCCAGACGTCCAAATTGACTAAGTCCTAAACCCTTGGCTCTATCCTCACACATCATGCACACATCTTTCTCACACTTTTACCTTGCGTGCCATTCCATAACTTAGACCTTTCACTCCTACGTGCCTTCATACTTGGTCAATATTCTAGGGGTCCAACATCACCCCACACTATGCCTGTTCTCCATCTCGTAGAAACACTCCACTTAACCAAGATGTATGCTACCTTAAGGAACCAAGGTGTAGTCTTACATTTTGTAAAAGAATAAAGGAATGAAAGAATTGGGGGAGAAGGAAGAATGGGGGACATTAACTTAGCAAGCTAGGAAAATCCTTCCACAAGTCTACCTCCAACTTGTTCCATATGTTGACCTCGCTCTGTGCCTTCTAACAGAGGTTGCCGATCAGGGTGCTCACCTTGTCAAAACTTAGGCCAATTCCCTGGGCACCCAAAGTGTCAATGATCTTCTCCATCTCCTTTCCCAGGTCTTTGAGTGTGTCCATCCTCCTGGTAATATGAGGGTATAGTTCTTTCAGCCGGGCCTTGATTGAACCCCTTAATGTTTCAATTGCCTCAGATTTTATTTCTACTTCAGCAAGAACCTTGTCCCTCTCTACCTTGTTTCCTTTATTCTTCTCTTGGAACTCCTTTAGCTCCACTTCGAGTGTGGCAACCAAGGTGCTTGCTACCTTATCCCTATCTACGCAAGTATCATATGTGGCCTCAAAGAGATTGGGCAGTGATTTTAACCTCTACGAGCACCTTGTTATACTCAACAATGAGTGCTACCACCCTCAACTTGTCCTCTTTCTTTAAGCATACAGCCACTTCCTCTGCAGACTCTAGGGCCAAAGGTCATCTCTCCATGGTGATGATGCGTGTTACATCTTCTAAGCATTCCGAGTGGATGTGTACTTACGTGCAGTGGCACTAGGCCCAGGTACTTTAAAATGATGGCATTGATCAGTTCTTCTTGCTTTAAGATCTTGGCCTTCTCAACCAGCTTTTCTTCTTTCTTCCCTAGCTTTCCCTCTAACACTCTTATTCTTTCGGTGCATGCAAAGAGCCTAGCGTCTATCTCGATCGCGACCTTGTTGAGTGTGTTACGAGACCTACTCATCCGAGAGTTCCTGGGCATTTACCAAGGGATTGCCTCCCTTAGACTCTGGAACCGTTATGATTACTCCTTGGTATACTTCAAAGTCTGGCTCGTTAATGTGGGATTCAAACGCCCAAGAGAGAATCTTCTTCATCCTAGGGTACGCGCCCTCCTTTTCAAATGACCCCATGGCTAAAATCCTTTCTGTGGGTACAAGTGCTCTAGAACTACGCGTGTAGCACCTTCTTTGTGTCATCAACATAGCCCATCACTTGTCTTTTCTCTATATCAAGGGTCCTCCTACCCGAGCACATGCCTTTGGGAAAACTCACCATTAGAGCGGGACCTCCTCCCACAGCTGTCATGCTCCTTTTCAATGTTTTCCTCTTTTCCTTCCTCCAAAGCACTATGTCAGCGTTGCGCTCCAAATCTTGGTCTACTAAGGCCTCGAGCATTTTCTTTGCCTCTCTCTCTGCTACCTCGTTATCTACTCCTTTATGAAAATTATGGACTCGCTGCTTCTCGTGCCAAGTATCCTCATTCTTTCCCATGTCCCGGGTTCATTCCCCATCTTATGTGCCCCTTGCGTTGCGTAAACACAAAATCCTATTTCTCTTCTCCACTCTCTTATTTTGAATCATACACGCTAAAGGCATGTGGCTCCCTGGTCTCTTCCGTGCTCATCCTCCTCATCGTCATCTTCTTCACTCTCATCCTCTCTTCCACCCATGTATTTCTCCAAGCTTTCGATCTCCTCCAAGTCAGCTTCCTCTTCCATCCTCTGCTTTTTCCGAGAGATGATTCTTTGATAAGGGACTCAACCCTCTCTTCTTTCTCTGTGCAACTTCTCCTTGGTGAGGGGTTGTTTTGGTGCCTGTTCCTCTCGGTGTCTTTTCCTTTACCGGTGATCTCTTTCTGTACGTGTAGGTGCTATGCTTGGCGCTCGTTGATGGCATGCTTATCGTTAGAGCAGTCTATACACTTGGTGCTTCTTCACCTCTTCCCCTCTTCTTGGGCGTGGGCCTCTTCCTACCCATGGGATCTTTAGGTATAGAGACATCATTCTCCAAGTGTGTGTCTTTCTCAAACTTCGGCCTTATCCAGGAGGTATACGCATGTCGTGGATTCTCCTGCAATGGGCAATGTTATTGGTCTGGTCATCTGTACTTCATGCGATACGTATCTTTCTACGTACGTGCACTTGCCACCGGGGTAGTTTAACTTTTTCACAACTCTTTGTGGTCTCGATCCAAGATTCTAAGTTCCAGCTTCAACTTCTTGGATTCCTTGAATCTATTTACTCCCGCTTGGAAGTATTGAGCTATGAAAGCAAAGGGAAGCTTGCACCATGGGCTCCATGATTCATCTATTAGCCTAAACCTTCCCGGCAAAAAAATGTTGGTATACTACAAATTCAACTTTCCTTCGGATGGCTGGCGAGTTGTTCGAGAATCCTCCACTCGCCCCAAACACATTCCTCGAGGCATGTATACCACTTCTCCAGTCGCGCTTTGTGGGGTGCTGTCATTTTTTCGCATGCATACTTCTCGAATCTCTTTGTGGGTGAAGGACCCTCGGCAGGGTACTCCCATATAAATTTCTGATGCGTCAGGCGGTCAATTTTGAAAACACGATGGTTAGTAGGATGTTTCGAAAAGGATTTTGTCACCTTCTGCTCACGCAACTAATAATCTCTTCAATGTATGTAGACAAGTTGTATATGGTGCCTTTTGCAATCTTTTTGCAAACATGTAACCATGGTTTATTGACTTGGGTCCATCTCTCCTGGCCATTCAGATTTGTTAGCAAATGTGCGGCCATCTTCATCACTGGGTCCTTGATGTCTGAGATGTCATAGTACCTTGACCCCTTCTTGCAGGAATATTCGGTGATGGTTTCTTGAATTGCCTCCTTGTCGCCTAGGTCATCCTCCAAGCTGTCTCCTTCACATATGAGGCCTGTGAACTATGAGATGAGTTGAGGAGTAATGTGCATCTTGCACCCTGCAAAATGGAAGTAATCTTCATGTACTCATGACATTAGCCATTGGTATAGGCACTTTGGTTTTCCAAAATAGGAAAATCATAGAGTTCAATAACCCCTGTCTTCTCCATCTTGACCTTAACATCATCATTGCAGCAGGAAAATTTTAGTGGCGAATATTCGTAATATGGCGAATATTCCATTTTTGAAAATTTTGAAAAGGTGAATTTTTGGCATGGGCCAGTGACTTGTCACTAAAAATTACACTTTAATTTTTTTAGGGTCGGCTTCACCTACCCTTGAAAAATATCCCCTATATAAACCTAGATTATTCTCCAGGTAGAACACTTCTACTTCACATTTTTCAACAATATGATATATCCCGTATTATAGATGTGTGACAAGGGGGTAAGTTATTGACGCGCGATAAGGAGGATTTGTAGACAAGGAGATCTTTGTAGATATTGACGCATAGTAGACGCATGACAAAGATTTGGTTGATTTGAGCGACATGGAGTTTTTTTCGATGAGCAAGAAGAGGGCCGAGGTTGTAGACATGCGTCAACAGGCCTTAGTGACGCGCGTCAATAGACCTTAGTGCGTGCGTCACAAGGCCTATTATTGATGCACGCCACTAAGGCCTATTGACGTCGCGTCAACGAGGCCTTAGTGACGCGCGTGTCAACAGGCCTTAGTGACGCGCATCACTAAGGTCTGTTGACGCGTCACTAAGGCCTATTGACGTGCGTCACTAAGGCTCGTTAGCAGCGCGTCACTAAGGTCTGTTGATGCACATCAACAGGCCTTAGTGACACACGATAAGGAGGTACAATAGATATTGATGCATAGCAGACACATGAAAAAGAGTTTGTTGATGCGCGACACGGAGATTTTTTGTCGCCGCGCCAAAAATGCAATGACGTGCGTCAAAATACCTTAGTGACGCGCGTCAATAGACCTTAGTGACACGCGTCAACAGACCTATTGACGCGCGTCACTAAGGTCTATTGACGCGCGTCACTAAGGTCTTTTCGACGCGGCGTCATCGCGATTTTTTTTGACGCACAAAGACAAAATCTCCGCCACGCTGCGTCTGCAGCCTTCTTCGCAGTGCTTGATAATCAGGGGAAATTTTTTCATACAACCCCCAAAAAATTCACCTTCCCGTGAAACCGGTTCGGGGGATATTCGCGGGTATTCTCCACCTCCGATTTCAGGAGGTCTCTTAAAATGAACTCGCATCATCAGATGGGCAAGCCCTCTGGTGTCCATTTACTCATGGGGCACACTAATTCTAGTGTCATTTCCTTCTCAATCATGTTTTTTCAATGGTTATAGTCACTTATAGGCACATTCCTCAGGTGGGACTCCCACTCCTTACCCATCATTACCCCATCTGGGTACTACATCTCCGCATACCACTCTTCATTCGTATTCACGTTAGGTTCTTGCTGCTTCACCTTGCCCTTGCAATTTCCTTTCTTGGGTGCCATTGTTGAGGTCCTCCTATCACTTCACTCCCTCCTTGTTACTCTATTCTTCCACTTCTTCTAGCCTCAGATCTCAAATCTGTGATGAAAAACCTCTTGAACATGTGCCCTAGTTTGTCAAACCCTAACTGGGATAAAACTTCCACAAGATGGTGCCTCCTCACAACTTTTCTCACACCCATAAAACCCCTTCCTTCTGGTTTGTAAATTCAAATTGGCTGCTCACGCTTCAACCTCTCAAATATTTCTTCACACAATCAACTCGAAACCCTAGTTTGTAATAGACGAAAAATCACTTCTCTCTCTATTCACAAAGTGAAAATGAGAGTGCCTCGACCCTTTACTTATAGATTTTTCCTTTTTGAGCATTAAATGCTACTTCACCTACTACTGTACTTTTTTCATTTAATGTGGATTTTTCAAACAAAGCCCGTCTTAAAAGTGCTTTCACTCACGTGCCCAATCATGTGTGAAAACTCCTCCAACC
The DNA here is from genome assembly GCA_018340775.1 of Taxus wallichiana var. yunnanensis. Classification (NCBI taxonomy): domain Eukaryota; kingdom Viridiplantae; phylum Streptophyta; class Pinopsida; order Cupressales; family Taxaceae; genus Taxus; species Taxus wallichiana. The sequence continues at coordinate 565,199,508 of CM031239.1, read as the reverse complement.
TTTTGGCGTGCAACCAATCCAACCCGACAGGAGACTCTTATGTGCAAAACCCATGCTAAAGGCACTTCTTTTGTCCTGATATTTGCTCTCACCTACCTCATATTGCTTAATGTGCTTTCTCCTCCTTAGTACATGGGATCTAAAAGTAGTTTGATCCTCGGCACCAACCATCCTACTTCCATCTTTTCTCTCCATACACCTCTTTCAACTAGGCCATTCAACATGGATTTTTAACAAACACATCTTTAGCACTTAACCATGTGCTCCTTCACATTGCTCCACCCCACACTTAAAACGATGCGTGGTCCTCTGCACACTCAAAAATTCTCAAAAGTAGAAATAAGGTTACTAGCGCCCAAGGCACAAAATAAAACAACAACGTGAAAGGGAAACACAAGAAAGGGAGTGCATAAAGGAAATTTGAAACTAACAGGAAAACTGTCTTATTTACAAACACCGAGAAGACTTATTTATATTAGGGCTTCATTTACTCCCATTGAATTTTCCAGAAACTTTGTCCCATATAGTGCTTCAGAATGATATGCACCCGAATCAAGGATGTACGAGATTGTGTAAGGACCCAACCAATGGACTTTCAACTTCTCAAGATGGCACAAAAACTTAGAATCATATAGTAAAACCATCTACCCAACCTCAAACTTCTTATTTCTAATGTGGCGATCATGCCAAGCCTTCTGCTTTTCTTTTTCTACTATTTGGCTCCACTTGGCGAGTGATCATCTCTCATCCAGCTTCATTAACTCATCAATCCTTTCTTCCAGTGCTTGCTCATCGGCTAACCCTCCTGCGCGTGCTATTCACAAAGAAGGCAACATAAATTCAATTAGGAAAAATAGATTTTGTGCCAAACACCAACTGAAATGGTGTGGCTTTGTTCAGCCTTTTATACGTTGTCCTATAAGACCACAATACTACCAATACTTTGTCATCCCAATCTTGTCTTCCGACATCACAAATTTTGGTCAGGGTATGACTCATTATTTTGTTGAATGCTTCCACGGTTCCATTTTCTTGTGGGTGATAGGGCGTAGTATTGTGATGATCCACCATGAACTCTGATAACAGGATCCTAATGATCTCATTCAAGAAATTCATACCCTCTCACTAGTCAAACTCAACGAGCATCCATACCTTGTGATAATGTTCTCCCACAAGAACCTTACATTGTGGCTGCTCTTTGTGAAATCTTTAGTTGGGGCTACGTCCGCCCACCTTGTTAGATAATCTGTGCAAGTGATGACATAACGTGACCCTGTCCTACGTTCCGCTAGTGCAATAGGGCCTACAAAGTCTATTGCCCACTTTTCAAAAGGCTCCACACTAGGGATAGGGCATAAAGGCATCTCATCTCTCCTTCCTAGTTTGTCAATGCGCTAATAGTGGTCACACGCTTTACAATAGTCTTTATAATAATTATAATGGGGTTTTCCCACCACAAACTTGCCATTAATATTTTACGCGTGGTGACATCACCTGCATAATTCCCACCCACACTTCCTCCATGATGGCCGAGGCACTCATGCTCTAATACATATCTGCACAAAACTTCATCACATCCCAACTTGTATAAGTCTCCACTAATTAACATGTAGGGCGTGGTGCGTATGGCCAATTGCTTTTTCTCCAATGTCTTCATTCCTTCCAGTGCCACACCTTCCTTTAAAAATACTGAAATCTCTTCCAAATCCAAGGGCATGCACCATAGCCTAAATAGTTGCGTTACACGTCTAGCATTGTCTCCTTAATACTCTGTGCATCCTCCCCTGAATCAATTCTTGATAGATGATCAGGCCCATAATTGCTTTTTCCAAGCTTCACTACAATGGTGAATTCAAATTCTTGAAACAACAACACCCACCAACATATGTGCCCTTGTAGAATAGGCTTGTTCACCAAATACTTTAATGCCATGTGGTCGGTGTAAAACACAAAGGGTGTTGCCAACAGATACTGCCTAAACTTGAAAAGTGCATAGATCATCGACAATGCCTCGTGCTCAATTTTGGTATAGTTCTACTCTGCTGGTGTCACTTCCTACTTGCAAAACACAGAGGATGATCAACAATCCCTTCACCTGGCTGTGCAAGCACTACTCCAATAGTGGTCCTTGAGGCATCTACATGGACATGAAAGGGCTTGTCCCAAGAGGGAAAACATAATATAGGTGCGGTGACAAGCCTATCTTTTAATGTATCAAACACCCTCTGTTGTGCCTCTCCCCAATGGAAGGCACTTTTATGTCTAAGAAGCTCCTCTAAAGGCATGGCGATCTTGGCATATCCTTTAATGAATTTCCTATAATAGCACTCGTATGCCCAAGGAATCCATGCACTACACTCTAGATAATAGGCTCCCCTAACCCCACAATAACTAAAACTTTAGCGGGATGTACTAGCAAGCCCTCCTTACATATGATATGCCCTAATAAAGTCCCAAAGGATGTAGTAAACACACACTTCTTAATGTTGAGGGATATCCTCAACTACCTACACCTCTCAAACATTAACCTTAAATTGTCACAATGGTCCTTAACTAGACCATACATTGTCGAATCATCCAAATAGACATGAAGAAACTTATGTATGAAATCCTGGAATGCTTGCACCATTATGCGCAAGACAAAAGTAGGTGCATTATTCAATCCAAAGGGCATGACCATGTATTCAAAAATTCCCCACTCAATGGCGAAAGTCATCTTCTCCTGGTCCTCCTTTGAAATCTAGAATTAGTGGTACCTCGAAAATCCATCTCAAAGGAATAGATTTCGCACTTTTGGTGACTCCTTCCAAAATTTCTTCAGTGAAGGGGGTCAGAAAGGGATCAATGACACAAACTGCATTCAATTCCCTATAATCCATGCAAATCCTAATCCACCCATCCTTCTTGATTTTGATTACCATCAAACTTATCCATTCGACTCTTCCACTGCCTCAATGATCCTAGAAGCTATCATTTTTTCTATCTCTTCCTTAACCTTTATGCACAAATTGGGATTCATCTAGTAGGGAATTTTCCGACTGTGTGCACCCTCCTTTAGTTTTATCTTCATCTCCCCCAAGGAATGATGAATGCATTTGAGCTCATGGTACCCGTGCGGGAATAAATCCTCAAATTTGCATAGCAAATCAATGATCTTAGATACTTCCTTCTCCAACCAGTAGTCTCCAATAATAGCTTCCTTAGGTTATTCTCCTGAACCAATGTTAACCTTATTTGTCTTTAAGGGTTCATGGTAGGCACGTGCACGAGTATCTCAGCATTGTCCACTACCTCGCACAACCCTATAAAATGGTTAACATACAAGCTTTCTAATTCCTCTCCATCAATCACATACACCAACTTTCCTTTTTCTTTTTCCAAACATGCGCGCTCAAGCTATAACTCTTATGTTTCCTCTACTTCTTCAAAGCGCGCCTCCAATCCTAGTTCACCTAGTAATTCCAACAACCTATCTTCTATCATGGCACTATCCCCCATGGTAAGGTGCTTGATACCCTACAAGGCCTTATCAACTGACGGCTTGGTACTCTGATACTCAAAGGTTTGAATAAGGTCAGCCGCGAGCTCTTGCAATTCCTTGTCTAGCGGCATGTCTCTCGAATGAATATACCATGTGCGCGTAACCTTGTAGTGTAGAATACAACTTATGCACCCAAAGGGATGGTGGCAAAGCTTTCGCACCTTCTCTCTAGACCTGTTCACACTCCTAGATATGGAAAGAGGTGGGCTCCTTCCCATGGTATTCCTTGATGATGGTGGGCACATTGCTCCTAGAGAATCTGACAGAGAGAGAAATTCTTACCTCACGCCACTCCAAAAGGATCTCCTAATGTGTAGCCCACCACCGAGCCATTGTGCCAAGAAATACATAACTTAACATCCCTCTTCGTTCCTTCCCATCCCTCCACTGAGCTTCCACCTCCTGCAGAAATATCTCAGGGAAGGCTCCTCCTGAATATTTGGGTAGTTCTTTTCCTCCAAGGTGCCGAACCATGCACGCCTTTGTTACCTTGGTCACCGACCCTCTCAACTATCATCCCATCAATTCCTATGTCCCATGTGCTCAATTTTCAAATGCTAGACTCGGTGGTATCACTCACTAACCGAGCATCTTCAAACTAGATATCCCATTAGTAGGGTGTATCATCTTTGGGTATCGATTGAGTGCACATATATCTTGTCCCAACGGTTCAATATAGGGTGTCAACTTCCCATTATCTAGGGGTATAATGATCCATTCCTCCTTGTTCTCAAAGCTTATGTACCCTTTATTGAACCGAAGTTCCGCATTTTCTTCTAACACCAAGGGCACCCAAGTAGTCTTTGGGAAATTGTCCGCCTCGGTGAGTGCCAACACTTCAAGTCCCCAAGAAACTTAGATACCTAGATAGTAATAGCTACATCCTTCAAGACGCTGATGGGCATTGCCTTAGTCTTGTTTTCCATATACAACACATTTGAAGATGGTTTTAATGAAGGTCTTCCCATCTGATGCCATGTATCCAAAGTTAGAACATTAACCTCCGTGCTAGTGTTAATGAGGATATTGCTAAGGAGCCATCCATCTACCACTGCATTCAATGTGGTCTCCTTGTTATAGTCAAGGCTATGAGGGGGAGGTTCATGTGTAAGACCTGCCTCTCGTGCTCTCCTCCAGTGTGTGGTAGCTTCTCTCTCAACCATGATCCTAGAAAGGGAATGATATTCTCCTACCTTAGCATTTTACACACCTCCTTAACCTCATCCAGGTCATCCTTTGGCACCTCGACTCTCCTTCCTTGTTCCTCCCTCTTGGATTACTCCTTTAGACATTGGATTTCCCCTTGTAAGCTCTAAATGACATCCATGGTGTCCTGATATATCTCCTTTTGATGCATAGGGTCTGGATACTTTCCATGAACAACCTCCTCCCTTGAAACCAAGGTCTTCTGTCTTGGTACCTCTCTTACGCGTGTGGCTTCTACCCTTGTTTTTACCAAGATAGGCTCCAAACCTACATCTGTGCTACCCGAGGCATCCATTGTATGTCTACCTTCTTGATACTGACCATTGTAGCACCCTTGTCCTTCCAGTTCTCCTGATTCATATGCTCAAAAATTTCGAGCAACTCCTCATACTTATGCTTCTTTCCGCACCATGAGCACTACAACAGGTCCGGGAACTCTCATTTGTAATGCTCCGTAGATCCACAATTGAAACAGGTTCTACATGGGAACTCACTCCTTCCTCCTCCATGGTTTCCACGACCACGAAACCATCCTCGAAAACCTCTTCCATGCATGCCTCCCTCTGCACGCTCCTCATAACAGTGATCATCACCCTTAGAACTACTAGCAACGCTGGTTTGGCACACCCCATGATCAATGGCCTCATGGATCTGATCAATGAGCCTATAGTCCTTAGTATCATGGGTTGTAGAAGTGTAACTTTTGCAATAAAAAGATACATTCTTCGGATTGCGCATTGTAGCAAGGGGCGCCTACTTGCATTATGGTCCTCATGACAAATTTCTTAATCTATTGGCACGGTGCATACTATCCTCTCGAGGGAAATTATCCTCAACGTGCCCCTCTACTTATATCGGTGCACCATAAACCACTGCGAGTCTTATGGGCTAAGTTTGCGAGACAAGTTTTCCAACTACTTGGCCATAACGGTGAGTCCGAGCCTCCAAGAATGGGTAAGTGCCAATATCAACACTTCCAATAGCTTCGGTGCGCAGGCGACTTCCAATGCCTCGCGGGTCTCAGTAAAATTTTATGAGATAGGGCCCTTCTAAAAGGAGTGATCAACCCCCAATAAACCACTTAGCATGTTGTGAAGGGTGAATATTATATGATAATTTAGACAAGAGAGTTTTAAAGCATGCATCATACTCCCGCACACTCTCTAGCATTCCTTACTGAATCTCCTTCAAAGTGCTGATGTTTTTCTACTCAAACTCAGGAATGTGGAATTCTGCCAAGAATGCATTCTTTAAAGCAGTATAGTCCACCACTATTTGATGAGGGTCATACTTCCTATACCAGCTATGTGTGTGCCCTTGCAATGTGGTTGCAAACTGATTAGCCTTATGTTCTGGGGTTGTGATACCCTTCGTGCGCCATAGCAGTTCACACTTGTGAACATGTTCTGCAACATCCTCAATACCTCTATAATTGGGAAAATGTAGAGACATTTCAAAGAAAACTTGTGGGGGTGGTTAGAGCCTAAATCCCCCTGAGCCAAAGCCTTGTTTTCCACCTATGTTTCTTACACCACCTAATCCACCAAGTCTACTGGTCTTAAACCAACAGATCCACTAGGCCCACTAAGTCCTCGAACCACCAGACCCACCAGCTCCTACTCCTCCTGAACCACTAGACCCTGGGGCCCACCAGGTCCTGAAGTGGTCATGTCAAGGGTCCCCATAGTTCCACTGAGCTACACACCTACGGTCTGCATGACAATTCCCCATTGTTAATAGTATACCCTGCACAACTCCTAGACATGAGACCAAATTCTTGTGTTCCTATACCTTGCCTAAAAATTCCTAACACTAGGTAGGTGTTTGCAGCCATAAAAGTCCCAAACGAGAAATTATACCTCCTGGGCATAGACCGATCACCTCCAATGTAACCAACTGGACCAGCAATATTATTCCCCTAATCTGGAAAACCAAGTGCAGGGTCAGGTCACTAGGTGGGCTCAGATGCGCACCAACGGTTCTTCTTTCTCTGCATGATGAACTCTTATCAGAAGCTGAAGGGGTTTCTCTCACGCACTTTCCAAGATGGGGTTATGCTGCACTTCTTAGGTTCCACATCCTCTATGCGAACCTCAAATCCTTCCCACAACGTCTGCCACCATACATCCATCACACCTACAACCTCACATTTTCTGGAAATCTCCCTTTCACATGCTTCACCAAACTTGAGTCATCTTTCCTCCCTATCCTTCTCCGTCACGACATCCGCCATCTACCTCCACCCTAGCTTCCTCACCAGCGCTTAGAATGGTTTAGTGGCCATTGGGAAAGCCTCTAAACTCATGGTAATCATCAAGATCTTCAGAGCGCAGAGGGACAACACGTAGAAACAATCCTCCTGGGCTCCCGTAAAAACTCAAACTTAGCAACCTCCGGACAGAATATGTGGAAATGGCATACTCCAGGTGTAGCTAGCCAATACTCCTTTCCAACAATGATCCACAACATGGGTCCACGTCGATCTCGCATCTTGTAGCCTTTGGTATTCTTCTTGGGTCCACACATATGATCCATAACGTAAACTTGATCTAGATGCATAGGCCGAGAGTCATTCATATAGTTCCACAGGGGAAGAAGCGAAAAAAAGTTTCATATAGATCACGGTAGAGATTCTCTTCTACCCATCCATGTGCATAAAAATCGGGTCCAGTGTTGAATCTCTAAGAAAATTCATCCTCTATGCTCTTGAACCATGATTCAACACTTTCCAAGGTTAATTTCTCGGTCATCACTCATTACTTAGATCATGATGTACGATAAATCCCACTACAACTTCGAAAAGAGGTCCCAAAGCAATAGAACCAAGATGTAGTCATTTTTACCCTTAACATAAAGAAAGGAATCCCATGTGCACCATCCTATCACCCAAATAAATCTGCTCACCCAAGGCATGCATGGTATCGAGTCTCTCTTTATGTGATTTTAGTGGGAAACATCATCTATGATTTGTGTAAGAGATTTCAAAAGGGAAATTAGAACATTCAGGAACCATAGGGCTCAGAACGGCATCTAGATCCTTGCAGTCATTTTAGATCGAGTACTTAATAGAATCCATAACATGTATTATGACAAAAAGAAACATACAAGCATCCTTACTTAGCATGAAAGGAAAGAGAACTCATGAGAGAGAAACATGCATCAGAATCATTGATATTCATGTATATATATAATAGGTAACCTCATTACATCCATTGAGCCATTACAGAGTGTCACAGAGAAGCAGACCGTAGTCATGCATTGCACTGGACTTATGTAACTAAGCTATTCAAAAAGAAAATTACAATCCCTAAGCCTAATGCATTCTCTCCCGAATACAATTATCCACTAACAGAGTCCTCGTAGTATTTTTGCAGAGCTCCGCCCATACTCTTCATCTCTTCCTTTTACTCTGCAGGTGCTTATATTTATAGCTTTCTGGACTACCAACTCACCCTCCAATGCCCTCAGATCTGGTGCCAAGTGTCTGAATGTGGTCCTCCATGTGAGCATACTTCTCCGGGCCCGAGCTTTCAACTTATCCCATGATGTGCTTCTAGAAGCTTCTAGTATGCTCCTCCTCAGTGCCAACTGTCACCAATTTGGCACCTTATCCATGTGCAACTCGGTCACATTTTTCACGTGTTTCGCTCCGGACGTCCAAATTGACTAAGTCCCAAACCCTTGGCTTTGTCCTCGCACGTCGCATGCACTTCTTTTGTGTGCTTTTACCTCGCGCGCCATTCCATAACTGGGACCTTGTGCACCTACACGCCTTCATACTTGGTCAATATTCTAGGGGTCCAACAACTTTCTGACCGCTACTATCGACCTTTGATTTTCAACTTGGTCGGGTTTTATGTTTGGGATCAAAATTCAATTTATATGTAAATTGAAATTGAAAACCTGAAACCCGAAATGCACTTGGAATTTTAGGTTTCAGAATCAGGTTTCATGTTGCAAATTACAATTTGAAACCCGAAATACACTAAATCCTTTATATTTCAGGTTTTAGAGTATGAGGAATAATTTACATACAAATTGTAAATTGTTTCCTGAAAACATGAAATTGAAATGCACAAAAAAAATCGACACTCATGCATTTTTTCAAAAAAATTCAAAAATGGTTAAGTCCTTCTAATAAGTTGCTAAAAGTTACAAGGGGTGTAATTTTGGACAACATTTACCAAGTCAAAGGTTGGTTTAGTTTACTAACCATTGTCTTATTATAGAGATGATAATATCATTTACTTATGATGGTTACCTTAATATTTCATAAGGAAATATTGATTAAGAATAATCATTTTGCGTTATCCATGCCCATTTTATTCTCAAATAGGATTTTATTAACCACGTTCACTATTATCATATCTTCTTATTATGAAGTATAGATGATGTTAGGAATTAGTCCTAACATAAATATTGTAATGCTCCATATTAAATATTATTATGTGTGTGGAGCAAATAAATTAATGTTATGAGTTGTGAAAACAACTCACGTAGGGTGTGAGAGATTTTAGGATGGTTAGTGGTTATGAAAGAATCTAGGTGGTTAGAATAATCATCCTAGATTAGTGTTTGTTGTTATAAGAGTTAGAATAGCTAGCTCTTTATATCTGTAACCTTTGTGATAATTAGATGTTGAATTGAATGATTGATAAAATCGTGCATGTGCACACTTGAGCCTTCGGCTCTTCCAGAAATGGGACTCCATTTTCATTTGGTATCAGAGTAGGCTATCTAAACCTCTCTGTTCTCCCTCCATTCAATTTTTTTGCCTCAAAATGGTTTAATGGCTATGCAGTGTAGACCACATGCAAATGCCATTTTTTCCATTCACCATTTCTTGCATATTGCCAATAGTTTTGTAGTGTAGACCACATACAAACTTGTGGCATTCATCATTCACATGCATGCTTCTCTCTCTCCATCCTTCCATTCTATTTGTATTTTTTCAATTCATTGTGTTCATAGCATTCATACTCCAAAAATAAAATAAAGAAAGATATATATTGCAGTATATAGTTCTGTATATGTTTTTGGTGTCGGTTATTGTGCATGCTTCATGTTTATATGAAATAACATTTTTGGTTGTACTATACATAGATTAGTTTGAATCTTAATATGCATGTAGATTACATTAATTGTAGAAAGGATTTTGTCTTGTGAGGGTTTTGGGTCAATGTATTTGAGTGCTAGATCCATCGAGCTACATGTAGGGGGACCAAATTTACCCTGCTTGGTTATAACAATATCAATATATTTGTATTGTTTGGAAAGGTTCCTATTATATTATAATCATTGCATTGTCTCCCTTAGGGAATATCTTGATCGGATGTTAAACAATCCTTGCAATGATTTCCTCCCATGAGCTCCTAGTGACCCTGAGAAATTGATCCATTGGCGAATCAATACACGGTTTCATTTATTTGCGAAGGAAAACTGCATTATCATAAGTGGAAGATCAATTACAAAGTCGGTTGACTAATTACGAGAGGTTTTTTTACAGATATTGATAGGAGAGTTTCCATAATTTGGCAAGTTTCCATTTGGCATATTTGGATCTTAGTGAGCTATTTATATGTTTGACATTAGTTGGTCTCAATTTTAAATCAATGATCATCCAAGGCTAAACCATCCACCTGTAGAATACCAACACCATCAGTGAGCATCACTTCTCATAGAAAGACAACGAAGTTTATTTATTTTTATTGGTCACTCTAGGCACAGATATCCATTGCATCGGTGATTCACTGTTGTCTTGAGTACGCATCCACAACATCACTAACATCAAAACCCATTCATCTTTGTTGATTCTACACATAAATACAAGCTCGACATAGTCATTACAACATATTTGAGTGATCTAGAGTCAATCTTGAGATTGATCCTTTATATGACTTGAATTACGCTCTAACTCGAGCTCCATATTGATCTCACCTTGATCAGCAGACCCTCAAAACTACAAACTTAGAAAACACGCTCCAATCCAACCCGATCCAAACTCAACATGACTCAAGCCCCAACTTAGAAGCATCCCTTGACTTGGCCCCTTCTCATGCAAACCACATTCAATCACCATCCAACTCACAAGAATCCCTTACTGTAAATGCATGATTGGCTATGGGAGGATGTTAAGACCAATGGAGGATGAGGGTTCAAACTTTCCCAAAACCCATATCTCTAATAAAAATATTTCCATGTTTTTATACATACAAGTAAAATTATAGAAGGGAAATGTTTTCTTTTAGGGAGAATATATTTGTAACGGGAAGGTAATTATAAAATGATATTTTTTCTAAAAAGGGGGAATATTTTGTAAGGAGGTAAAAAGGGATATTTTAGAAAAAAATATGTAAAGCAAATAATTTTGGATGCATTATCGGTTGAAAATGACATCCATGGTGTTTTCAATTAAGGGGGAAATATTAAAACAAGGTAATCTTGAACCATCAATGGAAACTAAGAAGACAGAGGAAATGACCGACCACTAATCCTAAGCTAAAGAGGTGATAGCACCAAGAAAAGGACTGGAATATCCTACTGAGGGAGAGTAGAGAAGAAAAATGCAGTTGGAAGAGGCCAGATAGTTGTGACATAGTCCCAAATCTACATTCACCAACAAATATCCATAAAACACAACATCATAAACCTGTAAATGAAAGGAAATATGCACAAAAATAGAACAACAACAATAGAGAGGCAAGGGAGTACAATAAAATAAATGTAAGGGTTGAGATAACACCACAAACACAAATTTTATTGTTCCATGAATATACAGTCCATTACATTTGTAGAATAAAGGCACAATTTCATTTATAGAGCCCATGAGAGGGTTTGCAGCTCAATGGTGTTGAGAAACAAATTTTATAAAGTTTCCCCACATCCCCGAAATATCCCCCTCTCAAATGAGAAGTGTTTACAATATATAGAATTGTGGAGGGAAGAGAGAAAGAAGAGAAACTCAGATTTTTTCTCCCACCCACCAACAACATTCATTAAATGATCTAGAAAAGTCATGGGCACCTCTGAAAATCCATTCCCCAATGTACTCTAGCTTGCTGGAGAAGAAATCAGACCATACTGTATTAAAATCGGTGATTGGGATGCCTAGAACTACACTTTTTGGAGCCGAGTACGTTTTCCTATTTTTCACCCACCTAACCCTACCAAAATTAAAATTTAGGCTTCCATGGTGTAGAGGATGTCGAGACCTTTCCAACGATATAAATTTTGTTGAATTTTGAGCACCGGTCAAAAGTTATGCCCATTTGAAAATTTGCATTAATCCGCACAAGAAATGGCGAAAATGCAAATTTGCAAAATGGGCCCCAAGCCCAAAATTGAAAAATTTGCAAAAAAATCCCCAGGCCCCAAGCCTGAAATTGGAAAATTTGCAAAAAAAAAAAAATCCCCCAGGCCCCCAAGCCCGAAATTGGAAAATTTGCAAAAAAATCCCCAAAAAAATTTGAAAAATTTGCCCCAAGCCCCCAAGTTTGAAATTGGAAAATTTGCAAAAAAAAATCCCCAAGTGCCCCCAAGCCCAAAATTGGAAAATTTTAAAAAAATCCCCCAGGCCCCCAAGCCCAAAATTGGAAAATTTGCAAAAAAATCCCCAGGCCCCCAAGCCCGAAATTGGAAAATTTGTAAAAAAATCCCCCTAGGCCCGTAACTTGCAAAATATGAAGAGTTAGAAGGACTTCTTTATATTTTCGGAAAGGGGAAGAAATTTCCTATCTGATGAAGATGCTTTTGGGAATCATTAAGTACTTAAAATATGTAAAAAAATCAGATTGAAGCACTAAAAGGGGGAAAATGGTGTTAGTTGACCAAAATTAAGCATGAGCTTATTTTGGACAACAATTTGGTGACTCAGTGGGGTTATCTTCCTATCAGATGAAATATGGCCAGCTTCCTGTAGCAATCCATTGGGCATGGAGTCTTCTTGGTAGTCTCATATCTGATCTGGGATTGCCTTCCTTGCTTGCACTTGCACTCTCATCCTTTGTAAGAAGACCTTGAAGTCGAGGTTTGTGAGAGTAGAAAATTTCTTGAAACTTGGAAGCTTTTCCCTCATTGATCTTCTACAAATCTGATCTGTTGGAGTGCAATGAAAACATCCAAACCTACTCGATATGGATACTCTTGTTGATTTGATTCTCTTGTGGCTGCAAGTGTCTTCCAGGAGTGAGATGAACTATATACAAGCATACACAGAAGCAATAGAGCATGTGCACCAACACTTAGGGAAATGAAACCTATTCTAACAACAACAAATGTGCACAAGCACTTGGAGAAATTGGAAATCCTAGACTAATATGTACAAAGGTGAGAAATTCTCCTTTTAGTAGCACTGTTTGAGATAGATCCCATTGATTGGAATCTGTAATTCTTCACCACCCAATTTAGCCATCGGAAGGCATTGCTACCTTTGCATTCGGTGATCATGTATGGGCCACTCCATATGGCATCGAACTTGGAATGCTTTCTGGCTTTGCATGATCAACATCCCACTTCAGTACCAAGTCTCCAACTTGGAATGTCTGGCCTTAGCTTTCTTGTCAAAGCTCTTTTTGATCAATGCTTGATCCTTCTCCATAGTCTGCATTGCATGTTCTCTTGCTTCTTCTAGTTCCATTAGCTCTGCATACCTGATTTCCATGGGTCAAATTCAGCTAGTTCCAACTGTTTCATGAGTTCCAATGTTGGAAAACTCAAGTGATATAGGTAGAACTGCTTTCTTTTTTTTATATACAAGCTTGAATGGAGAGCTGCCTGTAGACCTCTTGGGTGTGATCCTATCAGCCCATAGAGCTGATTTGAGCTTTGTGTGCCAAGTTCTCTGATTCTCATCAAGATTCCTTCTGATGATTCTTAGTAAGTTTTTGTTTGTGGACTCTTCTTGGCCATTACCTTGAGGGTAATAGTTTGATGAAGTGTTGAGGTATACACCATTCTTGACAGCCCATTCGGTGATCTTTGTACCAAGAAATGCCAATGCATTATCTGATATGATAGTGGTAGGGACTCCAAACCTAGTGACTATCCCTTCATAGAAATCCAAGATATTAGATTCATTTTCCTCCTTAAGTGCCACACTGCTTAGTCCACTTGGTGAAATAGTCTATTGCCGTAAGTATCCACTTGTGGCCTTGACTTGAATTTGGGTTGATCACTCCAATGAAGTCTAATCCCCATTGCATGAATGGATGATCTACTAAAATTGGATGAAGGGGCAGGGATGCTAACCTTTCTTTCCCTATGAAGAATGCACACTTCTTGCATTTCTTGATCCATGAGTAGCAATCACTAAACACCGTAGGCCAATAGTAACCAACCTTCATGATTTTGAGAGTTGTTACTCATGGAGCAAAGTGGCCTCCTGCTTCTCCATCATGGAACTCATGTAATATCTTCCCAACTTGACATGTTTCAATGCATCTCAATAGAACACTATTGATGTCTTTCTTGAACAAGACACCATCAATAAGTGCATATGGAATGGCTTGCAATCTAAAGTATCTCCTCTTTGCTTTGCTTATTTCTGGAGGGCACAAACCTATTTGGAGATAATGCACTAAGTCTTGAGTCCAACATGGAATGGGTGCATCATTAGCTGGTTGTTCTTGATCATTTTGTAGTAGTAGGACAACCTCTTCTTCTCCTTTTGATTCATCATGTTGTTTGGAAGTGAGATGCTCACACAAACCTTTTCCATGAACCAGCTTGGTCACCTTGATTTCAATATCATACTCCATTACATGGGTGATCCAACCTGCTCTCTTCTCATTCAAGTCCTTGTTTAGGAGAAAGTCCTTGACACCAACATGAGACACTAGCAGTTGAATCTTGTTGTTCGAGACCAAGTGTCTGAACTTCTTCAAACTCCTAATGACAACAAGGACATGCTTTTCAATAAAAGAATACCTTACTTCGTAATCTTCCAGGATCTGACTGAAGAATGTTATGGGTTGTTTTGATCCTTCTCTATTCAGTTGTACCAAGATAGTTGAGATTGTGCTTGATCCTCCAAAAGCATACAACATGAAGTCCTTTGAGAAGTCTAGGTTGATAAGAGTTGGAGCTTGTGATATTGCATGTTTGATAGCCTCAAAACTCTCTTTCCTTCTATCTTGTCCATTTAAATGCAAGACTCTTCTTCAACATCATTGTTAAAGGCTTCACAAGAGTGGAAAAATCAGGCACAAATCTGTGGAAAAATTTATCCTTCCCAAGAAGCTTTGGAGAGATTTCTTGTGGTGTGGAAATGGAAGTGTTTGGATGGCTTCAACTCTTTCAGGATCAATTGTTAACCCTTCTCTTGAGACAATATGGCCCAAAAATTTTCCCTCGTGTGCCAAGAATACACACTTCTTTGGATTCAATGACACTGAATCTTCTACATCTTTGAAATACTTTCCTGAGGTGAAAGAGGTGGTCTCTGTTACATTCTTTGAGAAGATGGTGATATCATCTAGATACACCAACACTATCTTGTTGATTAAGCCTTTGAATGCCATATCCATGGCTCGTTGAAATGTTGCCCCGACATTTGACAGTCCAAATGACATCTTCTTGTAAGCATATGTACCCCATTTCATAGTGAAGGTTGTCTTGAACTGATCTTCTTCTTTCACCATTATCGATTATAGCCTGAGTAGCCATCTAACAATGAAAACCTTTTAGAACCAACTACAACCTACAAGATTTGTTCCATTGAAGGAAGTGGGTAGTGATCCTTGAGTGATGCTCTATTTAGATCATGGAAGTCTACACACAATCTGATTTCTCCATTTCTTTTCCTCACCGGCACCAAGTTTGCAACCCAACTTGAATGTTTGATAGGGAAGATGATGCTAGCCTCAATCATCAACTTGTTCAACTCCTTCCTCATGAGAGGTTCAATGTGAGGATTCACTTGGCCTTTGCTTCTGTCTGATAGGCTTGGATTCATGATTTAATTCAATTGTATGCTCAGCCAATCTTGGGTTGAAACCTCTTAAATCCTTATAAGTCCATGCAAAAACATCTAGGAATTCTTGAAAAGTTGAACAAATTCATATTTCTCTTGTGGGGTACTTACTTTGCCAATTTGCAATGTCTTGCCTTCATCTACTGAAATGGGCTCTGAATCTTCACCCTTTACCTGAATGTTTTCCTTCTCTTTTTGGAATTGATCATTTGGGTTGAAGATTGACTCCAAAGTTACAAGACCTTTTGGTAATTTGTTAGTTCTCAGCTGTACCACTTGGTCACCATATTGTTGCTCCAATTTGTCTTGGTTTTTGGTGGAGAACTCAACTTCTTCTTGTAGAAAATTGACAATTTTTGATCATTCTCGAAGACTTGCCAACTTGTGTTGTTATCTTGGAACAGCTGGTCTCACAACCACTTTGATATGGGGCTGAGATTTCTCACTTTGATACTTTCTACAACATCAAATGCTGCCCCAATTGCTTCCATCTATCTATTGCTTCATTCTTCTTTCTTGGGATGGAATTGATGCTAAAAGCTTCAAAATATTCAATAAGATCCCATACCCGATTTTGTAGTTCTTCAATAGATCATTCTTAGCAGCATTTTGTCCTCTGACTTGGTTCACATGATCAGCTCACTATCACCAAATACTTGCAAATTTTTAATACTCTCTTTCTTTCCCAATGCAATCCATGAATTAAGGCTTCATACTCGGTTGTGTTGTTTGAACAAGAAAACTGAAAAAAAAGTTGAATAATATTTTGTACCTTGAGGTGAAATAAGCATAGCTCCTCCTCCTGCACCTTATCTACTTCTTGAGCCATCAAAGAATAACTACCATACCTCATTATCATCCTTTGTGGTCTGGCTTGGTGATGTTAGGGAGAGGATGATTCTCTTCATCAAAAACAATAGACTCCTAACTTAGATTCTTCCATTTCTTTGTAAGGGTCAAAAGCATGTATTTTTTTTTCCCATTCATCAAGAGTTAAGTCTGGAATGCATCCAACCTTAGTATCTACTTCATAAGTGCTTGGGAGATCTTCTTGATCAAAAGTTGAATAATTTGAATTGATTGGACTTGGTGTAAGAGGCTCTATGTGGAAGTTTGCAATGGGCTCAGATCTAATTGTAGCCTTAGCTCATATCTTGTTCTAAATAGCATGTGTGACCAATCAAGTAGACAAATAGCCTCCAATTTTGGTAGTGAAGTCTCTTGACAAGCACAATGCAAAGAGTGGTGGTAGGTCTATGACTGATACATCTTACAAAATGGTCACATTGGGACATGCATGCAATGTGAGGCTCAAATATTTGATTACTCCAACTGTTGTTACTGTTGTCCCATCCAATTGCACCACACCTTTAGAGATGACTTCATATTGAAGGCCCAATTGATCAGCTATCTATTTTGGCATAACTGAGCTACTTGCTCCCGAATCAATCATGCAATTATGTACCAACTTATCTCCTATGATCAATGAGATATAGAATGGTGGTGGCTTCAAATTCTTACCTTGGTGGCTTCCTTGATTTTCTCTTTGTTGAGATGCATTGGTAAGCACCTTTTCTTGTTGATTAGGTGGCTGATTTGATGTTGACCAATTTTCCATAGCATCTTGCAATAGGTCTCTTTGTCTGGGATAGCCAATGATTCCCACATTGAGATGTTTACATTCATTTTCTTCATCTTCTCAATGATGTTGAATGGAGATGAGCTATCTCTCTGTTGCCCCTTGCCTTGCACATTCTTCTCTTGCACATGGGTTATTATTACAATGGGCACTTGAGCTGATCTAGAAGGTGGCTTGGGCTGACCTTGCACATTGGGCTGCACTTTGATTGCTAACACCTTGTGGAGTGATGGAGGGTTGTGGATCACTTAAATTTGATGATTGTCCCTCTCAATGTTCCTTTTCTTGGACCATGTATTGGTTGCTACACTTTGAGAAGGTGTTTGGTTTATACCACAGAAATCTTCAACCTACCAATTGACAAGTGTGGTCTCATTTGGAGGTGTGTCTTGTTGAGTTTCTCCCTACTGCTGATTTCCTTCTTGGCTTGTCTCTTGTTCCACACCCGTTGTTGTCACCATAAGGGCTTGATTCAAAGCACCATTAAAACACATTGACTAGTTATGAGGTTGATTGCATGGGAAACACTAGTCATATTCTGAGCCATGTTATTTTGCACTGGTACCAAAGCTCTAGATGTGGATGTAGCATTAGGATTGTAAGGTTGGAATGGTCTATTAGTAGGAGGCCTGACTTGGTTTTGATTTGCAGCTTGAAAGGGTGGCCTATTAGGCTGATATGGAGGTCTATTGGGTTGAGTTTGAGGCTGATATGGAGGTCTAAAATTTTGAGCTTTTTACCTCTTAAGTGTCACCAACTCATTACCCAAATTTTGTAGTTGCTTCATGACTTCTTGGAGCTCATTTGAGGTATTGGAAGATGAAGTAGAAGCTTCAGTTGAATTTGATTTCTTGGAGTAGGAATGGGAGCTAATGTGGGTGCTTGACTAGTGCTTGGAGCTCCTAATTCTGGGTATAGAGGCATAGGTGGCCTAGGTGTGAGTTTACCATCTTGGATCAAGAAATTTTCAGCTCTAATAGCAATGTTATAGGCGTGGGTAAAGTTATACCTCCCATGGATTGAATCATCATAGAAATATCAGAATTTAAAGCTTTAAGGAAGTATAGAAAGCACCTTCAGTTGTTGGTCTCACGGCCATTGGAATTCTATCCCATGTCCTCTAAAATCTGAAGTTGAAATCCATCAACTGTTCATTAGGAGCCCTCTTAATAGTTGTCAATTGTTCCAACAAAGACAAATTATCCCCCTTTTCTCCAAATTGATTGTGAAGAGTTGTGCACAAATGGTCCCAATTCTGGATAGACCTTGTTGTTAGGCTTCTAAACCATTGCAAAAGCTTTTCCTTTGAATGAAGATGCCAATAATTTAACAACAATGTCCATTTTAGTAATTTCATGGATTACATAGACATTTGCAATGTCTTGGATGTGGTCAATCGGAGTTTTAGTTCTCTCAGTGAAATATGGAATGTTCTTTCAATGCTACAACTAGAACTGGATTTTGTGCATTGAGAGCAAGTGGGCTACTTTGCCAGTGAAATTGACATAAGGATTAGGTTGTGCCATCTTGATTGGTTGGAGAACTCTAGTTGATTGAATGAAAGGCCTTCCTAGGTGGAGGTGTTGATAAGGTTCTATTTGGTGGAGATGGAGACCTTTGAGCTCTTCTTCCTCTTCTTGCTTTATCTGGGGACAAGTGCAAATAGATAAATAGTCCCTCTTCTCTAGTTCTTGACCTTGTTTGGATTCTTCTCATGAATCTGCCAAGCTTGGACTGCTAAAACCAATGGATTCTACCTCTCTTGGAGTCGGATGTGTAATTCAAAGCTTCTCACAAGCTGAAGACTTACAACAAGTGCACATCAATCTTGTTGTAATTAAAATGAAGACCTCTTGTCCCACCGGGCATGCCAGAACTATTGATGCGTAATCACAACACCCTTGAATGTCTACAACTCGATGGGTTGAGACTCCCAGTGTGATTGCATAACATGGAGCTTCTCCCAAAGTGTGGGACTTTGCAATCGAGAGAGCTCTCTGGATGAAGGTTGGTTCTATTCCTCTATTTAGGTGCACACATACAATTTGTAGAGGATCTACTCTAAAATATACTCTAACTTTCCAAGGAGACAGGGTTAAGAAGATGCAAAAAAAAGAAATGAAATCCTAAGCTAAAGAGGTGATAGCACCAAGAAAAGGACTGGAATATCCTACTGAGGGAGAGTAGAGAAGAAAAATGTAAGTTGGAAGAGGCTAGACAACTGTGACATAGTCCCAAATCTACATTCACCAACAAATCTCCATAAAACACAACATCATAAACCTATAAATGAAAGGAAATATGCACAAAAATAGAACAACAACAATAGAGAGGCAAGGGAGTACAATAAAATAAATGCAAGGGTTGAGATAACACCACAAACACAAATTTTATTGTTCCATGAATATACACAGTCCATTACATTTGTAGAATAAAGGCACAATTTCATTTACAGAGCCCATGAGAGGGTTTTCAGCTCAATGGTGTTGAGAAAACAAATTTTTTACAGAGTTTCCCCACATCCTATAAATATCCCCCTCTCAAATGAGAAGTGTTTACAATATATAGAATTGTGGAGGGAAGAGAGAAAGAAGAGAAACTCAGATTTTTTCTCCCCCACCAAAAAAATTCATTAAATGATCTAGAAAATTCATGGTCACCTCTGAAAATCCATTCCCCAATGTACTCTAGCTTGTTGAGAAGAAATCAGACCATACTATTGTATTAAAATCGGTGATTGGGATGCTGGAACTACACTTTTTGGAGCTGAGTACGTTTTCCTATTTTTCACCCACCTAACCTTACCAAAATTAAAATTTCAGGCTTTCCATGGTGTAGAGGATGTTGAGACCTTTCCAATGATATAAAGTTTGTTGAATTTTGAGCACCGGGTCAAAAGTTATGCCCATTTGAAAATTTGCATTAATCCACACAAGAAATGGCGAAAATGCAAATTTGCAAAATGGCCCCCAAGCCCGAAATTGGAAAATTTGCAAAAAAAATCCCCCCAAGCCCCCAAGCCCAAAATTGGAAAATTTGCAAAAAAATCCCCAGGCCCCCAAGCCCGAAATTGGAAAATTTGCAAAAAAATCCCCCCAGGCCCCCAAGCCCGAAATTGGAAAATTTGCAAAAAAACCCCAAGCCCCCAAGCCCCCAAAAATACCCCTCAAAAGCCCGAAATTGGAAAATTTGCAAAAAAAAAAATCCCCAGAGCCCGTAACTTGCAAAATATGAAGAGTTAGAAGGACTTCTTTATATTTTCGGAAAGGGAAGAAATTTCCTATCTGATGAAGATGCTTTTGGGAATCATTAAGTACTTAAAATATGTAAAAAATCAGATTGAAGCACTAAAAGGGGGAAATGGTGTTAGTTGACCAAAATTAAGCATGAGCTTATTTTGGAGTATAGCAAACCACGTACAAACTTGTGGCATTGCATGTTTCTCTCTCTCCATCCTTCCATTCTATTCATATTTTTTCAATTCATTGTGTTCACAGTATTCATACTCCAAAAATAAAAAATAAAAAGATATATATTGTAGTATATAGTTTTGTATATGTTTTTGGGTGTCTTTTTTTTGTGCATGCTTGAGTTTATATGAAATAAAAATTTTGGTTACATAGTAAATAGATTAGTTTGAATCTTAATATGCATTCAGATTACATTAATTGCAAAAAGGATTTTGTCCTATGAGGGTTCCGGGTCAATGTATTTGAGTGCAGATCCATCGAGCTACATGTAGGGGGACCAAATTTACCTTGTTTGGTTATAACAATATCAATATATTTATATTGTTTGGCAAGGTTTGTATTATATTAGAATCATTGCATTATCTCCCTTAGTGAATATATTGATCTAGATGTCAAACAATTCCTGCAATGATTTCCTCCAACAAGCTCCTAGTGACCCCTGAGAAATTGGTCCATCGCGAATCAATACATGGTTTCATTCATTTGTGAAGGAAAATTGCATTATCAAAAGTGGAAGATCAATAACTAGAGTCGGTTTCCTAAAAAAAAATTAGATTGAGGGTAAATTAAGGGTGTTTGAAAGGACCCACATCCTTGTACACATGAGGATTTTTGAGAGGATCCACAACCTAGTTACAATGAAGGGGACCACTATTAGGAACCCAATTGAAGCAACCATGAAACCGAAGTGAAGATGCAGTGACCGTTGACAACGACCACAGTGAGTGGGACAACTATTAGAACAACCACTAGCATCGGCAGCGAGAGGAGCAGCCACTAGGATCAGCAGCAAGTGGAGCAGCCACAAGTGTCAACAACGAGAGGAGCAGCCATGACCGCAACGAGAGGAGCAGCAACAGTGAGCAGAGTAACCACCAGCGTCAGCAATGAGAGGAGAAGGAGCCACCAGCATCGACAATGAGAGGATCAACCACTAGTGTCAGTAGTGAGGAGTAATCACCAGTGTCAGCATGAGCAGAGATGTTGCCTCTAGCGGTGAAACCACCTCTGAGGAGGATCGTGCCTCGGGGGGATTTGAAACTGGGTGGGCAAACACACAACCATGTGACTTGACCACACCACTCCCACCCCATCGGAAAAGTGGTTTTGGATAACTCTCATGACATAATGCCAGACATGCCTCGTCACATTGAACACAGGATTCATGCATGCAGCCTCGACCCATGTCGCATTGAACACCGGCTGGATTGGCACCACATCGAGAGACCACTCTCCGCCACCGCAAGCGGACTGACACTGCTGGAACTACCTAGCCGAGTAACGACGAGCTATAGAGGTGGCCGGCTGGGGAATGGACCACGAGACCTCCCACATATAGCCTGCATTCCCACCGCTAAGGTAAACCAAACGGCTGAGTCGGTTTCTAATTACAGAGATTCTTGTTAAAGATATTGATAGGAGAGTTTCCATAGTTTGGTGAGTTTCCATTTGTCATATCTAGATCTTGGTGAACTATTTATACATTTGACATTTCTTTATCTCGATTTGAAATCAATGGTCATCCAAGGCTAAACCCTCCACATGAAGAATACCAACACCACCAGGTGACGTCACTTCCCACAGAAAGATAGTGAAGTTTGTTCCTTTTTTATTGGTGATCTCTAGGCACAGATCTCCATTGCATTAGCTTGATTCACCTACTAGCTTGACTATGTATCCACGACATCACCGACATTAAACCCCATTCATCTTAGTTGATTCTACACATAACAACAAGCTCGACATAGTCATTACAATGGATTTGAGTGATCTAGATTCAATCCTAAGATTGATCATTTGTATGACTTGAATTGTGCTCTCACTCAAGCTCCATATTGAGCTCGCCTTGATCAGCAGACCCTACAACACTAAAAACTTGGAAAACATGCTCCAATTCAACCCGATCTGGACTCAACATGTCTCAGCCCCAACTCGAAGCATCCCTTGACTTGACCCCTTCTCCTACAGACCACATTCGGTCACCGTCCAACTCGCAAGAATCCCTAACTGTAAATGCATGATTAGCTATGGGAGGACATTAAGACCAATGGAGGATGAGGGTTTGAAATTTCCTAAAACCCATATCTTCGATAAAAATATTTTCATTTTGTTATACATACAAGTAAAATTATATAAGGGAAATGTTTTCTTTTGGGGAGAATATATTTGTAATGGGGAAGGTAATTATTAAATGATTATTTTTTGAAAAACGGTGGAATATTTTATAAGGAGGTAAAAAGGGAAATTTTGGGAATAAAAAATGTAAGGGAAATAATTTTGGATGCATTATCAGTTGAAACCGACATCCATGGTGTTTTCAATTAAGGGGGGCAATGTTAAAATAGGGTAACCTTGAACCATCAGTGACAACCAAGAAGACGGAGGCAACAACCGACCATGGCCAATCATCATCATGCATCTCCAGAAGGTTCCTCACCCCATGTTAGAACTAAGGGGGGGAACATTAGGAATTATTCCTAACATGAATATTGTAATGCTCCATATTAAATATTATAATGTGTGTGGAGCAAATAAATTAATGTTATGAGTTGTGAAAACAAATCACATAGGGTGTGAGATATTTTAGGATGGTTAGTGGTTATGAAATAATCTAGGTGGTTAGAATAACCATCCTAGATTAGTGTTTGTTGTTATAAGAGTTAGAATAGATAGCTCTTTATATATGTAACCTTTGTGATAATTAGATGTTGAATTAAATGATTGATTAAATCATGCTTGTGATCGCTTGGGCCTTTGAGTATTCCCGAGAAATGGGACTCCATTTTCGAGATGATATCACTATTATTCATGGTAAATATACATATTACTTTATAACCTAATTAATGATAAATAATGTTAATTCCATAATAAACAATTTTTCAATCAACATGCTTTCGGTTATGATCATTTAAATCACAGGATTAGTTAATTAAAATGTTAAGATTAAGTAATAACTTATAATTCATCTAAAGATTTTTATCCATTTATTTAATTAATAGATCACCAACAATTGTATGAAGACTTATAAATTAAAATAGGAACGTAGATAATATCTACTCTGTTGGTTGGATATTTTGTCACACTAAAATATGCGGTTCAACCATAGTGCATGGGATTAAATCTATCCTCAAAGAAGGTGAGGTTGCTTGTTTATTACTAATCTAAAAACATAAAAAATAATATGCACAGTATTCACACTAATCTAACCATTGGGGTTGGGATAGAATCCCGAAATCCATATTCACAATAGATGGAGATATTGTTATTTTCAAAGTAAAATGGATAGGAGAGGGAATTACTATTATGAAAAAACACGATGGAAAGGAAATGAGAGGAACGTATTTTCTTTTGAGTAAACAAAGAGCAAAAAAATCATACGAGCTTTAGATAACAAACGTAACGTTTGAAATGATTAGAATGATCAAGATGCTAAACAAATAATAGCTTAAGATTATGAACATAAGAACAATATCTTAAGAAATATACATCTCACAACACAAATTTTGCAAAATAGCATCAGCTTCTATTCCTCCAATGATTAAAAGAAAACACAAATTCTTTCTTCTTCACAATAGATCTCAATATTCCAAAAATCTCAACCCTTTGGAATGCATAAGCATCCCTTATTTATAATAAAAGGAGTTGAGAGAAAATAGGATAAATCATAGATAATAGTCTTTTTAATGAGAATCCTATTTTGCTTGACTCTCACACAAGAGACCAAGTCAAATTTTTCTTCCTATGTGACGAAACAAAAATGAAAAAGACATGTCAAATTCATGATTGAAATGACATGTCACATTGTGCTTATTCTGTATCATCATCTTTGTCTTCCTCCAACAAAGCTTGTTTGTCCCGAAATTCTTGGAATTTTCAAATTATACCCTGCATCTCATTTTCATCAGGCGTGGTGGAATGATCACTAAGAACTTCACATGTTTCACGAGTATCGCTAGTGTTTGGGAAGCTTTTCGAGTCTCTTGTTGAGTTTCCTTAGAGTCTCCAAAGAATGTTCAATTTTCACAAACCTGTCAATGATTTCCAGGCTAAATCCATAAGTTGGTTCATGCTGAATTGATTCTTGGATCTATTTGTAAATATCATCAACAGGTAGGATACCCGAGCTTTCACTCAACACCTTAGCACAAGATCTTGACTAGCTCTTATTCTAAGTCGTTCTTGCCATCGACCAATTGATCTCTTAATTCCCTCAATTTCTGCAAGCTTCATTGAGAATCTTTATTCTAAATCTGATGGCTTTGGTTAGCTGAAAATGTTTATCCCCATGTGGAACGATGCCTTCTTCGACCAAGATGTGGGATGGAACCTGTTTCAATGTTTGGATAGCTTCGAAAGTCAACTCTAGGTTCCTAATTTCTACTTAAAACTCATCATCCATTTTCTCTCCATCATTCTTTATATCCTCTGAGGATTTGTATACTTCCACGGTGTCCTCGATGACTTATTTTCTTTACAGAAGTAGCCTTTGGATCCATTCATCGACTGTTCTCCCCTTCTCATTAATCTTCTCGATCATTGGTACCGAAGAGAAATCAAACCCGATAAGAGTAGAGGATGATGGTGTTGACTCGAGGAGGCTTTGAGAGCTTGAGTAACACTTCGTTATTTGTTGTAATTTCTCTTTTAACTCATCTCTATTTGCCTTAGTTTCCCTCAGCTTCTGGCATAACACATTCATGGCATCTTATGCGTCCTGCTATGCTCCTCTATTATAACTTTCCCTAGAGCCACCCTTGTGATTTGATAATCTATGACCATTATATCATCCTTTGTTTTATCAGCCATGGGAGTAGCAATCTCTACAAATTTATGCCCTGAGACATCCCTTTGAAATCCTTGAGACTTTTTTGGGTTTCTTGCCCAACTTGGTAGGAGTGATCTTAAGGAAACAGAAATCAAAGGCTGGTAATGGAATAACCACCTTCCTCTTCCTTAGAGTTTGATCTACTAACCATTGAGGCATATTAGAAGAAGTTGTTCCCATTGTAGGTGTTATGGTCACATATTCAAGTGGAGGAAGATTAGCTTGTGGAGTGGTAACCCTTTGGAAGTGTAGCGTCCGTGGTAATGGATTCAAGGAATGAAGGTGCAGTAGGAGGAGGCATGTCCATGGTTAATTGGGGTCAAATGGGGAGAAGTGAGAGGCCGAAGAAGATACTAGCCATAGCTGAGGAACTTGGTGAAGAAATCTAAGACAAGGAAGGTTGAATGGGAGGAGGCAAGGATTCTAGAATTAGAGCTTGAGAGGTGGGGGATGACTTACCTCTGATGAATTGTCAACCAAAGGAGGAATGGAAGGTTGAATAATCTCTACTTCTGAAGGAATATTCCCTTGTTCTGGTTGTGGAGGTGAATCAAGAAACTCAACTGTTTGTGGGAGAGTGGCCACTGGTGTAGTTACTTGATCTTCTCCCTTTCTTACAAACTTAACATTCATTGGCATTTTGGAAGGGTTCTTATCCTTTTCCTTTTTTTCTTTTGAGGGTCCCACTTCCAAAGCATCTAACTTTGCAAAAATCCCTTCTTTATAACTCATTCCCCAAGAAATGAGCCATGCCTTAGTACGGGTAAGAATTTGAGTGGCTCTTTCCGTGATATAAGCTTTCTCAAAGCAATGGACCAATCAATGGCGGGGAATACATATTGATATTTTTTTAACCCATCATACGAGGCGTCAAGGACACTCTCGTTGTCCTTAGTACCTTTTGGGATGTCAGATAAATCCAGCATCTAGATTTCTTCAATTTTCAACCTTCTATTGTCCTTTCTATGGATCGAAACCTCATCCTGAAGATCAACCCAAATATCTTCTAAGCTAGGAACATGTAGATATAAATTCTCGTATGATTTAAGGACTCCTCGAAATCAAATCCATCTTTGTGCTTCATGTGCTTCTTCAATCAACTTATCACTTGGGAATCTGGGAAATCGAAAAGGATCACCCAGGTAAATGACCACCCGAATGTATGTGAACTTCTTGAACTACAAGAAGATACAACCCCATTTTGATACTTCAGACCATGCTTTGTTAGAGACTCTTCTTTTCCTTAGATCAGGGTTCATCCTACAAATATTTTCATAAAAGAAAGCATCATTCACTCTTCTAAACTGATCTTGAACTTTTCATTATCGGATGAGGGAAATACCAATATATGTCTTTTGCTACCCTATCTCTATTTGCATCTATCCTGGATAATTTCTCATGCCACTGGTGTATAGGTGACATATGAAGACATATAGAATTTTCCCATAGTCAAGACTGTCTTCATCTGGGAATCAATCTCATCACTTATGAGACTGCTCCAATCGATCCCTTGTTCATTCTTCTTCATAATAACCATGAATTGATACATCCATCCTTGGAAGTCCCTTGACTTAGGGAGTCCAAATACTTGACTTAGCAAGGTGATGATGTTGCTGATTTCAAGGATGAAATCACTCCTGGGGACAAACTTGGGAAACCTTGAGACGGTTGGCTTGGCCTTGATCAAGAACTTTTTATTCACATGCATCGATGCGAGTCTTCTTGATCTTTATCCACGGCTTTCACTGTGATGACTTAAGACCTACGTTGACATATTCTGAAAGTTGGGTAATCTTAAGAGGTCATCAAAGTAACCCCCATCCAACTTCACTATGACTCTCTCTGCTTGATTTTTCACTGAGTGAGAGTCCGAGTCATAATTGGAAGCACAAGACAAAATGAACTCAAGGCATTGAGCATACATTGGGAATCCTACTACAAGAGGGAGGCCACTATTGGTTATTGACTTCATCTAGGGACTCTAAGAAGAATCCTTGGTTCTGTTCCAAAAATCCTCCATGTCAATGTTACCAAGCTCTGTATCTCAGATGTCGTAATTGCAATCTATGTAGGAGGGGGATTCCATTTTCTAGTACTTGTATTTCATCTTCCCTGACCTATCTGACTTATCTTTAGATGATCCAGGATCCGACATGAGAAATCTGAAGAAAGAATGCCTAGACAACTCCTATCTGAACAATTAGACTTGGAAGCTTCTTTGAGCAACCCCACAGACCCGCCACACTATCCGGATTTTAGGACTTGCAAAGCACCTGATGAAACCCGACACACTAGAATGTATGTCAGAAATAAAGTCTTGTTGGACACTTCACAAAACTGACAGACTACAAAGAGTGTCGAACTTAGTAGGTGTCAGACACTTGGTAAAACCCGATGCCTTGGCGAAACAAGGAGATGTTGAACACTTGATAAAACCCGATACACTGCAAAGTGTATGTTGGAGATTGATAGATGTCTAACACTTGATAAAACCCGATACACTGGCGGAACTTGGAGATTGTTGAGCACTTGATGAAGCCCGACAAATGGCGAAACAAGGAGATGTTGAACACCCTACAAAACCTAAAAATAAAGGAATCAGGTTTTTGAGGTGTCAGGACATGAAAAATTCCTGCCATTTCACCAGTTAGGAATTTTAGATTTTTTCAATAACCAACAGGGTATATTCCATGGGATAAAATAAAGAAACTCCCTAGGGGTGAATTCTAAACAAGAAATTTCAATGGAATTTAACACAAAATGAAGAAAACAACCTAAAACCCTAAACCTAGAGGAAAAATAGGAAAGGATGGAGAACATCAAAAGAATATTTCAAATACGAATCCAAAAGACCTCAAATCGGTAATAAAAGTGAAATACCTTCAATAATATCGAAAAATAATCAAAATCAAAGCACCCAATCGATCAAGAAGCTCGATCAAGTTTTGAGGTTGCGGCAAGCAAGAATGAAAACTCCACACAACAAAATTACAACCAGTAAAAATGACATGTAAAATTGGGCTATTTATAAAACCCTAGCATTAATGACACGTGTACCAACTACCTAACAAATCAGAGTTAATACCATGTCATCGTGCTTGGAGTGCCCAAAAACCTGATACAAAGGATTAGCTATCAATTCGGGTTTTAGATTTTGGGAAACAAATGACATGAAACATGAGATGTTTGGATGTTCTAAGGTTCCAAAAACTTGACACAAAGGAACATATCGGGTTTCGTGTTTGAATTCAAGTGACATGTAGCATGATTTTTGCAAGTCATGTTCCGATGTTCATGAGTTCCAAAAACCTGAAATACTGACTTGTTTCAGTTTCGGGTTTCAGGAAACAATTTGTATATTGCATGTAAAAAAACATGTTTTCATGTTGTTGAAACCTGAAAACCCAAAAATCTCCTCAAAAAGGCATTTTAGGAGATTTTTCCAAAAAATTTATACGGTTATCTTAATTTTAGCTGGAATCACTAAAATTAGGTAACAACTAGCTCCAATTGAGGACTTTCTTGGTGACATCAAAGGAAGAGAACTCAGAATCTCTGGTTTTATCCATTGGGCTACAGAGTCTGAAGAAAGAATAAAACCAAAAACAAACAAAGAAAGAAAGAAAACGGAAAGTGAACACACAATAGAAAAAAAATTATGTACAATGCAAGAGAGCATCTTGCATTACTGATGGAACAACTTCAGATGTTGACCACTAAAAGGTAGAGGAGAAACTCTCCATCAAGGTATGATAGACGAAGCTATTTTCACCATTCAGTTGATGTATTTTGAAAGGTCCTTTCCATAAAGAATCAAACTTTCCATGCATCCCTTTCTGCTCCCTTCTCTTATCCCAGAGAAGTACTAGATCTCTAATTTGGAAATCATGTTGCTTTGATTTCTTATCAAATATCTTCTTTACTTTTCTCTGATGATCTGTAATGTGATCGACCACCTTGCTTCGTTCCTCTTCTAGCCTAGCTAGGTACATAACCCTCTTCTCGATAGAATTTTGAAAAGTTTCATCTTCAATTGCTTTGGCCAACCATAAGGTGGGCAACTCTATGGAGATAGGGATCTCAACATCAATTCCATACTAACACTTGGAAGGGAGACATCCCAATAGCTCGTTTTAGAGTAATCCGATCTACCCATAACGCATCATATAACACTTTGTGCCATGTCCTCTGGTTCTCATCCACCAGCTTTCTGATTATAGTGACAAGGTTCTTGTTGCTTGATTCAGCCTAACCATTGCCTTGAGGGTAATAGTCAGATGAATGAGCCAACGTAATCCTAAATCCATAACAAAATTGTCAACTCGTGGGATGAAAAATTGGAGGCACTTTCGGCAAAAATCTTGTGAGGCACGCCAAATCTGACAATTATATTTTCTTTGAGGAAGTTGCAGACAACTTCATAGGTTTCCTACTTAATGGGTGCAGCTTCCACCCACTTGGTGAAATAGTCTATGGCAGTGAGCACGTAGTTGTGTCCCGACTTTGGAGGAAGGATTTAATACTCCAATGAAGTCAATTCCCCACCGGAGAAAATTTTCTTCAATCACCACGGAGCTTCGGGGAAGAGCTGCTAACTTAGAACAACCAACAAAATGTTGACAAGCTTCACATTTGGACACCCATTCTGCTGAGTCTCGAAGAGAGTAGGCCGGTAGTACCGGCCCAGTAGAATCTTATAAGGCTGTCACTGAGAGGAGGAGAAATTTCCTCCACATGCTAGATTATGGAAGGACTCTAGCAACCTCACCTACTGAGACTTATCAACACAGTGCAGGAATACACCATCAATACCTTTCTTGTATATTCCATTATCCAATAGGATGTATCTTGCAGATCTTAAATTAACTGTCCTCTTCTCCTTTTGGCTTAAATGTGGGGGGAATTCACCATAAGTCAGAAAGAAAGAAATATTTGTGTACCATTCGTCGGTTGTGCTCACAAAAAGCACCATGGGAAATTTCAAAGAGGTATTTGTACGATGGAAAAGTGACAGGAGAGCATGGGAATCTACAAGTAACTCTTCCTTGCACACGACCTCCCGAGGTCATGCCGAGATAGCCGGTGGGAATGGAATATACGTGGGGTATAGAAAAACTAGTTAGGTAATCTTATGTCTTTGACACGCACTAATGGGATCTACGAGTCTAAGGCAAAGAAGGCCCTCTAACTGAATCGCAGTGTTATAGATAGGTCGGTGAGGATGACTGCCGAAGGCTCCAATCAATATCGAGCTCTGGCATAATCCGATCTATAGGTTGTGGGATACGTGGAAAATGACTTGGGATAGTTTCGTGTATGTCTCCAGATAGGGTCATAAGATGGATGATGGATATATAGGGGATTCTATGGGCGATTCTCTAGCCTAGTCCATAAATCCTTAGCTTGATTAGCTATTATGTCTAGTGAGGATAATTGTGTGATAATGGTTGGTGGAAGTGGAGAAGATCTAAATACTAATGTGCGTAAACCAGCATCTACGTCTAATTGACCTGTGGACTCATTGGGTTGTGGGATCTGTGAATCATAGCCGTAAGTTCGTGGTCATTGTGGACCTCCTATGGTCATGCACGGAATTAATTCCTAATCCCTACTATCCAATAGTCGTATGCCTTTTCGGCCTCTATATTTAGAACTAAAAGTTGTGCAATCTTCTTAGAGTACCTTATAGGCATTCTGGCAACTTGAATTCTTAGGCTAGTGTCTATGTCAATGAGGATATCTCCTACATCTGGCTATGGGACCAAAGGATCACAACCGAATGCTTTCTCTCTTTCAAGCCCTTCTATAGTCATGCAGATATCTATTTAGGGAAATCTGTAGTTTGGCTGATTTATCCAAAACGTGTGTGCTTGGTCGTCTTCTATGTTTAATCCTCTTAACTGTGAGCTGATCTGTTGTAGGTCTGTTGTTGTTCGGAAGACTTGGATTCTAAGATTCTAGTCTATATCAGTTATTGTTGCAACAAGATTGGGTTGAGGCACTATTGGCTTGAATACGTATTCTTTGGGCTCCCTAGGTCCGTGATTGTCATACAAAAGGAAATGATATAAATCTAACTAATGACAGAATAAACTAACTACGCAAGATATATCTATGTATATTCCTCTATTTTTTATTTTTGATAAACTATTGAACATAATTGAAAGAGCAATTAGTTAATATATCTAGAAAGTGACAATTAATCTAATAACAAAATTAAAAAAAAAAAAACAAGGTAGAAATTTGAGTATAGCTACTTGTCTCATGCAATTGTGAATCTATTCTAAATAATTAAATAACTGATCTAATCTATTTGAAAGACCCCCGATCTTACCTCATAAGTGGGAAATGAATCATAGTTTCTTAGAAACTATTAATCCCCACAGCTTCCCTGGTAATATCGAAAGCGAGATTAAGTGAAATGAAATGATTCACTATTCTATTTGATATGTTTTTAACTAGAACTTTTGATAGCTTGAACCTAGATTTTACAGAATAGTGGCAAATCCGATTGTGTGTGGCTTTGTCCCCTCAGTGTGGTCTCCTCATTCCTTCGTGCTCACGTGAATCCAGAAAAGCGTGTGATGTTAGCATCAACAGAAATTGGTATCAGAACAATGGCAGCTTTGGATGTAGACTGAATATAATAATGATAGGGATAGCGCAAGAGAAAGAGCTTGGCTTATGCAATTCTAGCGGATTTATTGCAAGTCATACAACACAAAATGTCCAGAACTTGAAACTATCCTTTTTGACGAACAAAACCTACAACTTTAATGGCTTCCAACTAAAAATGGAACTATCCTATCTCAATTGATTGTATGAAATAGTAACAACACTAGCACAAGAAGATTATGTGGCTTCTAGACAGCAAAACAAAACTAACTATGCATGCAACAAATAAAACTAATACAACTCCTAAACAAGAACTGAAAGACTAAAATTTGAAATGAGAGAATGAGAGGTGGCCCATTTACTTGACAACTAACCAACTATTTATAGAATTCCCATTTACCCAAAGGTGAAAACCAATTTGAACTCTTTACAATAAACAATGGAGAAACACTATTCCAGGGAACCAGAATCATAAATACGAGCAAAGGTGGTGAAAAAAGCTAGTAAACGTTGAAATTTATGTGAGTCATGATAAAAGGAATGTTCTAGAAAAATGCGTGAAGGATGCGCCACCACTGAGCGAGGCGGTGGTTACATGACCGTTTCCTTCTGCGGGCAGCGGTCACGAGACCGCCGCCTAGGTAAGGCAGCGGTTTCGTTATTGAAGACCAAAACACAAAGGAAAAGAGGGGAAAAGAGCAAAACAAAGCACGTGGAGGCTAAGTGGGGCATGCGGGATGTTAACGTACACTTGGAGAGCTTTTCCGGATCCCGAACACCTTGCGAGGAGACCTGTATCATCATTGGGGCACGTGTAACATTGTTTGGCGGTGCAGTACCCTACAATTTTGGGTACGTACATATTGCCCCCTTGGAGAAGCATTTTAGCCATGAAGAGGCGTAAAACGGTGGGTCCGAGTATGGTGGTCCCGAAATGGGAAGTTAGAAATTATACCTGACATGTCCGTGTGTCAAAATGATGCCATCCAAAATTCTCGCTACCTGTAAAATGAAAAGAGGACTCAAGTGCAAATAGATAAATAAATCAAAAAATAAATACTAAAAGAATATGAAATGAGGACTTACCATTTGCGTGGGGATAAGAACTTACCTCCGTCGGGTGCTCGAACCTGTGAAAAGGGGCATTCAAAACAAGTCAAGATGTTATATATGTAAAAATGGGCCCATTTTCCTATTCATTTACGCGTGTCGATTTGATTGATTTTGAGCTCTGGGACCCACGGTGATGGTTTTTGATGAGAGTATAGTCAAAATGTTCATGACAAGATAGTGATCATGCCTTCATGAGTGGAACATCAACCCGTGAGATCACATGTTAGTTCTTCTTGATTTAGCGTTTTTACCCCCAAAATGTTAAAATGATGAAATTTTTGTCATGGGGGGATTATTTTTGAAAATGTCAGTGTTAATAGGGTCACTTAGGGGCGCCTAATGGGTAGGCTTTGTTTTAATCAAAATAGTCATTTTTTTGTGTTTTAGGTGTTTTTAGGGCACGTGACCCATTTGAAAATTTGGGACACGACCGCCGCCTGAGCAGGCGGCGGGTTACATGACCGCCGCCTTTTAAGGTGCTGGTTACATGGAACCGCCACCCTGCTCAAGGCGGCGGTCCTTTACAGAATGCCAAAAACTCAGTGTTTTGAGCCAAATTTTGCATTTTTAGTATTCTTATATGTTTTAATGATTTTTCCAATGTAATTTGAATACTTACTCCATTTGGCGTGTTTTTGGGTGTATGCAGGCAAAGGAGGAATATATCAGATGGAGCCGAGAGAGAGAGAGAGTGTGACTGGCTTCCAGCAGTGTTGGATGCACTTTCTCAGGCCAAGCAGGATACTCTTCAGAGGGCCAACATATTACGTATATCATGGGTTCCTCATGTTGCACCTTCTAGTCACATACTTTGTGACTTGTTTTCATATTGGGATGTTGATCGGAACACTTTTCGATTTCTAGGAGTCAGGGGTGAGTGGACTATCACCCTAGAGGATGTATACCACATTTTGGGAGTCCCGATCATCGGGAGACGACTCACACTTGAGACAGCGGGGTCGCGGGCTCAGATATCTCAGTGGGCTACATATATGGGAGACACAATTATCTCCCTTTGGTTTGAAGAAGGGGGTGAGGGTCTGTTTCATTCCTATCTTGCCTATCCCTTTGATTCGTCAAGCTATTATGGGGATCCTTGCCTTGAGATTGATCGGGGATAAGGGAGGGGACACCTTACTCTATTGTTGGTCCCCTATTATTGCACAGATTAAGGCACATGGCTGGATTTATGCCTGGGGAGATGATACTTGGGACCACCTATCATGATTTATACCGGGTGGTTCGCTTACAGGGATAGTCTTTGAGTCATCCGACCCTGGTCATGAGCTAGGTTTATGAGCATATCATCCCTTATGGGAGAGGTGTAGAGGTGGTGGATCTTGGAGCCATGAGGGTAGCTAGATGGACAGAGAGATGCCGGTGCTTAGAGCACCCTACTATCCAGTTTCTTCCCGACTACGATGATATGGAGGCCACACCTTATTAGGCCATGGCAGGGTTGTGGGGTGAGGAGACCCTCACTTTGATCTCTTGCTCTACCTACAGGGCAGCTTGTGGATAGGATGGGGAAGGTGGAGACACCCCTTTGATCGAGTGCCTCAACAGTTTGGCCTGGCTTATGTCGGTATGCTTCCCCCAGTGGTGCCAGTGTTCAGATCAGTTCGAGAGGCTAGGGGAGGTCCTAGAGGCCGGGGTTGGCTATTGTTACTCCTGGCATCCCTATTGCAGCCAGGAGGATGGTACGCACTCGAGGGAGAGCCGGTGCTCCTCAGGCACCTTTACTTTAGATCACTGCTGGCCCTGCCCATAGTAGTGATGACCCCATTGATATAGACTCCGAGTCTGAGGAGTTCACAAGGGGAGAGATGGAGGAGGAGACCGAGGATATGGAGGTCAGTAAGTCGGGTGGAGAGGAGGACAGTGATCCCGAGTGGCATGACACTCAGGAGATCTTACAGGCCGAGAGGGCAGAGCAGAGTGCGGAGAGGGTGACTCTAGTTTCAGAGGAGTTTCCCTCTCAAGACCTAGGTGGAGAGGATGAGTCCATAGTAGGATGTTATGTTGCCCTAGGCATAGGAGGAGGATATCAGTCAGTGGTGACATCTGTGGTAGGTGATGATCCTAGGGATCCCTCTTGGAGGCCCAAAGATCCAGTGAGTTATCACCCTTCTCTTAATATTTGTTTTTAGCTAGGATTGCCTTAGTTGCTATCTCTCCTTTTGTTTATTCTGGGTCTTACCCTTTTGATCATTTCCTAATTTTCTTTTATCCTTTGTTTGCAGAGACTATTGATGAGTGGCGAGACTGATTCACTAGGTATGTACTGATACCCTGATGATCCCCATGGAGAAGACCCATGCCGAGCTATCTATCGATGCAGGGGAGCCTTGGTAGCTAGTAGGCACGGTGATGTCTTTGCCTGTTTGGCACGTGGCCAAGATAGTGACTACCCTCTGTCATAAGAGTTGGCTATGTATAGGATAGTAGAGTTCTGATGAGGATTCACTCTCATAGCGAGGTAATAGCTGCTCCTTAGGGGATCGTAAGCCCTCAATTCATTCGAGAGTCTTTGGCGTAGCCGGAGTCCTAGACATGGTCGTGCACCTCAAAGGGGTGTCATAGGGGTTGAGAGGCCACTTAGCTCTCTTAGATTGTTTATACGATTCATTTTGTATTTCCGGGCTCATTGAGCATTTTGACCATGCCTAGTGCATGATGACATTGTACATAAAACTTGATTATATATATATATATTCTTTTTGGATCAGACTCGTGGTGTCTAGGATTTTGTGATTCGTTTCCACATGTAAATTATAATGTTGTTTTTATATGCTTTTTAGAATGTATGCGATGGAGAACAAATGACACAAATGCTTTCTTTCTTTTGTATTTCGTGATGTTGATATATGATAATGTAGACACAATGTGATTTTGAACTTTAGCTTTTATAAGCAATTTTCTGGTACTTCATATAGTTTTGGCAGAACATGATGACAAGATGGCATGATGAGCAGATGAACTTTCCCCACTTCTAACTCCACGCAACTAGTAAGATGCGAGGGCTCACCACTAAGAGCTAGAAAGGGCACAAGCTATGAAATTTGTTGAATGGTAGCGATGAGAGATAGACAAAGATTTGGTGGAACCAAATTAGGATGCTACAAACCTATTCAACTCAAGTGACTCCATAGTTTAGAATGCAACTTGCTTTGCGGTTTATCTAGACTTAGATCCGTAGATGGCCACATGGTTGACAAAATCTGGTTTTCGGGGTTTTGAACTCTTTGGAATTTTGGACATCTGATTCATTTGTTTTTGACTCAAGATTTCAAAGGCTTGTTCAAATTATTTTCTTTGTGACTTTTAACGTTTATTGTCAAGAGAACCCCCTACACCTTGCCCCATGCTTCTAGTAGGAAGCATGGGCTTATCACCATGGACAAGGCACAGGCGAGTAAGGGCATTCCCATCCTTTCCCAACCCTACGTCACTAGTAAGAGACGCAAGCTCAACACCGAAGGTTGGTAGGGCAAGGAAATGTGTAAAAATAAAATTTTCTATTTGATCTATTTTTGACTTACTTATTTGAGAAAAATGTCAGTATGTTCTTATTTCCAAAGAGATATATGTATGGGATAGATGTGACACTATGAAGCTTCTAGAATAGACCATAGGCAAGACACCTACCCTAGGAAGAAACCAAAAGTGAGAACAAACATGTAGGCCTTGGTATGGCTACCATTAAGACTTTTTCATATCTAGCTTTTAATTGATGAAATGATTCTGAAACAGTGATGATGTTATGAAAATGAAGAAGTATGATTGGAATGCTTCTACCAATACCATCAAAAGTTTGTAATGAATTGCTTGAGAATAAGTTCCTTGATCACAAAATTTTACGAAACGAGTGGAAAAAATGAACCTAACTACATGAAGATGCAATGTAGATATAATTATACAAATAGTGCTGGTCGCTTATGCATAGAATCGTTTAAGATGCAAGGAATTGATTGTTTCATTGAATTCCTCACCTTCCAATGTACATAAGAGATATGCACCATTTCCATAGTCTTTCATGACTTGGTATGGGCCCAACCATTTGGGCTGAAATTTCCTTCCTTCACCGGTCTTTTTATCGATCCGGTTGTCTAGTCTTAGAACTAGATCTCCTTCATATATATCTCGTTCATAGACCTTTTTGTTATACTGGTGGCACATCCGGTCAGCATAGACTCTATGCCACTGTTCAGTATCTAACCTGGCCTCATCTAGGCTTTCTAGTTGGGAGAGACGTGCTTCTTTATAAGCTTCTTCATCTAGAATCCCTTGTAGTGAGATGCAGAGACTGGGTATTTCAACCTCAAGTGGGAGAACTACTTCTACTCCAAATACCAATGAGAAAGGAGTTACTCCTATTCGTGTTCTTATTAAGGTTCGGTGGGTCCACAAGGAAAGATATAACTTTAAATGCCAATCTCGTTTGTTTTCTTTTACCATTTTGAGGAGAATAGCTTTCAACGTCTTGTTTGTTGCTTCAGCCTGCCCATTAGCTTGAGGGTAATACAGGGAGGTTGTATGATGGTTTATTTTAAATTTACTACATAGCTCATGGACCTTGTCATTCTTAAAGGAAGTTCCATTATCTGAGATAATGATTTGTGGGACACCGTACCTACAAATGATCTGGTTCAAAATGAACTTGGCGATCATGACACCTAGTACAGTGGTAAGAGGCATAGCCTCTACCCATTTGGTAAAATACTCGGTGGCCGTGATTATGAAGTTATGGCCATCTATTGATGAGGGAGAGAATTTCCCTATCAAATCTAGGCCCCATGTAGAAAAGGGCCATGGAGTCACGATTAGTTGTAGAGTTTGTGCCGGCATGTGAATTTCGTGGGAAAATTCTTGGCATTTATGGCATCTACGTACAAACTCTATTGTGTCGTGTTCTAGAGTGGGCCAAAAATAGCCCATCAATGTATTTTGGGTAGTGGCATGACCACCAAAATGGCCGCCACATATTCCATTGTGGGATTCATAGAGAATATTCTTGGATTCTTCTGTGTCAACACACCTTAGAAGCATTCCATCAAAAGCCTTACGATAGAGAACTTTTTCTATAATGACGTATTTAGCTACGATAATGCGTAACCGCCTTCTTTGTTGTGGTGTAGCACCTTTTGGATATGTATGGTCCATGATATAATTAATAATATCAGTATACCAAGGACATTCAGAGATGGGAGGTCTAGTTTCGATGTAATATATGCATTCATCGGGAAAATCTAGATCTACTAGATCACCTCTGTCTAACGGGTTGTCGGCTAACCAATCTGCAATGATTTGTCCCTTAATGAGACTTTTGGTTTACAAAAGTTAATTCGAATTCTCCCATTAAGGTTATAAAGCGTCCAACCTTTTTAGACAAGGACCCTTGCGTGAGGAAAGTTCATAAATGGTCTATTTTCACAATAACCCTTGTTTCTTGATTTAGCATGTAATTTCTTAAGTGTTTGGTTGTGAAGACTATGGAAAGGCATTCTCATTTTGCTTGCGTATAACGTGTTTCATAATTGAGTAATGTTCGGCTAATGAAATAGATCACGCGTTCTCATTTTTCATCATCTTCTTGAGCCAGCATAAAGGCCAGCGAGACATGAGTAGCTCATGAGTATAGAATTAAAGGGTGGTCTAGCTTAGGAGGCATTAGTGTAGGAGGTGACAATAAGAAACCCTTAACTGCTTTAAAATCTTTATTGCAGTCTTCGGTCCAATTGATACTATAATCTTTCTTGAGTAGATTATTGATTGGATGAATGGCAAAGCTTAAATCTGGGATGAACCTTCGGATTGCACCGAGTTTCCCAAGAAATGACCTGATTCCAGACTCATCCAAAGGTGGGATCATTTCAAGAATAGCCTAGATTTTGGCTAGGTCTACATCGATCCCTCATGATGATATGATGTAACCCAGGAGTTTCCCTCTTATCACACCAAATACACATTTTTCTGGGTTTAGCGTGACTCGTATTCAATCAAACATGAAAGAATGATGCGGAACACTTCGGGTGATCACAACACTTCTTGGCCTTAGGAAACAAGTCATCACAAAGGATTCCATGATTTTATGAATAATATCATGAAATATATATGTCATTTCTTGCTTTGGTATGTAGTGCCGGTGTTCTTGAGACCGAATGACATAACAAGTGTAGCAATAGGTTCCCAAGTAGTTATAAACATTGTTTTGGCTTGGTCTTGTTTGGATATTCTGATTTGATTGTATCCGAGAATCCATCCATGAGAGACAAAATCTCAAATCCAGTTGTTGCGTCAACGATGACGTCAATGGATGGTAATGGGAAGTCGTCCTTAGGGCACGCCTTGTTAATGTCTCGGAAGTCTATGTAGATGCGTATCTTCCCATTCTTTTTGAGAATGGGGATGATATTAGATACCCACTGAGAATAATCAACTAGCTTGATGAATCCTACTTGGAGGAGTTTCATTACTTCTTCCTTCACCATGAGAGCTACCTTGGGCTTCATTGGTCTCGATTTTTGTTTAATTAGCTTTGCATCTAGTTTGGTGACAAGGTTATGTACTATGATGTGTGGTGCAACTCCTGTCATTTCTTTATAATTAAATGCAAAAGCCTTTTGATGTTCTTTGAGGATTCGAGTGTGTATCTCTATCTCTTCTGGAGTTAGCGAAGATCCTAGTTTTAAGATCTTTGGTTCTTCCTCTGTTCCGATGTTAATATCAATTGTTTCTTCGATTAAAGAAGTGTTACCTTCTTCAAACTCAGGTGGGGCTGGAGGTAGTTCCAGATCTTCTCCATTCTCTACCGCGTATATGTCGAGCTCCTTTTGTGGGGGAAGCTCTATCATGGGATTTCCAAAGTAAGAAGACGAATGTGGGATTAAGGACAAATCTACCATGTGATGGGTGAGATGTAACTCTACATAGGCATTTAGGTAATCAAGAGTGGCTCTATCACTGTCAACATGATCTAAGATAGTAGATTTATTCTCAGTTATGTTTGTCAAAAGAGGATTTGTTGACATTTTCTTTACTAACGGTTCAGTACGAAGGGATACCGTGAAACGGGTGTCTTCCAACTCACTGTTTGGAGTAAAATGTGAAGTTGAGGTTGCTATCGAATCTACGAGAAGGTTTTGTTCTCGTGGGATTGCCTCAATGGATATGAAGTCAAATCCTTTACTCAAATCTAATACTGCTGTTTTGTAGAGCTGTAAGTGTTCATCTCTAGTCTCATACACCTCAGAGACTTGGTTTGCTACTAATTGTGAGTCTCCTAACACTCTGATGTTATTAACACCGATCCTTTTAGCTATGATGAGACCAAGGAGGAGGGCTTCATACTCAAGTGCCATTGTTTGTACATTCAAAATTTAATTTAAAGGTGAATGGTAGGATCTTTCCTTCGGGCGAAGTAAAAATCACACACTTTGACCCCATAATGACATCTAGCTCCATCGAAATGGAGAGTCTAATATTTAGTTGGGAAGATGGATGTTGGGACATTTGCTACATTTATTTCTTCTACTTTGGTTACTTCTACCATGCAGAGTTCCTCTGCTGGAAGAGAACCAACTCCTAGGGTACATCCCATACCTATGGAATCGAATGGTAGGAAAATTGGTAGATCTTGTTCTAGCAACTCAACAATTTTGCAGTAGTTCCTAATGATATTGTTTCTACAACGTTAGCCTCATCCTTGAGGGCTAGGATATTCTTGATTAGGTTCGTAGCTTCTAACTCCGTTGTAGGTATCAACTTTTCTTCTGGTTTTGAGTCAGTTTTCTTGTTAAGTTGGTTTGTTGGGAGTCAAACTCAGAGTGAGCACCTGGCCTTTTCTTTAAATCAGCAAGGTGTATATCGAATGGTTTGAGATGGCCTTTTGCTATGAATATCTTTCCTAAGTGTAAACATCTTATTTCTTGAAATAACGTAGAAGGGATTTCCTTCATACGGTGTATCCATGGTCGGCCAAGGATCATATTATAGTTGGTTTCTCGATCTATAATATAAAACTCAGTTAGGATTGTTTTGGGTCCTAAGGTGACTGGTAATATTAAAGTCCCAATCGAAGTGGCTTTAAGGCTATCATAGCCTCTTAGTGTATTCCAAGTCGTAGAATAGTTTGTTTCTCCATACCCTAGATTTTGAAGGAAAGAGAAGGGGACTATGTTAACTATTGCCCCATTGTCAACCATTGCACGTTTAACGTAGTTGATATAAACCCACACTTGTAAATGTAAGGTTGGATCACCTCTACATGCAATCCCAGCGTCTGCTGGAATTTTTTTTACGTCGAATATAAACTCAGTATCCCTATCTGGTTGCCTTGGAGGGTGAATATTAAAGTCTATATGGTTTACTTGTGTTTCGGGAGGTGGAGTGATGTTCATTAAATGACCTAAACCTAGTGCTTCTAAAAGAGCAGCCCTATGGTTAGGAGATTTCGATAAGTCCAAAAAGGAGATGTGAGAGAAGGTCTTTGTTAGGTCATTAATTAAATCATAGGCACCTACGGGTTTTACTAATGGTTGTTGAATGTTATCTGTCTCTAGTGGGTAACTTGGATTTGGCTGAGAGGAATACTCTCGTGTCCTTGTTATGGCTTCCACATGTAGCTCGAGTGTCTAAATCCACTAAACCGACTATTTTGGGTCGTGGCTGACTTCCTAATTGCGGTGCGACAAGGTGGATTTAGTGAAGTCAAGGCTTCATGATCATTATTTCCTGTCATCACACCCTTGTTCGTCCCATTTGGGTTTAATTTATTGTTATTGTGATTTGGGAGCGGATCATTGAAGATTTTGAGGGGTGCATTTTGAGGGGAGACTACTCCCATAAAAGTATTTGGTGCAGGTGATGTAGGATCTGCTAAGAACATATCTATGAAAAGTTGTCTTTGTTCCTCTGGAAAACGTTGCATGAATTTATTGTAATCGCGGCAAGTCCTAGTGTCATGGCCTCGAATTTTGTGGAAACCACAATACGAGTTAGGATTGTAATTCCTAAGTTGTTGGTTTGGTATGTGTTGTGGTCCAAAACTTTGATTAAACTATTGACTATTAGGATTAAAGTTTTGCATTTGTTGTCTTTGGTTTTGGTTTTGGTTTTGATATCCAGTCATGTTTTGTCTTGGACCCCATGTCTGGATCTTCCATTGTTGATGTTGTTGTTCTTTGTGGATGATTAAAATCCATTGTATTGATTGTTGGGGTAAAATTTTTGTTTCGTTGATTGTTAACCGGTGGTGGAGCATTTATAACATTTGCCTTTTTAGCTTGGTCAGTTACTCCATCTGTGGTCACCCCACGATTCTTGTTAAGGATTTTAGGTCTTTGATTGACATTTACTGTACTAGGAT
This sequence comes from Taxus wallichiana var. yunnanensis, assembly GCA_018340775.1. NCBI lineage: Eukaryota > Viridiplantae > Streptophyta > Pinopsida > Cupressales > Taxaceae > Taxus > Taxus wallichiana. Next base: position 565,156,763 of record CM031239.1, on the reverse strand, counting down.
AGGTCGTAGTATTTTGATTGTGGATGATTAACCTCCCGTTTGTTCCATACATCTTACGACTGCTATCTATTGCAGCTTGATCTTTTCGGATGGCGCTCTCGAGTACTTCATCGTAAGTCCTTAAAGGGGAATTCTGGAATTCTTCCTTTATCTCTATGCTCGAGAGAAGTGAAGGAACAAATCGCATAGTTCCATCTTATCCATGTTTGGAGCACTTGCCGAAGAATAAAGGACTGTATGCCATATTTGGATGAAATGAGAACAGATTCATTGTGTTCTTGCTTAATATGCAAGAATTCACGATTCTTGTTCTCAACAATTTTTTCATGTTGAAGCGCTTAGATGAACTACGAAATGAGTTGTTTAAAATAATGTATTGAGGCTTTAGGTATTCTAGTAGTACCAATCAAGGGCAATGCCTTCTAAATTTTTGGGGAATATTTTAGTAACAACCCCGTCCCAAGGGAGAAATTCTCGATTGGCTGTGGCATAGGCCTTAATATGTGCATTCGGGTCTCCCTCCACTTTGTACTTGGGAAAATCGGGAAGAAGTCTTGGAAGCATGATGCTTTGTATGGTGAAATCTAAAGGTTCTTTCAAATATTCTGAATAAGTTCCTATAGCATAGGTTTCGACCATCGATGGTGCTTGCTGAGGGGGTGGAGGTGGGATGGTTTGTTGATGTGGCATAGCATATGCATTCGCAGGAGCATAAGGAAATCCCTATGGTTGAGCAAACATGCCGGGAGAAGAGAACATATCTCCCTGTGGTGATTTGGAATACATGTTTAAGTATGGAGGAGCATTGCTCAGGAATGGATTGGTTTGTACTAAACTGGGAGGTATCATATTTTCCACCGGAGTGGCATTAGCAATCGTGGTTCTAGTTGGTGTTTGTTGTGAATACTGAGGAGGCATGCCCAACGTGCCTGTTCCGTGAGGAGGTCTACTTGGCTAGGATGATGTGGAGGGTTGGGGATTCCTACTTGCCCAAAATATGAATTTTGATTTTCTTGAGCAAGCTCCAACCCTCTAACCTTTTCAGCCAAGGCTGAAATGACCTCGTTTGGTGAAGATATGGTATTTTCCTTGAGGGCGTTTGTTGTATCATTTGAGGTTGCAAAGGGGTATGATACCCTGCTATGAATTGGTCGTTACCCTACCAAATATTACCGAGGGAATTTTCTATAGGTGGAGGAATGGGGGTGTTTTCTGGAATAGAGTATCAGTTTGTACTTGTAAACTCCCTATAGGTGGGTACATACTTTGAGAGTGTTGTTCACTCCTAGCATAACGTGCTAAGTATTCATCATCTAAAAATCGATATGGATCTGATTGTCTACTGATTTTCGGTCTAAGCAACATCTAAGGAGATGAACCAGATTCTCCCATGAGTGTCATGTTATTCGAGCCTGAAGGCTCAGCTTGCTACGTTTGAGTGAGCTAATCCAAATCCTCTATTTGGAAAGAAGAACTATATCTAGTTCTTTGAGGTGGAGTTTGTGTTGAAAATTGGTTAGTTGAATAGTTGTCACCCCATGCTGAGAGTGAGGGTGATGGTTGTCTATTTAGTTGATCGTAGTATGCTTCAAGACCTAGGAGAGGTCTACCATATGCATCGAATCCCGACATATTCGGGGGTATATGAATACCCGTAGAATAATGGGAAGGAGCGAAGATGGATGGAATAAATAAAAGAGGAAGAACTATTTGGTTCACGTCGGGTTCACCAATTTTGGTGGTGAAGCTGATGTGAAGGCTAATGTGGTAGAGAAGATGAAACAATTGTTTATTTCACATCGGGTTCACCAATTTTGGTGGTGAAGCTGATGTGAAGGCTAATGTGGTAGAGAAGATGAAACAATTGTTTGTTTCACATCGGGTTCACCAATTTTGTATGATGGAAAAGTGACAAGCGAGCATGGGAATCTACAAGTAACTCTTCCTCGCACCTGACCTCCCGAGGTCATCTTTGAGACAGCCGGTGGGAATGGAATATGCGTGGGGTATAGAAAAACTAGTTAGGTAATCTTATGTCTTCGACATGCACTAATGGGATCTGTGAGTCTAAGGCAAAGAAGGCCCTCCTAACCTGAATCGGTGTGATAGATTGGTCAGTGAGGATGACTGCCCGAAGGCTCCAATCAATATCGAGCTCTGGCATAATCCGATCTATAGGTTGTGGGATACGTGGAAAATGACCTAGGATAGTTTCGTGTATGTCTCCAGACAGGGTCATAAGATGGATGATGGATATATAGGGCATTCTATGGGCGATTCTCTGGCCTAGTCCAGAAATCCTTAGCTTGATTAGCTATTATGTCTAGTGAGGATAATTGTGTGATAATGGTTGGTGGAAGTGGAGAAGATCTAAATACTAATGTGCATAAACCACATCGGGAAGAAGTCTTAGAAGCATAACGCTTTCGTATGGTGAAATCTAAAGGTTCTTTTAAATATTCTGAATAAGTTCCTATAGCATCGGTTTCGACCATCGATGTTGCTTGTTGAGGGGGTGGAGGTGGGATGGTTTGTTGATGTGGTGTAGCATATGCATTCGCAGGAGCATAAGGAAATCCCTATGGTTGAGAAAACATGCCGAGAGAAGAGAACATATCTCCTTGTGGTGATTTGGAATACATGTTTAAGTATGGAGGAGCATTGCTCAGGAATGGATTGGTTTGTACTAAACCGGGAGGTATCATATTTTCCACCAAAGTGGCATTAGCAATCGTGGTTCTAGTTGGTGTTTGTTGTGAATACTGAGGAGGCATGCCCAATGTGCCTGTTCTGTGAGGAGGTCTACTTGGCTAGGATGATGTGGAGGGTTGGAGATTCCTACTTGCCCAAAATATGAATTTTGATTTACTTGAGCAAGCTCTAGCCCTCTAACCTTTTCAGCCAAGGCTAAAATGACCTCGTTTGGTGAAGATATGGTATTTTGCCTTGAGGGCATTTGTTATATCATTTGAGGTTGCAAAGGGGTGTGATACCCTGCTATGAATTGGTCATTACCCTGCCAAATATTACCGAGGGCATTTTCTATAGGTGGAGGAATGGGGGTGTTTTCCTGGAATAGAGTATCAGATTGTACTTGTAAACTTCCTATAGGTGGGTACATACTTTGAGAGTGTTGTTCACTCCTAGCATAACGTGCTAAGTATTCATCATCTAAAAACCGATATGGATCTGATTGTCTACTAATTTGAAGTCTAAGCAACATCTGAGGAGATGAACCAGATTCTCCCATGAGTGTCATGTTATTCGAGCCTGAAGGCTCAGCTTGTTGTGTTTGAGTGAGCTGATCCAACTCCTCTATTTGGAAAGAAGAACTATATCTAGTTCTTTGAGGTGGAGTTTGTGTTGGCCGGTTAGTTGAATAGTTGTCACCTCATCTTTGAGAGTGAGGGTGATGGTTGTCTATTTAGTTGATCGTAGTATGCTTCAAGACCTAGGAGAGGTCTGCCATATGCATCGAATCCTGACATATTCAGGGGGTATATGAATACCCGTAGAATAATGGGAAGGAGCGAAGATGGATGGAATAAATAAAAGAGGAAGAACTATTTGGTTCACGGCGGGTTCACCAATTTTGGTGGTGAAGCTGATGTGAAGGCTAATGTGGTAGAGAAGATGAAACAATTGTTTGTTTCACATTAGGTTCACCAATTTTGGTGGTGAAGCTGATGTGAAGGCTAATGTGGTAGAGAAGATGAAACAATTGTTTGTTTCACGTCGGGTTCACCAATTTTGGTGGTGAAGCTGATGTGAAGGCTAATGTGGTAGAGAAGATGAAACAATTGTTTGTTTCACATCGGGTTCACCAATTTTGTATGATGGAAAAGTGATAAGCGAGCATGGGAATCTACAAGTAACTCTTCCTCACACGACCTCCCGAGGTCATCTTTGAGACACCGGTGGGAAAGGAATATGTGTGGGGTATAGACAAACTAGTTAGGTAATCTTATGTCTTCGACATGCACTAATGGGATCTGCGAGTCTAAGGCAAAGAAGGCCCTCCTAACCTGAATCGGTGTTATAGATTGGTCAGCGAGGATGACTACCCAAAGGCTCAATTCAATATCAAGCTTTTGGCGTAATCGATCTATAGGTTGTGGCATATGTGGAAAATGACCTGGGATAGTTTCGTGTATGTCTCGAGACAGGTCATAAGATGGATGATGGATATATAGGGCATTCTATGGGTGATTCTCTGGCCTAGTGTAGAAATCCTTAGCTTGATTAGCTATTATGTCTAGTGAGGATAATTGTGCGATAATGGTTGGTGGAAGTGGAGAAGATCTAAATACTAATGTGTGTAAACCAAGCATCTACGTCTGATTGACCTATGGACTCATTGGGTTGTGGGATCTGTGAATCACAGTTGTAAGTTCATGGTCATTGTGGACCTCCTATGGTCATGTGTGGAATTAATTCCTGATCCCTACTATCCAATAGTCATATGCCTTTTCAGCCTCTATATTTAGAACTAAAAGTTGTGCAATCTTCTCAGAGTACCTTACAGGCGTTCTGACAACTTGAATTCTTAGGCTAGTGTCTATGTCAATGAGGATATCTCCTGCATCTGGCTATGGGACCAAAGGATCACAACCGAATGCTTTCTCTCTTTCAAGCCCTTCTACAGTCATGCAAATATCTATTTAGGGAAATCTGTAGTTTGGCTGATTTATCCAAAACGTGTGTGCTTGGTCGTCTTCTATGTTTAATCCTCTTAACTGTGAGTTGATTTGTTATAGGTCTATTGTTGTTCGGAAGACTTGGATTCTAAGATTCTAGTCTATATCAGTTATTGCTACAACAAGATTAAGCTAAGGCACTATTGGCTCGAATACGTATTCTCTAGGCTCCCTAGGTCCCGTGATTGTCATACAAAAGGAAATGATATAAATTTAACTAATGACAGAATAAACTAACTACGCAAGATATATCTATGTATATTCCTCTATTTTGTATTTTTGATAAACTATTGAACAGAATTGAAAGAGAAATTATTTAATATATCTAGAAAGTGACAATTAATCTAATAACAGAATTAAAAACAAACAAGGTAGCCGAGTATAGCTACTTGTCTGTGCAATTGTGAATCTATTCTAAATAATTAAATAACTGATCTAATCTATTTGAAAGACCCCCGATCTTACCTCAGAAGTGGGGAATGAATCATAGTTTCTCAGAAACTATCAATCCCCACAACTTCCCGGTAATATCGAAAGTGAGATTAACTAAAATGAAATGATTCACTATTCTATTTGATATGTTTTTAACTAGAACTTTTGATAGCTTGAACCTGGATTTTGCAAAATAGTGGTGAATCCGATTGTGTGTGGCTTTTTCCCCTCAGTATGGTCTCCTCATTCCTTCGTGATCACGTGAATCCAGAAAAGCATGTGATGTTAGCATCAACAAAAATTGGTATCAAAACAATGGCAGCTTTGGATGCAGACTAAATACAATGCGAGTAGGAGAGGGATAGCACAAGAAAATAGAGCTTGGCCTATGTAATTCCTAGCGAGATTTATTGTGAGTCATACAACACAAAATGTCCGAGAACACAAAGCTATCCTTTTGATGAACAAAACCTGCAACTTTAATGGCTTTTGACTAAAAAATGGAACTATCCTACCTCAATTGATTGTATGAAACAGTAACAACACTAGCACAAGAAGATTATGTGGCTTCTAGACAGCAAAACAACACTAACTATGCATGCAACAAATAAAACTAATACAACTCCTAAGCAAGAACTGAAAGACTAAAATTTGAAATGAGAGAATGAGAGGTAGGCCATTTTCTTGAAAACCAACCAGCTATTTATAGAATTCCCATTTACCCAAAGGTGAAAACCAATTTGAACTCTTTAACATAAACAATGGAGAAACACTATTCCAGGGAACCAGAATCATAAATACGAGCAAAGGCGGTGAAAAAAGCTGGTAAACATTGAAAATTATGCGAGTTGCGATAAAAGGAAAGTTCTGGAAAAATGCGTGAAGGACTACGCCATGAGCGGGCGGTAGTTATAGGCTGTAGCCTGTGCAGGCAGCGGTCATGAGTCCTCTGCCAGGCGGGCGGCGGTTTCGTTACTAAAGACTAAAATGCAAAGGAAAAGAGGGGAAAGAGAAAACAAAGCACACTAAGGCTAAGTGGGGCATGTAGGATGTTAACATACACTTGGAGAGCTTTTCGAGATCCGAACACCTTGTGAGGAGACTGTATCATCATTGGGGCACGTGTAACATTGTTTAGCAGCGGTGCAAGTACCCTACATTTTGGGTACATACGGTATCCTCACTTTTTGCATTCGTCTCGGCATTATTTTTAATGTAATCAATTGGCACGGGCCCCTTCCTCGTACTAACTTGGTAGGTCGATGTCCAAGTCATACTCTTGGACCTTAGCTATCTAGTTACCCCATTGACTACCCAACTCTTGTTGAGTCAATATGGATTTAACTACGGTATCGGGAGCGAGAACAAGGGTATGAGAACTCAAAGACGTAATACACGAAGTGTTTCACTTTGCTCTCACCACCACATAAGCATAATTTTCAATTTGTGACATTTTCAATTCATTTTCTTTCAATGGGAAGCTCATGAAAGCGATGGGAGCTTCAATTCCTTCTTCATTTTCCTACATCAAGATGGTTGATACTGTATGAGCAGAAGCGTAGCTATATATGATGAAATATTTCTTGAAGTCTGGACATACTAGAACATGGGCATGTGTAATTTCCTTTTTGACTTCTTTGAAAGCAAGCTTCCCTTTAGCGCTCCATCGAAATAGATTTTTCCCTTTCATCATCCCAAGGATATCCTTGGTTTTATCAGCAAAATCAGGTACAAATATTTATAGGAAATTAACCTTCCCAAAAAAGGAGTGCACCCGGTTTTACTTGTGCACTGGGGTAAGGATTTGAATGACCTTCACCCTCTCTACAGGTCGATCTTAGCTCCTTCTCTAGTCACAATATGACCCAAAAATTTCCTTGTCCTCCAAACATGGACTTTTTAGGATTTAATGAAATCCCATGACACCTGCACCTTAAGAGTACATGTTCTAGGTGATTATAATGATCACTTCGTTTTTAAGAGAAGACCGTCAACTCATCCAAATACACAACTATGACCTTGCCCATTAAATATCTGAAAGCTAAGTCCATAGCCCTTTGAAAATTGGCTCCGGTGTTAATAAAAAAAAAAGGCATTCTCCTGTATGAAAAGGTTCCCCATGGAGTGGTGAATGTTGTTTTATGTTGATCTTCAACAGCTACCTCAACCTGATTATACCCTGAAAATCCATTAAAGATGGATAACATTTACGCTCGGTGATAGTCTGCGTAATACGGTCTATGATGGGCAATGGATAATTTTCCTTTAATGAAGACTGGTTGAGATTCCGGAAGTCAACACAAATCCATATTTCACCATTCTTCTTTCTCACAGGAACAATGTTTGCAACCTAGGTGGAATGATGGATCGGAAAGATAATCCTTACATCTAACATTTTATGAATTTCTGCAAGAATAGTCCCTGAGATCTTGGGGTTATAATGTCTCTGCTTCTACCTATGAGGTTTAACTTCAGGCTTCAAAGGAATTCTATGTTGCACATCCTTGGGCTTGAAAGACTTTAGATCTGTATATGACCATGCTAGGACGTCCATATATCTCTTCAAGAGTGAAGAGAATATTTCTTTTTCCTCTAGTGAACAACATTTACCAATGTTTACCATCCATGGTTGATCAGCAGAACCCAGGTTAACTTGATCTACTTATGACGAGGAAGCACCTTAAGCTTGCCTTTTACCCTAAATAAATCGGTCATGCTTGTCAAACAGACCTTCCAGAGAAACTAATCCTTTTAGAATCTTATTATCTTTTATTTGAATGAACTCACCATCAATCTCTTGATATGAAATCAAAATAGATTCATAGAAAGCTGATTCTGATCCTTCAAAATATAGTTCACTAAAATTATCAGCTTTTTCAAGGAAAGACAGTACCTGTTGATCATCATTGAATACTTGCCAATGTGCTAAATTATGGAACAACTTTGGGACGATACACAATCTCAATGGTGTACGTGTCTTGTTTGAACTATGGATGAGGAAGGAGAAGAGATACAGACATGGCCAACGAATTGGCTTTGTTGTTATAATCCCTCAAAACTGCCTTGATAGAAAAAGAATCGAAGCATTCTACATTGTCCCATACCTTGTTCTTGTAATGCTTTAGGCGATCATTTTCACTTGATTTACAATGAGCTTCACGTCTCCTGCACTTTGAGGTTTGGATTCCTTTTTGTCTTGCCATTTCTAATCCTAATAGAAAATCTTCATATTCATTTGTGTTATTAGTATTATCAAACTATGCAACTTGAAAGCATAGGGAAAGATCTCAAAATCCAAAGATATAGGAACTACGCGGCTTTGATCCAAAAGTAGTTGAACATCTCCCATCAAACTCAAGGGTCCAAATACCATTAGGATCCTCTTCCTTAACATTTACAATTGGTACCTCGATGTCATGAAATAATTCCCTAAGCCGACATCTTGAAAAGAATTTGAGCCTTGGGGTCATCGAGACTTAGTGACTAAATACTTCACTTGAGGCTCGGGGTGGAGAATATGAGGAACTCCATTAAGCGGAATTTTAGCCTTTTTCCAGTCCATATTGATCTCCCCTCCGACATCTTTACAAAAACCTCTTCCTAAGAGAATACCGTAAGTAGCTGGGATATCAGTAACTAGAATGGTCATTTTTACTCTCTTCTCTGGGAATGCGACAAATGCAAATTGTGCATCCTTGATTTGACCAATCAAAGGAACTTGCTTGGTTTCCATGGAATAACACCGTCCATATGATTTAGTTAAAGTAAGTCCAAGGGCATGAGCTACTTTTGCGAGGCATCATGTTATCAGAAGCTCCCGAGTCAATTATGCAATTGCTGAGTTTGAACTTGTTTATGAGTAAAGAAAAATAAAATGGTTCAATCTTTCTGAAGAAGAAAAAAAGGTCATATTGGTCTAAGGTGAAGGTTGAGTAGGACTTGAAAAAATGCCTTTTGAAGATGAAGGGACAACAACCTTTCTTCTAATGAATTTGGCAAGCTTTTCAAATTTCTCAAGATTTGACTAAAGATATTATGCTTCTGACATTTGGATCTTAGTTCTTTTTGCATGGTCAATAATGTCAAAAGTAGTATATGAAGGAATGATGGTAGGCTTAGTTCTAGTTATATTGGTTTGAGCTAAGGTACTAGTCTTGGGAGCAGGAGAAGGAGAATAAGAAGAAGTTGTTACCTTTTTAGTTGTCTCCTTTTCAGTTTGTGCTAAGATAGGAGAGCCTCTCTTGGCCATGATCACGGGAGCGTATTTATTCTTCTCCCGAGAACCTTCAACCGGTTTTCTAGGATTCTGATATTGGGATCGAGTGAATACCGCAAATGACTGACCATCATGTTCGCATCCATCTTCCTCGTATTCCAAATACCCAATGCTAGAGTCACCAACTGAATCGTCATAGGACTCATTAGCATATCCCGAAGCTTCAAAAGCTTCATGAGAATCTTGTTCTTATGGTTCTTCATTTTCTTCAACTATCTCTCTTGTAGCATTAACGGGAGGAGCTTGATAGCCAATCTTGGTTGAGCAGATCCAGCTGCAGGTCTATCTCTTGTGGGAGTGCCATTAGTATTATTGAAATTGCAATCAGGAATATCTCGATACGGAGCGTTGCTCACCTATTGAGACATTTGATTTTTCAAAGCGATCAAGTCATTATCCATCTTCTGAATCATTGGATTAGTAGTACTTTGAGAAGAACTCTGATTTTTAGGCTTGGATGATTCTTTTCTAATCTTTCTAGCCAAAATAAGATTGTCTTCTATTTCGGTGGTTGTGGCTTGAGTGGCTAAATTGGGGATAATAGATCTTCTCAACAAGAAGCCCACATCTGGAGGTTGAGCGTTGATGAAGAAACACTTCTGATTTTGAAGAGTAGGAACAACGAGGTCTAGAATCTTGTGGATCAGCTTGTTGAATTTGTCTATGAATTCCCACATGGGTTCATAAGGCTCCTTCTTCATGTGTGTAATTTGTGCTAACAAGGCATGAGAATCTTCAGCTAGTTTGAACCTTTCTTCAAATACGAGATCTCATGGTAGCTTGATTGGTAATACATGCATTAGGAAGATGGTAAAACCATTCCCCTTTGCCATGCCATGTAATGTTTTGATGAAGAGTCAAATAGATACATCTTCGTGAGTAACCCCATGAACACCACATGCAACAAAAATGAGGCAATGTGTTTGTCGGGGATGCTATTTTCCATCACTTTGTTGAACTTAGGAATATTCTTCCGTGATCTATGAGGTAGGTCATGCAACGATGGAGTAAGGAAAGAGGACCAATAAGCTGCGCCCCAAGGCACGAGAGTTATGCTGCCATTCTTCTAAATGAAGTGCGAAGAGGAATATGAATATCCAAGCAAGAACAATGCACGACAAATTACAAAAACTCCTTTTTCTTGAGGAATTCGAGTCCTTGGATGGGCGAAGAACTTATTTCCCAATTAGATACAACACTATTGGGTGAAAGACTAAAATTATGTTGTTGAAGTAGATTAAAGAATGGATCAGTTTCACCCTTAGCTTGTCTTAACCAGTGAAAATCTTCATGGCCGACTTGAGTGGAAAATGGATATTCTTAAAAATAAGGAAAATATGGAGTTTCAGACACCAAAAGGATAAGCTTAGTCTTATCAATCCGTATTTCCCAGAGTCACCAAAAACTATTGGTTGGATCTTTTGTCACGCCAAAATATGAGGTTCAACCACAATGCATGGGATTAAATCCCTCTAAAAGACAAGAGAGGTTTCTGTTTATTACTAATCTAAAACACAACAAAAATAATATGTATGGTATTCACACTAATCTAACCATTGGGGTTGGGATAGAATCCCGAAATCCATATTCACAATAGATGGAGATATTTCTATTTTCGAAGTAAAATGTATTGGAGAAGGCAATTACTATTATGGAAAAACACATTTTCTTTTGAGTAAACACAGAGCACGAAATAATCATAGGAGATTTAGATAACAAACATAACATTTGAAATGATTAGACCAATCAAGATGCTAAACAAAGAATAGCTTAAGATTATGAACATAAGAACAATATCTTAAGAAAGATACATCTCACAACACAAAGTTTGAAAAATAGCATCAGCTTCTATTCCTCAAATGATTAAAAGAAAACACAAAGTCTTTCTTCTTCACAATAGATCTCAATATTCAAAAAAATTCAACCCTTTGGAATGCATAAGCATCCCTTATTTATAATAAAAGGAGTTGAAAGAAAATAGAATAAATCCTAGAAAATAGTCTTTTTAATGAGAGTCCTATTTTGTTTGACTCTCACGTAGGAGACCAAGTCAAAATTTGCTTCCTATGTGACAAAACAAAAATGAAAAAGACATGTCGATTTCAGGATTGAAATGACATGTCACATTGCGCTTATTTTGTATCATCATCTTTGTCTTCCTCCAACAAAGACTGCTTCTCCCGAAATTCTTGAAATTTTCAGATTATACCCTGCATCTTATTTTCATCAGGTGTGGTGGAATGATCACTCAGAACTTCACATGTTTCAAGAGTATCGCTAGCATTGCCGGGGAAGCTTTTCGGTCTCTTGTTGAGTTTATTCAGAGTCTCCAAAGAATGTTCAATTTTCACAAACCTGTCAATGATTTCCAGGCTAAATCCATAAGTTGGTTCATGCTGAATTAATTCTTGGATCTATTTGTAAATATCATCAACAGGTAGGATACCCGAGCTTTCACTCAACACCTTAGCACATATCTTGACTAGCTCTTCTTCTAAGTCATTCTTTCCATCGACCAATTGATCTCTTGATTCTCTCAATTTGCTACAAGCTTCATTGAGAATATTTATTCTAAATCTGATGGCTTTGGTTAGCTGAAAATGTTTATCCCCATGTGGAATGATGCCTTCTTCGACCAAGATGTGGGATGGAACCTGTTTCAACATTTGGAGAGCTTCGAAAGTCAACTCTAGGTTCCCGATTTCTGCTGAAAACTCATCATCCATTTTCTCTCCATCCTTCTTTATATCCTCTAAGGATTTGTAGACTTCCACGGTGTCCTCGATGACTTCTTTTCCTTGCAAGAGCAACCTTTGGATCCATTCATCGACCATTCTCCCCTTCTCATTAATGTTCTCGGTCATGGGTACCGATGAGAAATCAAACCCGATAGGAGTAGAGGATGATGGTGTTGACTCAGGAGGCTTTGAGAGCTTGAGTAGCACTTCTATTAGTTGTTGTACTTTCTCTTTTAACTCATCTCTGTTTTCCTTAGTTTCCCTCAACTTCTGGCACAACACATTCATGGCATCTTGTGTGTCCTATTATGCTCCCTCTGTTGTTACTTTCCCTAGAGCCACCCTTGTGATTTGATAATCTGTGACCATTATATCATCCTTAGTTTTATCAACCACGGGAGTAGCAATCTCTACAAATTTATGCCCTAAGGCATCCAATGAAATCCTTGAGACTATTTTGGGTTTCTTGGCCGACTTTGTAGGAGTGACCTTAAGGAAGCGAAATCAAAGGATGGTAATGGAACAACCACCTTCCTCTTCCTCAGAGTCTGATCTACTAACAATTGGGGCGTATTGGAATAAGTTTCTCCCATTGCAGGTGTTATGGTCACATCTTCAGGTGGAGGAAGGTTAGCTTGTCAAGTGGTAACCATTGTAATTGTAGTGTCCATGGTAATGGATTCAGGGAATGAAGGTGCAATAGGAGGAGGCATGTCCATGGTTAACTAGGGTCCAATGGGAAGAGGTGAGAGGACAGAGAAGATACTAGCCATAGCTGAGGAACTTTGTGAAGAAATCTGAGACAAGGAAGGTTGAATGGGAGGAGGCAAGGATTCCGGAATTAGAGCTTGAGAGGTGGGGGGAAGACTTACCTCTGATGAACTGTCAACCGAAGGAGGAATGGAAGGTTGAATAATCTCTTCTTCTGAAGGAATATTCCCTTGTTCTGGTTGTGGAGGTGAATCAGGAACCTCAACTATTTGTGGGAGAGTGGCCACTGGTGTAGTTACTTGATCTTCTCCCTTTCTTACAAACTTAACATTCATTGGCCTTTTGGAAGGGTTCTTATCCTTTTCCTTTTTTTCTTTTGAGGGTCCCACTTCCAAAGCATCTAACTTTGCAAAACTCCCTTCTTTATAACTAATTCCCCAAGAAATGAGCCACGCCTTAGTACGGGTAAGAATTTGAGTGGCTCTTTCCGTGATATAAGCTTTTCAAAGCAATGGACCAATCAATGGCCGGGAATACATATTGATCTTCGTTTAACCCATCATACGAGGCATCAAAGACACTCTCATTGTCCTTAGTGCCTTTTGGGATGTTAGATAAATCTAGCATCTGGATTTCTTCAATTTTCAACCAACTATTGTCCTTTCTCACGGATGGCAACCTCATCCGAAGATCAACCCAAATATCTTCTAAGCTAGGAACATGTAGAAATAAAGTCTCGTATGATTTACGAACTCCTCCGAAATCAAATCCATCTCTGTGCTTCATGTGCTTCTTCAACTTATCCTGAAGCTCATGCACCACATTCTTAGCTTTGACCACCATCGAGCACGTGTACCTTCTAATGGAAATAGGAGGGATACGATAGCCTTGTGTTTGCTTTGTTGGAATTTGTTGAAATCCAACAATTTTTGTACCAACTCCATTAGGATCAACTTATCACCCGGGAATCGGGCAATCGGAAAGGATCACTGGGTACATGACCACCCAAAGATATGTGAACTTCTTGAACTACAAGAAGATACAACCCCATTTTTATACTTCGGCCCATGCTTCATCAGGACTCTTCTTTTCCTTAGATCAGGGTTCATCCTGTAGATATTTTCATAAAAGAAAGCATCGTTCACTCTTCTAAACTGATCTTGAACCTTTCATTATCAGCTGAGGGAAATACCGATATATGTGTTCTGTTACCCTATCTCCTTTTGCATCCAACCCTGGATAATTTCTCATGCCAGCTGCTGCATAGGTGACATACTGACGACATATAGAATTTTCCCATAGTCAAGACTATCTTCATCTGGGAATCAATCTCATCACTTATGAGACTGCTCCAATCGATCCCTTGTTCATTCTTCTTCATAATAACCATGAATTGATACATCCATCCTTGGAAGTCCCTTGACTCAAGGAGTCCAAATACTCGACTTAGCAAGGTGATGATGTCACTGATTTCAAGGATGAAATCACTCCTGGGGACAAACTTGGGAAACCTTGAGACAGCTGGCTTGGCCTTGATCAAGAACTTTTTATTCACATGCTTGATGTAGTCTTCTTGATCTTTGTCCCGGATTTCTATGCTGACTTAAGATCTATGTCAACATATTCCTGAAAGTTGGGTAATCTTAAGAGGTCATCAAAGTAACCCCCATCCAACTTCACTATGACTTCTCCTGCTTGATTTTTCACTGAGCGAGAGTCCGAGTCATAATTGGAAGCACAGGCCAAAATGAACTCAGGGCATTGAGAAAACATTGGGAATCCTACTTTGCAAAGGGAGGCCACTTTGTTGGTTATTGACTTCATCCAAGGACTCTAAGAAGAATCCTTGGTTCTATTCCAAAAATCCTCCATGTTAATGTTACCAAGCTCCATATCTCGAATGTCGTAATTGCAATCTATGTAGGAGGGGGATTCCATTTTCTGGTACTTGTATTTCATCTTCCCTAACTTGTCTAACTTATCTTTAGATGATCTAGGATCCAACATGAGAAATCCTAAAGAAAGAATGTCTAGACAACTCTTATCTCGAACAATCGGACTTGGAAGTTTCTTTGAGCAACCCAACGAGACCCACCACACTATCCAAATTTTAGGACTTGCAAAGCACCTGATGAAACCTAACACACTGGAATGTATGTTAGAAATAAAGTCTTGTTGGACACTTCACAAAACCCGACAGACTACAGAGAGTGTCGGAACTTAGTAGGTGTTAGACACTGGTAAGATCCGATGCACTGGCGGAAACAAAGAGATGTTGAACACTTGATAAAACCCGATACACTGTAAAGTGTATGTCAGAGATTGATAGATGTCTAACACTTGATAAAACCCGATACACTAGTGGAACTTGGAGATTGTTGAGCACTTGATGAATCTGAAAAATGACGGAAACAAGGAGATGTTGAACACCCTGTAAAACCTAAAAATAAAGGAATCAGGTTTTTGAGGTGTCAGGACATGTAAAATTCCCGCCATTTCACCAGTTAGGAATTTTAGATTTTTTCAATAACCAACAGGGTATATTCCATGGGATAAAATAAAGAAACTCCCTAGGTGAATTCCAAACAAGAAATTTCAATGGAATTCAACACAAAATGAAGAAAACAACCTAAAACCCTAAACCTAGAGGAAAAATAGGAAAGGATGGAGAACATCAAAAGAATATTTCAAATACGAATCCAAAAGACCTCAAATCAGCAAGAAAAGTAAAATACCTTCAGTAATCTCAAAAATAATCGAAAACAGAGCACGCAATCGATCAAGAAGCTCAATCGGGTTTGGAGGTTGCAGGCACAAGAATGAAAAATCCACGTAACAAAATTACAACCGGTAAAAATGACGTGTAAAATTGGGCTATTTATAAAACCCTAGCATTTATGACACTTCACCTAACACATGTGCCAACTACCCGACAACTTGGAGTTAATGCCATGTCATCATGCTTGGAGTGCCCGAAAACCCGATACAAAGGATTAGCTATCAATTCGGGTTTCGGGTTTTGGGAAACAAATGACATGAAACATGAGATGTTTGGATGTTCCAAGGTTCGAAAACCCAACACAAAGGAACATATCGGGTTTGGGTTTGAAGTCAAGTGACATGTAGCATGCTTTTTGCAAGTCATGTTCCGATGTTCATGAGTTTCAAAACCTGAAATACTAACTTATTTTGGGTTTCGGTTTGGGAAACAATTTGCATATTACATGTAAAAAACATGTTTTCATGTTGTTGAAACCCGAAAACCTAAAAATCTCCTCAAAAGGGAATTTTAGGATATTTTTCCAAAAAAATTCTACGGTTATCTTAATTTTAGTTGGAATCACTAAAATGAGATAACATACTCATATTTTATCTCATGGTCAATTGAATAATTCATTCATTTTAGGATTAACACAGAATCACACAAAGTTACAAAATCAACTCTATTCATTGTAAGTTAAATCAAAATCCATAATTAGGATTATACATTGGGGTCATATGCCCATCCTTTCAATTATGATTTCTTCATGAAATCATTTAATACAAACAAGATACTTATTGAAATGAACCTTTTACATATGACTACAAGGTTGTAATCAATCAAAAAGTATTAAATCAGTCCCAGTATTCACTTCATAACTTCTCCTATTTACATGTACATCAATTAGGAGAGAGAAATATACATGGGTTAGTTTGAGAGAACTGACATGAGTCAACCTACTCATTTTCTACATCGTAATCATTATATTATGATAATAACAACCAAGGTTTGACTCAATACTTATTCAAACCATTTTACCAATTTGATCGACACAAATCAAATCAATAAGTTATTACATCATTAGATTACTTCATCTTGGTTTAACTCAACAATAATCACTTAATTTGCATTTCATATTAAATCATAATTAATTATCCAATAATGGTCTTCAACTTGCAATTCATAACATTTCCTTAAATTTATCTCAAACAAACTTTTATAGATTCTCCTTGTTTCCTAAAATCCTTCAAGAATAGATTTAATAATAAAA
The DNA here is from genome assembly GCA_018340775.1 of Taxus wallichiana var. yunnanensis. NCBI lineage: Eukaryota > Viridiplantae > Streptophyta > Pinopsida > Cupressales > Taxaceae > Taxus > Taxus wallichiana. Next base: position 565,139,878 of record CM031239.1, on the reverse strand, counting down.
TCATTATTGGTATCACCAAAATTTATTGTATTATAACAATAATATTTTAAACTTACTAACTTGATTTCCTTTTATTAAAAACCCAATTTAAAAATCAATAACACACATAATACTATATTTTCCTAATTTTAAATACATACAATCGCAACGGTCATTCTCTTGTAAAGTATATATATCCCATAGAAAGAGAAAACAAACATATAGCTAATGTCTTATAGAAACTCAAAATCAAAATACAAATAACATTCTTAATACCCTATGAACGAACTCAAATATGAAAGATAAAAAGATAAGTAGACAACCTCCTACTCTCCATTTTTTTCACATACCCACGCAAGAATGTAAATAAATTAGTTAGTTCCTATATTTGAATATGCACATATATATCTACAACCAATCCTTAGCATGAAAACCCAATATGGGTATATTTAAATTATTACCAAAAATAATAACACACTCATTAAGACACGAGTCCCAAACTAGGATATTTATAATATTTATCCTTTATATTAAAAAAATATGCAAATAGATTTACACTAACCTTGAGAATAAAATGTAGTATAGAATTACTTAAAAATCTTAAACTCAAACCCATCACATAATAATGCATAGACAAATAGTAAAACACAATCCAACTAATAAACTTATTCCTCTCACAAAAATATGCCAATACGAGTAGTTATATTTCATTCTTACACACAAATATGTACGCAAAATTAGCATGTTTTCCAAATAAACTGTTCTAAAATAATACGAAAAATTTCTATAAAACCCATCACATAAAGTCTTAAATAACATATTACAACCATTTTTCCATGGAACCCACACTCACAAAAATAATAACACCCGAAAATCTATTAATAAGATATGACGATTATGATTTAGAATATGAGGAAGAAGTTCATGCTTGTGATACCCATGTCTTTCTCAAATCTTCTTACTTATTCCTCAATCTCCTCCAAAATCTAAATTATCAATACTCTTCTTTGAAGCATTTATTTTGTAATGAGATTCTCTATATTCATTCTCCAAATTACATTCATGGGTGAAATTCATGCACAATGGAGAGGATTCCACTTCTTCCAAAACCCCAAAAAAGTATCCCATTAGAACAAACAATGTTCAAATGAGAAATAAATAGGAATGTGACCAAATTTGGGTTGGCTTTTCAGGAAGCTAACCATTCATAAAGATTCGGAACTGTATTGAATTTCATTAAACCCTAAACCCCTCCATACCACTTTAACATGCCACACACTTTTTAACATATCTCCATGTTAACCAAACATGGTTCACATAACATTTTCTATACTTTGGTTAAGTTCTCAATGTCTCATTTAAATATGTCACCAATTCAAAAAAATGCTAATATATATCACCCACGTTATATGTCATCCACTTTAATCTAGTGAATTAATGTTCCTTGATTTAAGAAACTCTTTTTAATCCTTCACATTTCTTTATCAAATTTAATATAAATATTAACCCATGATTACATGGCAGGAGAGTTAACATCAATGATACATGTCGTGGAGCCAAGCGAGTTTTCAATGCATGCCACACCACTTAATATGCAAGGAAGGCCCAACAAAATATGTTTATATATATAGTCGAGTGTCAAACAATCCAAAAACGACTTGAATCACATAGTGATCTAGTAAGTGATGAATAAACCTACAATCATTTTCCAACATATGATAAAACATGTATTTAATAGAAAATGTCGGTGTGAGTTAAGTCTCTCGATTGTTAACTTTGTTTAAAGAAGATGACAATCTATTGGTGATCTATATGGCTATCAATTTTAAGACTCGAAAGGGTGGTATGTTACATAATTTTCTCCTAAAAGAATCATCTTCCCGATAGCATGTTTCGTGCATTTAAGAGGGATACACATTTAACCAATACCTTAAGAAATATTTTTTAAAAAAATAGAAAATTTTCACTTCCATAATTTTATTCAAATAGTAAAAACTTTGATAAAGATAGTAATTCTAAACAAAATAAATAGTCATGACTTAGATGGTCATTAATACATTAAATAGAAATCTAGTAACAATAGTAAAAAAGCATCATTCTCTTTTTTAAACTTGATCAAATAGAAAAGGAAAAGCAGCCAACATGTCATCTATATTTTCCCAAGTTGCACTTTCTTCAGAGTACTAGTCCCATTAGACCTTACATTGTGAAATCTCATGATTTCTAAGTTGCAACTTGTGGGTTTCCAAAACTATTATAGGCTCAACTATGATGATCTCAGGATCCTATACATACAATGAATCCCAATTATTATATGAATTAATTTAGCAACATACATTTTCAAAAAGATACATGGAAGAAATCGCGCATTTTGGACAATGTGGGGGTAATGCAAACCTAAATGCTACGGGACCTATAATCTATAAGATTTCAAATGTCCCACAAATCTAGGTGACAACTTAACATCCTTGCCAAAAATAATAGAAATATTTTGGGTATTACCTCAAAAAGAGTTTATCACCCACATTAAATTTCCTTTCTAATATTTTCAAGTCTCAGTATAGCTCTTTTGTCTGTTTGCTTCTTCCTTTAACTACTCGTGGATTAGTTTCATTTTTCCCTCCATTTCAGTCAACATTTCAAGTCCCACAATTTCCCTATCTTCAATGTTATCTGAACTGATATGTGTTATGCACCTTCTGCCATACAAGGCTCCAAAATGAGCCATTTTTCAATGATGAGTGATATGTATTATTGTATACAAACTCAACCAGTGGAAGGTATTCTTACCACTTGTATTTTTGATACATGCAATACATCCTTAAAATATCCTTCAAGACTTGATTCACCCTTTTTTTTCTATCCATCGGATTCCACGTGATAAGTCGAAGGCGAAATGAGTTATGTTCCTAAGGCCACACTAAGTATCTGATAAAATCTAGAATTCATTCTAGGATCTATATCTAATATGATTATCTCTAGTATTCCATGCAATCTAAACATTTCTTGAAAAAATATTTTTCCATTATTAGTGAATCGTCTTTCGTATTCCTAGGTATAAAATGTGCTATTTTCATGAGCTTATCCACCACAACCAAAATTACATTATGTTTATTTTTGGACAAGGGAAATCCTTAGATGAAGTCCATGATAATTAATTTCCATTTATATTGTGGTACATTATGAAAATACAACAATCTCCATGGATGTAATTGTTCTTCTTTAACCCTTTGGCATTCTAAGAAGTAAGATACATAGTTTGTTATATCCTTTGTCTTTCGTTTCTAGAAGTATTTTTATGTCATTTAACAATTTTTAACCCCTAGATGACTTGAATAAGGTGCATCATGAAATTCCTTAAGTACTTTATTTCTTAATTCATTTCCCAAAGGTACATATACTCTACTAAAATAATGCAAAATTCCATCATGTTCAAATTTAAAACCATCATACCTCTTGTCACTAGGATTTTTATAGTGTTTTTTTAACTTACTATTTATATCTAAATGAATTTATTCTCAACTTCATATTTAAACTAGGTTCTTAAAGTAACAATAGCATAAATATGCTTCCTATAGCTTAAGGCATCTGCTACATGATTTTCCTTTCCCTTTATATAATTTATATAAAAATCATATTGTGATAAAAATTCTAACCATTTGCATTGTCTTACATTTAAATTTGGTTGTGAAAAGATGTATTTCAGACCAAAGTGGTTTGTTTTCAATTCAAAAGGTTTTCCCAACAAATAGTGTCTCCAAACTTGCAATGCATGGACAATAGCAGCAACAAGCTCTAAGTCATGGGGAACATAGTTTTGTTCATGTACTTTTAGTTTTCTACTCTCAAAATCCACTACATGTTCATGAAGAAGGAATCCTCCCAATCCTTCTCCAGAAGCATCAATTACTACTATAAAATTTCCATTTGGATCCAGAACCTTTAAGATTGGAGATGAAGTTAAATTTTCCTTTAATAAGTTGAAGGATTCTTCACACTTATCATCCCAAAAAAATCTTATTTTTCCTTTGTAAGGCAGTGATTGGACCTGCCACTCTAGAGAAGTCCTTAACAAACTTCCTATAATAACCAACCAATCCCATGAAGCTTCTAACTTCATGTACATCTTTAGGATTTGGCCATTCCATAATAGCCTTTATTTTAGATGGGTCAACTGAAATTCCTTCTTTACTAATTATGTGACCCAAATACTATACTTCTTTTTGATAAAAAGTACATTTGGACCACTTACCATACAGTTTATGCTTCCTTAAAATATACAAAACTGTTCTTAAATGTTTATCATGTTCCTCTATATATTTTGAATATACTAAAATATATCATCAAGGAATACTAACATAAACTAATCTAAGTATTCCTAAAACACACTTTTCATCAAATTCATGAAGGTTACAAGTGCATTAGTGAGTCTAAAAGGTAAAACAATGAACTCGTAATGCCCATAATGTGTTCTAAAAGTTATTTTTGGATTTATTCATCTCAATCCTCAACTAATGGTAACAAAATCTAAGATCAATCTTTGAAGATCTTTGAAGCATCCCTCATTTGATCAAAAAGATCATCAATTCTAGGCAAGGGGTATCTATTTTTAATTGTTACTTTGTTTAACATTCGGTAATCAATGCATAGTCTTAGGTAACCATCCTTCTTCTTTACAAATTCTACTAGTGCCCCCAAGGTGATATACTTGGGAGGATCAATCCTTTGGATCGTAACTCATGAAGTTGAGATTTCAACTCTACCATTTCGATTCTAATCATTTTTATAGTGATTTTGACATATGTTCAGAGTCTTGGTTTGAGGTCTATGATAAAATCAAACACTTGTTTTGGTGGTAAACTAGGTATTCTTTCAAGAAATCATCTCTCAATTCTCTTAGAAGAGGAAAATCATCTTTTTTAGTTCATTTTCTTCATTGTAATATGTTATTTTTACTACATATAACATACAACCTTTATTCTTATCCTTTTTTAACTGCATGGTAGAGATTTGTCTCACTACAAAATCTCTTTTTATACCTTGGATCATTATTGTTTTCTGTTGATCATCAAGCAATACTTTTTTTTTTCTTAGGAAATATATGGATGTTTGGTGCTAAGTCAACCGGTTTATAGGTCTATGACACATCATAAGAACTAAGAGGAACTAAAACAAGGTTCTTTACTATAGTAACCTCAAAAATTCTAAGGTTGCTTCAAATAGGCATTGAGTGACTCTATGGACAACATTATTTCCATATTTAATAGTCCACAAATATTCCATGTATACATCCTTTTTAGAATATTTAGAAGCTAAACTTGAAGAAACAAAACATTTAGTTACACCAGTATTAAATAAAATAGTAACAAGTAAGCCAAAAAACTTACCCTTCACTTCTATGGGAGTGGCATGTTTCTCTACCTCATAATTTCCTACAACAACATGCATCCTTTGTTGAAATGGTTCTTTGGTCCCAGAGTTATTTTTCCATTTGATTATTCCCTTGGTTATTCTAAGGACAATTATTAGCATAATGATCACCTCGACATTTAAAATAGTCCCCAATAGGTCCCTTCCTCTCAAATATGTTGAAAACTTAAATTATTATGTCTTTCTTTTGTTTTGTTTATAACAAATGTATTTGTAGTATTTTTATTTTTCGGGTCATTTCTTTTTATTAAATCTCTTTTCCATTTATTTTTAGGAAAGGGAGGTGAGTAGGTATTACTTTCTATTTTTCACTTTTATTCTCTTAAAGCAAGGATCCCATGTAGATTTTGTTCCTATTTTATAGATTTTTCAAAAATGCCTCCATAGTGGATGGTCCATGCACATCCACTTCACCCCCTATGCTAGGATTCAATCCTAAAATGAACTTAAAAATATGAAACTTCTCATATTTTTGATAGTGGGGAACATATTTCAAAAGTTTAGTGACGTTTTCCTAATACTCGCCATGTGACAACTTTCCTTAGACTAAACTCTAAAATTCAGTCATTTTCTGGTCAAAATACAATTGGGGCAACCAACATTGATGAAATTTCCTTTGAATTTCTCCCAGGTTAAAGCTAATGTTTCTATTCCTAGTTCCATTTTATGGTTGTCCCACCAAGTGGAAGCTTTGTGAGAGAGATGAAAATAATCTCACACTGACCTTAGTTTCTTTAGAGAAATTTTTAATCTCAAAATATTTTTCTTTTCACTTAACAATTTTTTAGCACCATCCCCTAAGGTAGTCCCATCAAATTTTTGTGGACTCGTTCATTTTATATCTTTAGCTAGTTCAACATCATCATGCAAGCTTTCTTATTATTCGTTAATTCTCATTATCATGTTACCTAGGATGTTCCTCCTCATGTTCCTCATAATGATATTTGTTTTCACTCCCAATTTGTTGCTCTAAGGAAATAATTTGGTTACAAGTGTCTTGGAGAACCAAGAGAATCGTATCAATTTATTATTAGCTAAACCCTCGGGGTTTTGTTGAGCTAATTACATCATCATTGTTCACTCTTCTTCTTCTGTTATATCTTGTTGAAACAGGAATAAACTTAATGTTAGCATAATGAACTCATTTATTCCAAGAGTTGGAGCCTTAAGCTCGATACCAAAATGTAACACCTCGTTAGTTTTTCCTATACTTGAAGTAACTTTTTTACATTCAATTGATTAACATTTTTTAAATAGTGTTCTTATTAAGTTAAGTTTGATCCATATGATAACTCTTTGGTGTATAAAACATGATGTGAAGTTGATAAGGTTTTATCCTTATCTCCCTTCAATTCACTCTATGAGAGAAACCATACAATCTTTAATATGTTTTGATTTATCTTTTTCTAGGTTGAGAAAGTTAAGTTTTCAATCCTTAAATGTATACCATGAAATTCAATTTCTTAACTTCGTATTTTGGTATCTGACATATATAAAGTAAGGATACGATGAACAAATAATGCAATCAAATACTTATATTTCTTTGGTGAAAGTTTCCAATAGTACATAGATAACTTATCTTGAGACCACACAAAATCCTAGAGATATAGTCTTTTGTCACCAAATAATTATCTTGACACAATTATTTAGATCTTTTTGTTTAAGAAGGTGAACATGTTAAGAAAGAGGAAGTGTGTTCTGTATCTTCTTAAACAAAAAGAACCACATCTTGTTTTGGGTTCTTATGGAATAGGTAGAGACTATTAGAGTAGGTATTTACCTTAGCTCATGTTCACCTAGGTACTTTATTTACCTTTATTATATTTATCCTCAGCCACTTATGTGTGTAGATATTTCTTTTTATTTATTTACTTATTAAGGGGATATTATCTAGTTATTAGGTATAGTTCTTTTTTAATCTATGGTATTGACTAGTTCTTTCCTTGATCTATGGTATTGACTAGATCCTTGATGTCTAGCTCTCTCCTAAATCTATGGACTTAACTAGTTCTTTGATGACTAGTTCTTTCCATGATTTATGGCTTGATCCACGACCTTGACTAGTTCTTAGATTGTTATTCCTTGTCTATATAAGAAAGGCCCATTCTCATTGTATTTCATTGAGTTCCATAATAATATATGATATTGTTGCTCATTTGTTTGCAAAGGTTTTATGTAAAGTTATTCTCCCGAATTACTTTCATCTTATAGATCGTGGTGTTTGATTAGCATATGTGTTCTTGTCTTGGTACAATCCAGGTTATCGTTGCTTTTAGAGACCACGTAATCGAATTAATGTTATTACGTCATATTTCCCTCTTCCATAACTACCCATAGTTAGCACTATGTCAAGGTATTTGCATGATCACGTGAGATTACATCCAATCTACATCATGTTTAAGGTTTTCTACTCCAAACATTACTATCTTGTGACAATTTCTACGAGATTTAAGTTACTTCTTGTTTACCTAAGTCATAGTCATGAAGTCTTATTTAAGACTTCTTAAAGTCATTCGATTGTGTTTCCCACAACTTTATAACTTATTCGGGTTATGGAGTAAATTATTAATTACTCTCTTGTAAGGTCATCTTGTTGAAGTTATAAGTTACCAAGTCAAAGGTTGGTTTAGTTTACTAACCGTTGTCTTATTATAGAGATGATAATATCATTTAGTTATGATGGTTACCTTAATATTTCATAAGGAAATATTAATAAAGAATAATCATTTTACATTAGACATGCCCATTTTATTCTAAACTAGAAGTTTATTAACCACGTTCACTATTATCGTATCTTCTTAGTACAAAGTATAGATGATATCGTTATTATTCATGGTCAATATACATTTTACTTTATAAACTCATTAATGATCAATACTATTAATTCCATAATAAACATTTTTGTCAATCAATATGTATTCTATTTTTCTCATTTAAATCACATGATTAGTTAATTAAAGGATTTAGATTAAGTAATAACTTAATAATTCATCTAAAGGTATTTTGACCATTTATTTAATTAATATATCAACAAAAATTGTATGAAGACTTAGACATTAAAATAGGAACATATATAATATCTACTCATATTCATGTCATGGTCAATTGAATAAGTCATTCATTCCTTCATTAACACAGAATCACATGAAGTTGCAAAATCAGCTTTCTTCATTATAAATTTATCAAAATCCATAATTAGGATTATACATTGGGGTCATATGGACATTCTTTCAATCATGATTTCTTCATGAAGTCATTTAATACAAAAAAGCTACTTATTGAAATGAACTTTTTACATTTAACCAAAAGGTTGTACTTAATCAAAAAGTATTAAATTAGTCCCACTATTCACTTCATAGCTTCTCTTATTTACCTGAACATCAATTAGGAGAGATAAATATACATGGTTCGTTTCGAGAGAACAAGCATGAGTCAACCTAATCATTTTCTACATCGTAATCATTATATTATGATAATAATGAGTCTATGTTTGAGTCAATACTGATTCAAACCATTTTACCTATTTGATCAACACAAATCAAATCAACAAGTTATAACATCATTAGATTACTTCATACTAGTTTAACTCAACAATAATCACTTAATTTACACTTCATATTAAATCATATTTAATTATACAATAATGGTCTTTAACTTGTAATTCATAACATTTCCTTAAATTTATCTCAAACTAACTTATAAAGATTTTCCATGTTTCCTACAATCCTTCAATTATAGATTTGATAATAAAATAATTAATATATAACGTAAATATATACTAAAAATAATTAATGTTTCTTATAACATTAATATTTCAAACTTACTAATGAGTTTCCTTTTATCAAGAACCCTATTTAAAAATCAACTTCACACAGTAGTACTATATTTTCCTAGTTATAAAAATATACAACTTCATTGTTCATTCTCTCGCAAAGTATTTATATCCCTAGAAAGATAAGATAAACATCTTACTAATGTCCTATAAATACTCAAACTAAAATATAAATAACATTCTTAATACCCTATAAACGCACTCAAATCCAAAAGATAAACAAATAACTAGACATCCTCCTTCTCTCCATTTTTGCATACCCACACAAGAAGGTAAATAAACTAGTTAGTTCTTGTACACGAACATGAACATGTATATCTGCAACAAATTCTTAGCATGCGAGACCCTATATGGGTATATTTATAGTATTACCGAGAAAATAATAACTCACTCATTAAGATGCAATCACGAATTGGGATATTTATATTTCTCCTTTATATATAAAAATATGCAAACAAAGTTACACTAGCCTACTGATAAAACATAGTCCATAATTACTTAAAAATATTAAACTCATTCCCATCACACAATAATACATACCTAGATAGTAAAACACCTTCCAACTCACAAACTTACTGCTTATCATTAAAATATGCCAATGCAAGTAGTTTTATATCATTCACGAGACACAAATCTATATGCAAAATTAGCATGCTTTCTAAATAGATTGTTCTAAATCAATACTAAACACTTTGTTATAAAACCCATCATATAAAATATTAAATAACATATTATAACCATTCTACCAAGAAACCCACACTCAAAAAAAAAACATAATGCCTACAAAGCTATTAATGATATATGATGATTAGGAATTAGAATACGAGGAAGAAGCTCATGATATGATACCCATGTCTTTTTCAACTCTACTTACTTGTTCCTACAATTTCCTCTAGAAATACAAATTAGAAATACTTTTCTTGAATCATTTCTTTTTGTAACCAATCCGCTCTATATCCATTCTCCAAATTACATTCATGACCAAAATCCATGCACAGTCAGAGAGGCCACTTCTTCCAAAAACCCAAAAAAATAGCCCAATAGAAAAACAATGATCAAATGAGAAAGAATGGAGTAATTTGACCACATTTAGATTGGATCCTTAAGGAAGATAACCATTCCCAAGGAGTCATGACTATATTAATTTTCATTAAACCCAAAACCCCTCCATACCACTTTAACATTCCACGCACTCTTTTTAACTTATCTCTATATTAACCAAACATGGTTCGCATAACATTGCCTAGACTTTGGTTAAGTTCTCAATGTCCCATTTAAATATTTCACCAATTCAAACAAAATTCTAATAAATAGCACCCACGTTACATGCCATCCATTTTAATCAAGTGAATTACTATTCCTTGATTTAAGAAATCCTTTTTAATCCTTGACATTCCTTAATCAAATTTAATATAAATATTAATCCATGATCATATCACATGAAAGTTAACATCATTGGTATATATTGTGAATCCAAGTGAGTTTTCAATGCATATCACACCACTTAATATGCAACAAAGGCCCCAAAAAATATGTTTATATATGTATGTGTGTGTGTGTGTATGCCATAGTCAATGTCAAGCAATCCAACAAATGACTTGAATCACATAGTGATCTAATAAGTGATTAATAACCCTACAATCATTATCCAACATATGTTCAAACATGTATTCGACAAAGAATGTCAGTATGAGTTAAGACTCCTTGTTATTAAATTTTTTTAAACCAAATGACGGTCTATTGTTCGTGTACCACAGTCGTCAATTTCAAAACTCGAAAGGGCATGATGTTACAATAAAGGTATATGATCGACCTTTGCAAGTTTAGGAAATTATCAACTAGGGAGTCCACCTACTCTAACTAATCAAATGCGGTGACAGGGTTTTCCTCAACAAGGAGGATGTTGAGTTTACATGTGGTGAAAAAATACGGTTAACACTCTAACAACATTAATGGAAATGTATAATATCTCGAAATACCTTCAAAAGAGAAAGCTAACAAAATATCACATCTCTGGAATATTTCCCCCTAAGATGGGTTAAAGGGTTATCATTTAGAAGCTACTCTGTAATAGTTATTATGATCAAATATTAAGATAATTTTTTTATGTATTTCAATGATTGGGAAAAGGTTGTTGTCACAAGGAACAATCTATACCATGAAAAAACAGCTTTGATTTACAATTTAGATTTCCGATCATGTCAAAAAAATTCCATATAACCCATTTCGTCTATATATACTATTATATTGTATTGAATGTAATTCACGTTGTTCTAGTGCTTGTGAATTATCAAAATAGTAATAGATTTATGTCTTATAATATTTAGATTAAGTAAAAATATTGAAAAACCTTGTAAAATTTTCAATAAATAACACAAGTAATTGATTTTGGCTCATAGCCTTGGTGAGGTTGTAAAAACCTCACCTTTAAATGTGGAGTCCACGACAACATCTATTGTTAGAAATATTGAAAATGAAGGATTAAGAAATAAAAACAAGGTAGAGGACATGTTTAAATACACTAAGGGAAAAGGTGAAAGCGTGATGGTACCCTTAGTGTAGTATATACTGCACTACTTGGTTGTCTCCACATTTCAAGTCTGTTGGAAAATAGGAGTATCAAAAAACCATCAAAATGCAATAGTTTTGCGCAACATCTCAACAAAATCTCCTAAGAAGCAAACTAGAAAAATATCATGGTTTCAATATCTCCGACTTATTCTCCCTCGGATGGGTTGAAAGGATTTGATTTAGTATAAACCATTAGTATAAAGAAACTTTATGTGCAAATCATTGTAAAAATGCAATATCAACTCTATACTTGAAATTTATTTTGTAAATATATACTAAATATATCAAAATAGTCTTGGAAAATTTGTAATAAATTCTATAAACAACAAAAATAACACATTTGGGATCATAACCTTAGCGAGGATGGAAAAACCTCATCTTCAAATGTAACAATGACTACGACATCCAAAATATGGCTCAAAATTGAACACTGCGATCTCCAAGAAAATATAAATAAAATTCCATTGTCTTATACATCAACAATGAATGCATGGGCATACATCCATTTCAAAAAATTCGGAGAAATCGATTGCATTTATGAGGTTCTTCATTGCCCATCATTTTAGATTGAATGTAGGTAAGCGAGGAGGTGTGGAGCGGTTGAAGGGGAGGATGACATTGAATGAAGTGCCACACATTTCTAAAGGTAGTGAATTTATTAGTGGTTTATTGACATTTAATGAACCCATATTTGCCACATGTTGGGCATTTAAATCACATGCATGGGTCATGGTTGACATATGGAGGTTATAATGGGAAGGGTCACTCAAACACATGCGTTGTTTTTCCCTCATGTCACCTTCTCAAAATGTAGAAGCAGGTGGTTAAGACATTGCCACATCAAACCCCTAATGAATATAGTGTTGACATGGCATAATTAGCACTCCACATTGGGGTAATTGCACCAATATGGGGGGGCAAAAAGTGGACAAAAAGTTGAAAATGAACTAAACGCGATCATGTTATGTTTTCCCTAGTTCCGTAATTCACGAACTATAATGCATACGTGTTTAAAGCTATGAAATGCGTACGCATTTATAGCTATATGAATTTTAGGAGCGCTTTGAAGGAGCCATATTTACTAAAATAAATTTAAAGTATAAGATTTCTTTATACTTTTAATAAAAAGTATAAAGAAATCTTATACTTTAAATTTATATTTTAGTAAATATATGAAGTTAGGGTCACTGCACTTTGATGGAAGTGGTCTCATAGCTCTCAGATTATAATTTAGAAGATAGTTTTTCAAAATCTAATATGGTCAAGTACTTACTCATTTTCAAAATTTCAGCAATGGCCTAAAACTTTCAAGCCACATATACTATAGTTGGTCATTATTTTGTGAAAACATATAGTCGTTGTGTAGGTTTTTGACCTTTTGATTTGGATTTTGACCCTACCACTTCTTGAATCGGTACTAATTTTGAAATTTGGTCCATAATTTACTTTAGTGACCATGAATCAACTTTATGATGCTTGTATACTTCTTACTAAAAAGAGATCTTCACTTTGTAGATATCTTGTCCTATGGAAAAAATGAAGTGATTATAATGTGCCTCCTCCGTAAGGTTTGATCATACTAATAGGTGTTGAATTATGTTTACGAATAGTACCAAGTGAATTACATCAAGTGAACTCGGATGATTGCTCATTCTTAGAAACATGGTGCTCCATATAAAGAAATATTTAAGCCTTGAATCAATTTTGATTATTCCACCTTATAGATTATTTTAATATCCTTCTAATTCCTTTTTTCATCCTAATTCTTTCCATAACTCCTGGAATCATCCAAAGAAGTCATCTTTTACTGTTTTAGCTTTCATTCCCTGCACCTGAAAACCCGGTCTTAAACAGATTGCTCCTAAATGATATTTTTATTTCCTAAACTTTCCTAAATTTACTTAGACATCTTCAATTCTCTCTAAAATCACCCTTAGATGCTTTATATTTTCTCTAAAAAATCGAAGGGTGTTCAATTAGCTACAGAATGGCCAAAAATGGCCTTTAGGCCTTCGGAGGAAGTAGTTGTGCTCATGTATAATTAACTAAGCTATAAATTGAAACTAATACCTACATAGTTTCAAAATAAAATGTTAGTTAAACAATGAACCATAAAGATAACAACTTAAAGGAAATGCTTCTTCAATGCATAAACGAAACTACATGCTAAGCTATTTCCTACTCTCTATGATTGTTAACTTAAACTATGAACCTATGAAGAACATAAGAAATCAAAGTGGATTGTTACTTGATCTCAAGGATTGAGAATGGAATCTCACCAAGAATGGATACAAGGCCATTTTGGATCTTCCCATATTGGTCAAATTTTAGTGAAAGGATGCAAGATGGATAAGTTATTTCCAACAATGAAGAATGACTCAAGATCAAAATGCTTATAATTTTCACTATTCAAAGCATGGTGCAAGAAGAAAGGTAAGAAGGAGGGTTCTTTATATAGCTTGCATGAAGAGGTAAGGCTAGAAAATTGATGAATGTGGGATAAAGGTAAAACAAGATTAGGAATGGATAAGGTTTCTTTATAAAAGGTAATCTTGATTTAGAAGAGTTTAATTTGTCATTAGTAAGTCATGGGAGTTGGGGGATGTTTTAATTAATCAAAGGTGATTAATTAATAGGTAGAGGTAAGCTTATAGAAGATAATTAGAGGAAAATTAGTATGATTTGTGGGATGTAAGAGAGGAATTTGATCCAATAAATGGTGATTTATTGATTTAGAGTTGTGAGCATAATTAATTAATAATAATTAATTAACCCAAGTAGAAGCGGATATTAATTAATGAAAGGTCGTTAATCAACATCCTTAATGATAGGAAGGCTAATTAATTAACGAAAGGTTGTTGATTAACGAATATGAATAGGAATGTTAGATAATTAGCGGAAAAGTGCTAATTATTATGGTAGTGATGGAAAAGAGGATAGTCGGATTGCATGGATAGTCGAGTGCATTATTAGCATTAAAGCCAACGTAAGTGATTTTTGGTGTCTACGGTAGTCTCTCATTAAAACTAAATGAGTTGATCAATCACCTTAGAAACTATTCCCTACACACTAAAACACATTAAATGATCTTATTAGAACTTTCCTTTGGGTCAGGGTTTATGATTTAGGCTTTAGGGTTTAGGGCTCAGGGTTAAGGGATTAGGACTAAAGGTTTAGGGTTTATGGTTTAGGGCTCATGGTCTAGGTTTTAGGGTTTAGGTTTTAGGGTTTAGGGATTAGGGTTTAGGTTTCACAATTTATGGTTTAAGCTATAGAGTTTAGCTTTTATGGATCATGGTTAAAATTTTATGATTTAGGATTTATGGTTTAGGGTTTAAGGCTTAGGGTTCAAGGTTTAGGTTTCATAGTTTAGGGTTTAGGGTTTAAGGCTTAGGGTTTAGGGTTTAGGTTTCATAGTTTAGGGTTTAGTGTTTAGAATTTAGGGTTTAGGGTTTAAGGTTTAGGTTTTAGGGTTTATGGATTCAGTGTTTAGGGTTTAGGGTTTAAGGTTTAGGTTTTAGGGCTCATTATTTAGGGTTTGTGTTTTAGGGTTTATGGTTTTGGTTTTAGGGTTTAGGGTTTAGGGTTTAGGGCTTAGGGTTTAGGATTTAGGGCTCTAGGTTTAAGGTTTATGGTTGAGGGTTGAGGGTTTAGGGTTTAGGGTTCGAGGATTAAGGATTAGGGATTAGGGTTTATGTTTTAAGGGTTAGGTTTTAAGGTTTAGGGTTTATGGTTTAAGACTCAAGGTTTAGGGATTAGGGTTTAGGGCTCATGGTTTAGGTCTTAGGGTTTAGGCTCACCCATTCATTCATTGTAATGTGAAGTGTGTCTTACCCATTCTTATTAGCATTTTCAGAGAGTATTCAACTAAAAGGATTCATCTACTTTGTAGTTTGAACATTCAAAAGGAGCCATCAAAATTTCATACCTTTCATCCTGCCGATATTTTGAAGGAGGGAAATTCAGAAATCCAAGAAAAAATCAGACAAAGAAATGTTACCCAATACAGTTATCTTCTTTTTCCCATCGCATGGGAACTATTTCACTCACTGTAATGTTTTGTGTCTTACCCATTCTTATTATTATTGACATAGAGTATTCAACTAAAAAGGGTTCATCTACTTCATAGGAAAAACATTCAAAGAGAGTCATCACAATTTGATGTCTTTCATTTGTTGATATTTTGAAGGAGGGAAATGCTAGATATCCAAGAATAATTTGGTACAAAGAAATGTTTTTGACACTCTTTTGAATAATTATTTTAGTTGTAAGTTGTCGGGAACGAAGGTTTCATTCAAAGAACAAATCTTGATATGTCCAGTGCTTGTGTAAGTTGGAAATTTGAGAGGATTTCTGAGGTTCAATTTTATTTTCCAAGATACATTACTCCAATGTTTGAAAATGTTTGTTTTCTTGGCCATTCCCCTATTTTTATGCTTATTTTGAACACTTCGGGAAGTTCTATCAAATTTTCTATATACATTCCAATAGTAAAAGAGCTTTCTCTTTCTCCAGGGGAGAGAATGTTGCGAGTAATTTGATTATGATCCTACACCTCCACATTGATATATTCTCTATGTTTCTTCCATTTCCTTTTAGATTTAGGGTTTAGGGTTTAACATTTAGGGCTTAAGGTTTAGGGTTTATGGTTTAGGGCACATGGATCAAGGTGTAGGATTCAAGGCTTAGGGTTTATGGCATATGGTTTAGGGTTCATGGTTCAGGGTTTATGGCTCAAGGTTCAGGGTTCATAATTACATATTTAAGGTTTAGGGTTTCGAACTCGGGGATATAGATTTAGGGTTTATGTTTTAGGGCTCAGGGCTAAATGTTCACGGTTGAGGGTTTAGGGTTTAGGGTTCGAGGATTTATTATTCAAGGTTTATGATTTATTATTTTTCTTTTAGGGTTTATGGTTTATAGTTTAGGGTTTAGGGCTCAAGGTTAAGGGTTTAGCATTTAGGGTTTAGGTCGCAGAGTTGAGGTTTAGGGTTTAGTGTTTAGGACTCATGGTTTAGGGTTTAAGGTTTAGTTTTTAGGGCTCGGGGTTTAGGGTTTAGCATTTTGTGCTTAGGATTTGGTGTTTAGGGTTTAGGATTTAGGGATCGGGTTTAAGGGTTTAGGATTTAGTTTTTAGGGTTTAGATTTTAGCATTTAGGGCTCATGGTTCATGGTTTAGGTTTTAGGGTTTAAGTCTTAGGGATCAAAGTTTAGGGCTTAAGGCTCAGGGTTTAGGGTTTGAGGCTCACGGGTAAGGGCTGAATGTTTAAGGTTTAGGGTTTAGGGCTTAGGGTTTAGGTTTTAGGGTTTACGGATCATGGTTTAGGTTTTAGGGTTTAGGGTTAAGGGCTAGAGGTTTAGGGTTTAGGGTTTAGGTTTAGTGCATAGGGGTTTTGATTTTTGAATTTAAACGCTAAAAGCTTTAGGTGAATGCTAAAACCCGAAAATTACCTATGTATTGACCATATTATACTATAAAAACTATCTCCTAAACCGTGACTCATGGAGTTGTGAGACTAGTTCCATAAGGTGCAGAGTGACCCTAATTTCTTATATTTACTAAAATAAATTTAAATTATAAGTTTTTATTTTATTAATAAATGAAAAAATTTTACTTAAACATTTATTTTTGTAAATAGAAACATGCCAAAAGCACAAATAATGTTTATACTATGAGGAATGTGTACACATCATAATTCCTATGCGTTTTGTGTTTTTACTTTTTCCAAGGCATGCCTCAAGGCTTGGATCTAGTTTGGATCCCCAAGCCTGAGGCATGGACCTGTACAAACAAAACAAACAACGTGTTTTTGTAGGAAAATGTAAAAACGCCACTTCCGCCATGATAAATCAACATAAAATGATCGATTCATTTTTTAAAATTATACTGACGTAGAACGAGTTTCTTCTTTCTAATAATATATTTTTAAAATTATCTAACTAATATAAGGTTTCCATATATCATTTATTTTCTAAATATGTCTTTTTATAGCTATTTTTGACGTTTAAACATGTTTATCTTTCATCGTGTATCTTTTTTCACTCATCAAAATTGAAGAAAAATTATACTAGCCCAAACTAGGCCTAATTTTATACATACTCAAAAAAATCTAATTTTTGATATTTTTGAGGTAGTTAGGGGGCATGGTCGGAGCTCTGTTATGTTTTTAAATTTAAAATTTATGTACTAGAAAAATCATAAAAAATACTCACTGAAAAAATCTATAAAAAGTGGAGCCCAAACTATATGCTCGTAGCTATCTTTCTACCAAAGGGTTTTCAAAAATACTAAATGGTGCTCAAAAAATGGTTGGGGGCACAAAAGTCACTCTATTATGTTTTTTAACAAAAATAGGAACACTTGTTGGTATTTTAGTTATTTGACCCACTTAAACTTATTTGTTTTCAATAAAATTTAGTAGCTTAGAAACTAGACTCAAAATGCTACGATTCATGTTTACACAACATCTTCCAATTTTGAGTGTAACTATTTCAAAAAACTCGTACAAGTTGAAGTTTTTATTTTTCAGAAAAATGCATCCACTTAAGACCCCCTTTTGCCCCCTAGATTGGTGCACTTACCTATTGGCACCAAGATAGGTTTCCCAACTTTGGCTCCTCTCCCTAGATACTAGGTATATCGGAGAAGAAGACACCGTTATTGATCAACTAACCCTTTCCCTTTATCTTTAGAGTTGCACGCATGATCCCCAGAGAAAGAGATTTTACACTTGAAAAGGGTGAAATAAGTTTTTCCTTTCTTTGAAAAACTTCAACTAGTTACCTTTGGTTGAGAGTTTAAAAGTTGTATCATATTTAAACCATCGAATTTAAAAGTGGTTATAGCCTCCACATCTTCGTTAAAATTTAGATGCTAAAATTGTTTAAATTGTCCACTCCATTAAATCATGACATTAGCATAAATTACAATAAATAATATATTCAAATAAATGCACTTACAAACACCAGATATTAAAGAATAAACTAGCAATTGCACATGAGTTGCAAATTACGTAGGAGAAAATAATAAAAAAATTCTAGAAAGCGAGAATAATCAAGCACATGTGGCACATTATTATAGTGCAAGCTTATTTTTTCTAGATTGTTTCATTTAGCATCACCGATAATTGCCACAAGAACATTCTCCCTTTTTAAAATGAAGGAAATGGTTCTCATTTCTCACAACAATTTCTCTTGCAACAATCTTGGAGTTAATTTTCATTGCAGTGTGGCAATGAGCACATAATCGAAGGTCTCTTGAGGAAACCATGTCTTGAAACCCATTAGTTCTATACATTTTAAGTCTTCTTTATTAATTATTTCCTAAATTTATAAATAATTTAAAGTGCAACATTTAAATTATCAATGCTTTAATATTACAAGCATTATCATTTAGAGAAGAATCCATAGCCATAAACACTCTCCATCTTTACGAGTATTATATAACCATATCAATAGTCATATAGGGAAATGGATCTACCCGTCCCAAGCTATCTAAAACACACGTTTTGTAGCTAATTTTATTCAATAAGATTTATACAATCGAGATAAATCACTACCATGAGTACCATGTTTTAAAGTGGATGACAGAATGAGACACTTACAGTTAGAATTAGCAATATCAATTTTCAAAATAAGTTACTTAAACAGAAGTCACAAAAATTAAAAATCACTCCAGAGAATCCGAAGGGTTCCATCTGAAAGTCATCTTCAATATAATTAGTACCATAATCAGCAGATTCATCTCCATCCATACGAGGGACTGAGAAGAAGAGCTTATGCCATATTTAGTACAAAATTTGGCGAGTCGAATTGCTGGAGCTCTTCATCAAAATAGGCACGGTCGGTCCTTATTCTACACAAGCTTGCGCCTTCTTTGCCATATTCTTCATTAACACTAAAATTGGGCTCGTTGGCTTCTTCCATATTATTTGGAGAATCCATTCTAATTTCAGTGGCCACTTTCGTTGCCGCCGTTGCAGGAGGATTCATGCATATTCCAAAGTATGGTGGAATCTTTCTGTACTTGTGGTCACATGGGAATACTACCTAAAGGAACATGTTGCCTACGCTGCAACGAACCGATTATCGTGAGGATCATAGTGAAATAATGACTATTGTTTGAGGAAACACATGACTTTTGTTTGTTGGCATAACAATATTCAATGAGAAGTTTTCTCATTTTTTCATTTGCTCAAATACTTTACAAGCACCTATCAAACTTCTGCACTTAACATGTTAAATAAATAGATATTACAGTCATGAACAAAGTGTCACGGAAATTAAGCTGCTAGAAAAGATTGTCAGAATTTGACACTTTCCAAAGCAAGGACATCTTCAAAGGTGGACGCCTTCCAACGAATTACTATGTTTTAATTTAAATTCTAAAAAATAAAAGAATTTAAATCCTTTTCAAAAATCATATGTAATGGCTTATCATACTTAAACCAAGTTAAATTAAGGTAGTGTATAGGCTCTTCCCAACATAATAGTGATTATTAGAGTGCATTAAACACAAGAATATATTGCTTTACATATAATATGTCCAAATGCAGTACAGTGAGGTTTGATTAAAAAATAGAATAAAGTTATTCTTATTTAAAATACGGAAGCTCAAAACTAGAGTATTATTATACACATTATTAAAACATTTCTTCCATTATTATTAACTGTAGATTGCACAGTTTTCAATTTGTTCCATGGCATTAGTTGTCTAAAAATGCATGGAAAAGAGAGCATATGGCAGTCGGGAGAAGAAAGCTCGTTCATTAAATTGGGCAAATAAAAAGGAAAATGTTCTCCATAAAATTCCATGGTCGGGGACTGCACCAGTGGCCAAGTTTCATTCGTTTGGGTATCAATGTCGAATAATTCAAAATTACCGTCTGTCATCAGCTCATCTGCCCATGATTCGGATTCCTGAATAGCTTTTGTGCACTTGCTCTGCAACAAACCACCAATTTCGAATGTATCCACATTTTCGGATTCCTCAATAGATTTTGAGCTTGTATCGAATTTCTCGATCTGGTGGACAGAAGATCTGCTGAGTGTCATCTTCTTGCTCAAGTGAGAGTTCCAGTAATTCTTTATTTCGTTGTCTGTACGTCCTTGCAGCCGTCCTGCAATCAGTGACCATCTGCATATATCAAAATATCTAATTATTTCCTGTCTGAATATACCTTAATTAGGAAAGAAACCCAAGATACATAATCATGTATATATCATTTTAAGCTTCTATGAATTTGTAACAGGGGAAACATGTAGCAAGGGAGGAACTAGTTATAAGTTTCCTACCTATTGCCCAGGAGTCCATGGAGTCTAATAATGAGCTCCTCTTCATCCTCAGAAATGTTTCCACGCTTAATACCAGGACGGAGATAGTTCAACCATCGCATTCTGCAACTCTTCCAACTCCGTTTCAGTCCTGAAAAACAAAATTTAAACCATTTAGACAACTCATGACCATATATATATATATATGCCTCCTCCTCCTGCTGTAATTTCAAGTTAGGAATGCACTATATTCACCTGCTTTATGTGGGAGAGATTTCCATTCACCATGGCCGTGAAGTGTGATATAATCAGTCAAAATCGTGTCCTCTTTGGGATTCCAAGCCCCTCGATTGAGCCCTAAATCTTTTGAACAGCAACGAGTCTTACCCATACTCATACAATTCACTCCTCTTCCTGAAAACTTCCAAAGGAGGATTGTTTGTAAGTGTTTACAGAGCCAATATAAAAACATATGTTCGACAGGTCTAAAAATATAAACAGGTATGTAATAATGGCAAGCATGTGGCGTCTCTGAATATTTTAGGGAATATTATAACATAGTTTATTAGCTGTAACGCCGTCATGCTGATGATTAGGGATTACTATTACCAAAAGCAGAAATCCAAATAATGTTTTTATTCCAAAATCAAGTTGCTTTCGTTTTTAACTTCTTGCAGTAACTGTGCAAACTTTCTCAGCTTGCCCCTCAAGATCTACAAAGTCCATAAGAAAATTGTAAGATTCATGGCCGAATCCCTTAAAATAAACAAACATAATTTGACGAGTAAAATTTGTGGTTTTATTGAAGGCGAATTCTAAGTGTAATTGCTTTCCACTCAAGTTAAATTATTGGTTTTGAGCACCTTACGCAGTGTTTGGGGTATTACCCCATCAAATTTTAAACACATTTTATAGTGGAGAAAATAAAGAAGCATAAGTTTCAAATATGCCATTACCATCTTAAAAAAGTACGCACTGCAAAGAAAAGTTCTACGACATACCTTTTTACCCACAATTTTACTTAAACATAATCATGTGTATATCATTTTAAGCTTCTATGAATTTAAATTTAACGACATACCATTTACCCACAATTTTACTTGTGTGTATATATGTACATACGTATAGAACAAAATGAACAATATCATTGTAACTATTTAATTTAAAACAAATCATAACCTTACAACGTAAAACAATTTTTAATATAATATTCGAATCATTCTAGAACATGGACCGTTTATTTATATTTAGGGAAGCATAGAAATAATGTTCAACAACCGGTCTGGAATCTGAATTGTGTGCTAAGCTCCAAAATGCTAAAAACAGAAACAGCCGCCCATCCGAATTCGTTATCTGTCATACGTCACTTGTGTGACGCAATCTTATTTTTGGGAAATCATTTTAAAATGTGGAGGAGCCAAGAGGTGTGGGTACTCACTTCTATTCGAGATTCCAAAATTTAGTGTGCTAATCAGTGAAGTGAATAGACTTTGATCTCTAGGTTAAATAGGTTATAGTTATAATAGAGTGCATCCTTTTATTAATATAATAGGTGATTAGTAGATGATATATTTTTTGATTTATTATCTTCTTTTTTAGAGTTTTAAAATAATTTATTTAAAATATTTTTTTGCCTTAATTTTTAAATTAGTTTTTTTTTTTTTTTTTTTTTTTATATATCTTGAAATTGTCTCTACGATTTAAAATCATCACTCATTTAAAATTTTAATTTCACATTATTTGGTAAGTTTGGTCTATGATAATATTTAAATCAAATAAACAATGATCATTATGTTGATGTACGTGATGTTTCAATGGAAATGATCTTCTTACTAAAAGTCATGGTTGATAATTAATTGTGGCTCAAGTATGTTTTCTTGCTTGATGTTCCCTATTCTCTTGCGAGACATTGTAAACAAGAATATAATATATATATATATATATATATATATATATATATATATATATTCACAATGCCTTTGAATGCATGTCTTAATATCTCAAGTCTAATATGTCTCTTAAGTGCATCTAAAATTTCTTCTACTCTTTGGAAAATCTTCATTCATTCTCGAAAAACAAATTCACATTGGTTGGTAGGCTTGGTCTACAACAACATATAAACCTAAGAGATGATGATCCTTATACTTATGGTGGTGATACCACAATGGAAGTTGCCCTCCAACCAACATAATGGTTGATTTGTTATGGGATGAGTATGTTTTCTTGCTTGAAAAAAACCCTCTCATTCTCTATGGCATAGTTGGTTAAGGGATTTGGGCTCGCCCATAAAGATCCCAAGGTCGATTCTCTCCGTCATATTTACCCAATGGCAGGCTTATTCGGGCATGGTTCGTTTCCCTGTGGTGAATAGTGTTAGTCGCTTGGTACTAGCTAGGTGTTGGTCACAATAGATTCGTTAGTCGTTCGAAGGTGCCTTTCGATTCTTTGATACCTCATGGTATTCCAAAACAAAAAATTGACGCCTCTAAATATATCCCAAGTATTAATCCAAATCAAATATGTTTGATTAGTCCATCTTGTAATGACATCTATGACTCCAAAATATTCATTCGGTCAAATAATTACATTCACATTGTTAGTTGGATTGTTAAAAAAACATATAAACTCAATACGCAATGTTCCTTATACCAACGAGGGTGTTTCCATAATGGAAGTGACCCCTACTAAAATAGTGTTTGATTAGTTGTGGGACAAGTATATTCACATCCTCAACCATCCCCTCTCCTCCTTTGTGGCTTCATAAGATTTTTTAAAAATAAACTTCATTCAAAATGCCTTTCAATATATACTTTACTATCCACACTGGATATGCCTTTTCAGAGCAACTTAGAATTGCTCCTATGACTCAAAAAAACTTCATCAATTCAAAATATAATTTCACATTGGTTGGTAGAATTGGTCCACAAGAACATATCAACACAATATGCCAATAAGGGTGACACTTCAATAAAAATGACTCTCATGCTACTAATAAAGTGGTTGATTATTTGCAAGATGAGTATGTTTTATTGCTTGTCCTTCCCCTCTCATCCTCTAAACCCAAATGAAATCACCCTAAACTTTACAAAGAAAATAATAAATCTAATCAAGAAATGCTAACACTATTTCCGCCTAATAGCTAAGGATTCTAAGTCTAGAATGTAACATTAAGATAGAAGCTTAAAAGAATTCCTAACTAGTATGAAAACAATACAAAATCTAATTAAACATGCCTACTAATATTTGAATTACCTAACATGGGCCTAAATAGACCTAAGATGACAATCAAATGGTTATGGTTGCTACTCCAAACAATGGTGAAATGACCTCTCCAAATGACTTGTTAAGTCACTTTAGATTATTCATCTACTAACCTTGTTGAAGGTTTTAGGAAAGGGTTTGAACTTGATTATGAATCATATGTATTATATGAGATGCAAATTAAAGCATGGTGTAAAGTATAAAGGAGTGAGGTGCACTCTTTTTATAGTTTTCCTTTTGGGAGAAACTTGTATTTTGGTGCATGTGGGACTAAAAACCCCAAATTAGATTAGAATTACTAATCATTATTAGGCCTTGCTAATCACAATTAGTGAATTGCCAAGTGATTAAGAGGTATGGAGCCTTAATCAACTGCTTAAGGTCAACTAGAAGGATAGGATAAGCTTTTGAAGTTTGTCAAAACATTGTGGAGGAGAATGGGGTGATTTTGAGTGGTTGGAAGAGGGGTTTGAGTCAATATTAGGGAATTTTGACCAAATCAAGGGCAAAATAGGCTTAATTAACTTATAAACACAAATTGTCTATTTTGAAGAGGATTTTGGCTTACGATTCATCGTAAAGTGGCATCCAGAATGCGAAAGGGGTTACACAATCAACAACATGGGGTTAATTGACTAATTTGGTAAGGAACGTTAGTTAATTAGTGAAAACCACTAATTATAACGGATTTGGCAAGAATGAGAGTGACACTACTACAAGAGGGGGTCATTTGAGACAAAAATATAATTTTGTCTCTAAAATATAATTTCATCTCAAAAATTTCCCCCTTTTTTCTTTTTAGTACATCGTCGGAGGGTATTATTGACATAAAAATGTTTTGTTCGCCATTTTGTCTGCTGCTACTTTTGAGAGGGCATTTTTGTACGCAGTGCCATGCCATGGCAGTAAAATGCTTTAGAGGATTTATGATATTCGGAAGATGGAGAAATGTGTGATGGGTGCGCGGGGCCACTCCCAGGTGGTGAGTTATGTGTGGTTTTTTTAGGAGGGAAGAATTTTTTCCGCTACAATTTAAAACAATGTGAAGGTGTGGGATGTTTTTGATGAGCCCCGGTTCATGAGGAAATGGTTGGGGCAGCAACATCTCCCCATTAGGAGTTTTTTTGGGTTTGTCGGTGTCGGATGGGCATGGGGCAGGGCACCATCTCATCGTATAGGGGTCAGAGTGCGAAATTTCCTTGATGAGCGAGTGCATTAGTTGGAGTAGTTTGCTAGAGACTAGGGCAACGACCTTCTCTCTGCTGTGGTTGTAAACTCAGACTATACCAGTCGAGCCATGGTCAAATCCCGTTGTCCGAACTCGGGAAATGCTTCTATCAAGCCAACTTGGTAATCAATTTTTGTGAGGGCAACTATTACTGAAATTACCAGATCTTATGAGGTTTTGTGTTTGATTGGGCTATGAAGGTTTTGTGTGTGATTGGGAAACTATTACTGAAATTACCGTGTGTTCGAATGCGAGACAGTTGTGCGTGGTGTAGATTCATCCATCGTTGGAGATAATGGTTTATTTTTGGTATTATTATTTAATGTTTTGTGTGCAGACTATTTTTACAACATTGTAGATTGACGGTCACGAACGCAGTTAGATCTAGCAGCAGTATGGAGCTTTTCTCATCCGTGGATTGAATCGACGGGATATGTGCACAAGTTTTGTACCAAGAGTTTCACTCCTCCCAAATAAGAGAGTTTTTTTCATTGTGTAGAAGGTTTGGGTATTCATTGCATCCCAATACAAGCATTTGGGGTTCACTTTGGATAGGGCTTAGGGATTTTTCTGGTTGTGGGCTTTATTGGTGATGGGAGTAGCATAAGATACCTGGCTTACTTTTGGATGCTTCCACCTGGTGAGTAGCGGGTTCAATAATTTTGTATTGCAAGAACAATTATATATTCTCATTATGGTTTTTTTGTGGGTTTATTTTTCCCAAATGCCTCTATGTCTGGCATGCCAATCTATGCATGTAGCTAATGTTGTTTTTATTGGTGGTGAAAAGTATGCACTTTATTTTTATCATTACCACCGGTGAGGGTTAGAAGATAGGAGGTGGAAATAAGGCATACCACTCCATTCGAAGTGTGTCTTCTGCACAACATTTTTGTCTTCAATTCTGAGAAAAAGGGCTCCATTCACTTTCAGATGGCCATGTACAGAAACATTTTGTTTATTGTGCTGCAGGTTATTGGTAGGTGTTTGTCTAAGGTGTCTGTGCATGTAAAGGCAGCTGAATCCTTGTGTTCTCTTCTCTTCAACCCTAGAAATATCCCCTTTCGATTGATTTATGAACCATGTGGACAACTCGTTATTTTGTTTAGGAACAAGGTTTTTCACTTGAAAGAATGTTATTTGTTATTAGTATGCACATATTTATCCTACGTTTATGTTTTTGTTATTTAATAAACTTCCATGTTGTTCTCACAGGTTGGTTCTACATTTTGGTAGAGACACACTATGGGAGAAAGTTACATATATGTCTTTCTTTCTATTCTCTTAAGGGACTCTGACCACCTAGCTCGTCTATACACTGATAAGAGAATAAAGAGTTTTGATTTGGAAGCCAAACAGGGGGACCAACTCTTTCACATTAAATAATAAATTTTACCTTTCCATATGTAAATTGTAATCTTGACTCAAGTGGATACCTTTGTCAAGAATCTAATTTTATCTTTTCCTCAAGAGGCGTACTATAACAAAACTAATATTGATCAGTTTATTTTCTTATTTAGGATCAATCTTCCAAGATTGGGGTCTAGTTTTTCTATACATCTCTCACTTGATGCAATGCTATGTGTCGTAAGTACTTTCCTTGATCTCTTGCTTATTTCAATTTTTATCTGAAAATATATGATTCCTTTGTGATTGATGTTGTTATTTCTTTAAGATAGGTACATTAAACACCAAATATTACTAAAATGATCTCACAAATTAGCAATGAGTTCCCCATGAATGACTAAAAAGGGTTTTCATCAAAAATTAGAGCGCCATCTACTAGAAGAATGGAAATCTTCATGGATAGAATTTGTTAGAAATATGAACAAGATATTCAGTAACTATGGCTTCTAATATTTTTTAGTTTATATATTGTTGTTGAGTCAATTGATAGAAGATTATTGAACAACTCAGTTGGTTACCAGTTTTGACAGGACAATGTGAAATCCTTTTCAACCTTTGTAACTCATGTAAATTTAAAAATTATGTGTTCTACTAACAAACCATCCAAAGAAGAAAGTAAATTTTTAATCAATGTTTTGTCTTGCAGAGCTGTGTGAAGAAGAAATTATTTTTGACCGAGTCTAAAATTAGGTAAAATCTCTCTCAACTGTAGTTTTCTTATTGTTTCTCACTTTCTCTTTTTCTTTTCTTAGAGGATGATTTGATTGTATTATTTTTCACAGTCCTTAGGACAAACTCTCTGTTAGATATCCAGTTTTGAAATAAGTTCATTTTCTGCAATAAGATACATTTTAGTTTATGAGTTTTTACATAAACCTTGAACTTTTGAAATAAGTCATGTCGAACTTTATGTGTATGTTTAAATTCTAGTGAATTTTAATTGATATTTAGGTTTACATTATGATTTTTTCTAAGCCTGTTTACAAAATGTGGGTGAGTGAGTATGCTATAATTTAAGGTTATATACTAGGATTTCTTGTTTTCCTTTCAAAAGTGCAAGTGATTTTAGTTTGGATGTTTTCTCTCAGGTTGTTTAAATTTGTCATTGTATGAATTTGATTCGTATGAAGGAAGAAATTTGGGGAAAATCTAAAAGTGGAAATTAGTTCTTCTTCAAGGTAAAATCTTGCAAAATATCATCTGGGTATTGGTGAATCAGATGGATATCCTAAGAATATGAGTTGGGTGTTGTATAACAAGTCTGATTGTTGATATCTCTACTCAATCAACCTGATTTGTGAAAAAAAATAGTCCTTCAAAATTCATTCCAAAAAAGGAAGAAATCATAGCAGGAGTTAATAAAAACTCCAATTTTCCATCACCCAAACTTGTTCAAGAAATTTCAACAAAAAATTATTTGGAATATGAGATATTGAATCCTATTTTCCCTCTCCCTATCAATTTGTTACTTTTCGGTCTATGATTCTCCTCTTAACATCAAAATACTATTATAATTCTTAGATACCATCTTCATAAACTCTAAAGAAGGTGAGATATTTCTACGGTGTTAGGTTGTGAGGAAAATCTTACATCTATTCATGTCTGAATATCTATCAGGGCTGCCTGAACATGTCAATGTGATGAGGATTTAAGACATCGTTCACCTGAGCATCATATAGAGCATGACTAGATCATATAAACAAGCCTTATTTGGCTCTATTAGTACTAATTACACTACTACTTTATCTAGTTCCCCTACAATTTATTTGAAGGGGACTTACACATCAAATTTAACACAATGTTCTACTTATCCAAGAATTTATGCATTCTTAAATCTATTTTCTCCACATATGATAATACCATTATACCACTATATGTTTGTTTTTCATTGGTATGAGTTTGAATCATGATAAGAAACATATGGATCTAGTCTATTGCATTTTCACATAGAGGTTTTGTTATCTTTTATCCTCCATACAATATACGATATATGCAAATTTGTTTTATATTGATTTTCATAATATTACTATGCTTTTCATAGCCATTATAGGCTTTATGATGTACCGCACACCTTTGTAACTCTGCCTCTATAAACTTAAAAACTAAAACTTCTATTATTCTTGGGTCCTTTATTATTGGTAACAAGTGAAGGACTTGGTGGTTGGGTAGCCTATCTTCTCTTCCTTTGACACTAGGTGCCAAGCCTACAAATCGATTTTGTCGAATATGAAATATAATGACAAGATCCTTTCTTTGACAAGAGGTTACTTTGCTCTCCTTTTTTTTTTAGAAAGGAATTAAAATATCTCATGGATATGGTAAGCCAAATCATGTTACTTTTTGCATGCTAAATTTTTCAATAATAGATATGAGATGAAGACTCGATACAAATGTAAATGTTGAATTAAATGAAACTTTTGATCCTTAAGAAGCACGGAATGATTTATACAAGGCATCTTGTAAATTGGGCTTAGCTTGCCATACCTCCATTTTGGATATTGTTTACTTTGGAAGGTAAAGAAGCCTTCATATTATTTTTTTAAATGCATTAAGAAAGTATCAAACCAAAGAAGAAGTTCACTTCTGATAGTATTTTACTAGCATGTTCTAGTTTTTCAGCTCTCGAAATGGGTAAGAAGATTTATGAAGATATAACAAAAAGTGGATTTGATGTTCATATCTTTACGTTGGTAATGATTTTTAAAAATGTATGATGAATGTGGTTATATAGGGTATGCATGCAAAATTTTTGACAAAATGCCTAATGAGAAACAACTTCATGGAATGTAATGATTTTGGATATGTAAATGAAGCGTTGGAATTGTTTAGAAAAATACTTGAATAGAATGTGCTTTCATGGACTATAATGATTACAAGATATACTCAAAATGGTTGCGGAAGAGGCACTAAAGCTATTTGAGGAAATGCTAGATCATAATGATGTGTCATGGACTTGTAAATACTTGTAGGAGTGTTCCACTTCCAAGTTTGCAAAATGTATCTAGAGAAATCAAGCTTGCAAAACCTGTAGCAAAGGTGAGAGGTACTTTATGGTATTTCTGTAAACATTTAGTAGTTCTGGTGTTCTGCATGCAACGTTTTTCATAGTTGTGTTTCAAATGATTTGAATCAAGTATGGATATTGAGTCAAAATTTCACATATAGTAAGTAGTTCATTCATTTAGTCTCCTTTTTAATTCACTTATTTATTTTCCAATTCAGACAATTTGTGCATGGAAATAATGGTGAGTGGGTGCATAGGCTACTGATGAATGCTTCCATCAAACAAATCCCCCTTCCTAAATAGATGTAAATGCCAATCTGATTATTTCTTTATTATGTGTTTTGTTATGGTTATGAAGGCAACTTCTAAAAATGCCTAATGCTGCAAACCTGTAATGTATTATAAAGCTTACTTTGCTGCAAATTTTGAAATTGAAAAAATAATAAACAAAAATATGAATCCTTGTATAATAGAAAATGTTGGGATGCAATGAATTTTATTATATCATTGTCGGGATATCAGTGAGTTCAACAACTTGTAGTGCCCACATTTTACACACCCAAATACAACTGTTAAAATATCAGGATAATTTTTTTTTACTTACATTGCTCACGACACACAACACAATAAGGGCTCTAAGTACAGAACTCGACACACATGCGACAATCACATAAGTCATCGACTCACATAGACACATGCAGACGACATTGGCATGTCGATACCACACTTTTCCCAACGAATGAATACTAGCAAAGACCCAACCACAAGAAACGTGACTTTAGGAATGACAGAACCCATGACATATCATTACTTTAAATGTATTTTAGTTACGGCTAACTTTCCAAGATCCTTATTAGGTAAGCATGATTTTCTCCCTTTTTCCACCTACATGTTCTGAAAATTCATTTCACAGTTCACTTATTGTTCAACCATTTAATTTGCTCTTTACCCTTATGACAGATCTTCATAACTTACATAAGTATTTTCCATATTTCAAATTTTATACAAAATTCTAACTCTCTCATTCTTATGTTAAGATTAGGCTTCCCAAAACGCTTATTCAAAGTTTAGAATTTAACCTTGTTACACAAGTGAACCTAACGTGATGTCAAGATGAAATCTTGGGATTAAGGAAGACATAGATTGAAATAGCTTTTTCCCAAGAACATCCTTCGATCACGGAATAGTTATTTCGCTACCATAGTTAATAAAGTCCAATAACTTATGGACTCCCATTTTTATTTATATATCTTTTTCTTTCTTGAAGTTTGGTCACACCAAGGCAATTTATATTCTTTGCAACGCAAGAAAATGTTTAATTACGTTATAAGGACTCCAAGATTGACCTTAATCCTAATCTCCAATCTCGTTTTCATTTTATATGATATGCCCTTACATCGCACTATGGCCTCGTTCTTAGCATCGTCCTTAAACAAAAGAGTTACGAAAACACTTGTCTGACATTTTAAGGAAGTACATGACTAGGAGCATTATAAACTACACATGAACTCGAGTGATCTAAGTTCACGAAGATCCCATATCCTTGCATTGCATGATTCCACATAAGAAATATTCTTTATTCCTTAATGCCATAAAATGACATAACAAGGGATTAAGGGACAAGATTACAATTTCTAGGGTTCTCTAAAATCAATATCTTTCAACTCAACTTCGTATGCAAGGAGTTAAATTATAGTTTTCTTCCCACAAGTTAACATCCTAATCCACTAGGGTTTAGTTTAAATCCAATTTTTTTCACTCAGGGCTTTAATCCCTATTATAGATTTGATTTAGGTTGAAAAGTATTAACCCTATAAACCCTCCGCAAAAGATCAACGCACTATAATGTCACTAGCCAAAGATAGTACATATAGCTAAGAGGAGCTATTCCTTAACAAAATTTACAGTGATAGAACCACTATTCCACTAGCCCCATGATGTCATCTGGATCTCACAAGAAATTCATTTGATGCGAGAAGATTTATTTGACTGTGTTGCTCTTATATGTCTGGTTTGTGTCGATGTCACTAAACGTACCTACTAAGATGATAAACCCCTTTTTCTTGGGATCTTATTTGCCTAAACCAAGATGCTCCATCGAGTGTAAAGGTTCGTTTGAAGGTCACAGTTTTCTACGCTAAGGGATTAACATAGGCAGGTTAGTTATATACAAATTTTGAACTACGGCTAACTGTTGTGGTTAGGTTCCTTTATTACATTTTCAAGGAAGAAAAACAACACCAATTATTAAACAAATAACTGCACAACGAAAGTTCACTACAAGGTATTAATTTCAACTTCTTTTGACATTTGTATTTCACCTTTACCATAACAAATTTTGGGATCAAAATAACATCCATGAAAGAAATACCAATTTCTCAAGCACTTAATAATCTAACGAATTTTACATACTACCAATTTTCCAATAATAAGTCCTTCAATATAATACCAAAATAAACAATGAATTACTCAACACCTTTATGTCATCATTCTGTCCTCCTGCAAAAACCACGTGAGCAAGATATCAGCGATAAATCACTGGCATGGCATCCACCCTAATCAGACATAATTATCATTTTTCAGTTTTCTCCTTTACATATAATAATAATTAAAATTTGCAAGCGAGAGAAAGAGTTTAGAGACATGTATTCAATGCATTTCATTTCACTTCACTTTGTAACCCAGGAGAGAGAAAGAGAATGGAAGAGAGAGAAAACATCATTTTGTCAAAAGCTCTAATACACACAACAAGTTTCATTATAGTATTTTAAACAGTTATCTACGTGTGTTAAAAGTTTCCAGGGTGATTTGGCAACCCTACGAGGGTCCTGCAACTTTCTATTTTTACATTTTCTCACTAGTTACAAAACGTTCAAAATGGGCTCAGAGGCTAAGAAACTACTTCCAAAAGTTATCTTCTGATGAGAACGCACACTACAATTAACTTTCCATGTGTCCCCAGATATACCAAGAATTCATAGCAGCTGACGGAATTGAAAAAGAGCGAACGGTTTACGTTTGGCGGTTAGTTTTCAGGGCCACTGGTCATAGTTCACCCAGTTGTAAAATGACAAAAGTTAGCTCGAGTGCCCAGAAAACCGCATCCATAACTGACGTTTGTTGGAGAAGCACGCAACGAGACATCTCCTACTAGTTCCTCTATATGGGGAGAATTCATCAGAGTCGACGGGACTGAGAACTAGTAAACCATTTTCAAATGGCGACAAGTTTTCTGGAGCGACAAGATGAAACTGGACCAGTTTGACCTCATCAAACTGTGACCGGAGGCCTACAAAATGGCTTCACCAAACTATCCCGAAAATTTCTCTTTCCTATACTGAATGTTCCATGAATTTGTCTAGTATAATCGCTAGAGATTTGTGAAGATGGGAAGTGATTTCTCTTTCCAGGTTTCAAATGGCGATCCAAAATGAAAGCCAACTTTCTAGTTTTAACAACTTTCTACTGTTGTAAACCAGTGTAACATGGCTCCTATAAGAGCATCAAAAGGATGTCATATGTTCATTTCGGGTCAAACCAAGGGTCAAGGTGACTCCTCGTATATCAGGGTACACGAATGAAACTTCACATCTTGTTTCCAGAGTTACAAAAGGGTACTTAGTGAGTCTCGAAAATGCAAAATTTAAATATTTAAAACAAGGAGAAGGTCAACTTTATCAATGGGGAGTC
Source organism: Taxus wallichiana var. yunnanensis (assembly GCA_018340775.1). NCBI lineage: Eukaryota > Viridiplantae > Streptophyta > Pinopsida > Cupressales > Taxaceae > Taxus > Taxus wallichiana. Next base: position 565,106,203 of record CM031239.1, on the reverse strand, counting down.
AAATTTGGTCGATAAAATGATAATGGAGTGATCAAGAAGGGTAAGAGTTTTCTATATCATCTCGAAGCGAGGGTGATAGTTCATGTTTTAAAGTAGATGAGTTGTAATGGCTACGAGAGTTGCGATACGACACTTTATTGTTTTGTAATGAGTTGAAGGGACATTTAACTGTATTAAAAATCCTAATAATTTAAAATTCTATTTAGTTGCAAAAGAGAACTAAAACATGAGAATTATGAGAGGTAAGGGAAGAAGAACTATGCCTGGATAATGAAGTTGGTCGAAGCCACAGGCTTTGGTTCAGCATCTTGCTTGGGTACTTCGTCAACCAGTTCACGAGCATCCTCTACTCCACCATTTTGCATACACGTCTACCAGGGAAGTTGTATTGCAAACAAAACATCTTGTTTTCTATGCCTTGATGGTTTTCCATGCTCTATTCTAAAGCTCTTATTTTTACACATGCGGGGAGGATGCTGACAAAGGTTGAGGAACTTCACTTCCAAGTTTTATCTTGCATGCCTCATTTATGTCTATCTTACGAATGGTTGTACCAGGTCCCTTGGTATGAAGAAGTGCAATAACCACATTAGTGAAAGGATCCAAGTCTTTGTTCCCCAAAGAAGATAAAAAGTATACACTATTAACATTTGTAGCAACCTGATCCATAACACTTTTTAACTCAGGTTCAGGTGCAGATGCCCCCTTTGAAGCAGCTACAACAGCTGCAACTACCCTTGGATTTAGTTTTTGAGCAGATAAGTTTTCTTAGAATCTCTTTGGGAAGTTTTAGCTCTTCCAATTGTTCATGGCGCACTAAACGATTCTTATTGAATAAGAGAAGGATATAGTCCCTAACTTTGGATATTTCTCCACTATAACGAAGCAGACTAGCTGGTACCCAACACCCCTGGACAAGAAGTGCATATAGTTGAAGTATATCGAGTACTTCTTGGTCTGTCGAACCAGCAGGAGCAAGCCGCATGAGGTGTTCAAACTATAGAACTTGAACACGTCCCTTTGAGAGTAACACTTCAAACCGTTGTTCTAGTGGTAATGTATCCAAGAAAATTCTCGAGAATCCTTCATTTATGTTGTCTTCATTGGGTTTTGCCTCATTTAAACTGGCATTTGTCCTCCCTAGTACCGTTGTATTGACATAATTATACAAGTCCATGCTAAATGGTATCTGGAAATTTTCAATGAAACCATTTCTTTGTTGAATCTCGTCTATCACGGGGCTATCACTACCATGTGCCTCCAATGGAATCCAAGGCTCTGCCTCATCTAGCTACTTGGTATATGCGTGTGACTGTAGCCTCATTTTCTCTCCTGCAGTTTTGTCTCTTTCTTCAGCTCAACCTTCAAATGGTAGCGCCCCTGTCTGCCAGCAAAACATGGGAGAAAGAACTGTCTAAAAGACGTGCTAGAAGGAATATGGTTTTGAAACGGCACAACTATAGACTGTGCACGAACCAACAAGTTTTAGTCTGCACAAAACCAAACACCACTAAAACAGTGAAAATGACCCCCCACCAAACACACGCCACGCCAGCACACTCCAGCAGTTGGGTCAAACATTTTAATGAGAAGGCGGCTAGAAAGGAAAACCAAGGAAAAAAAGGCGGCCATTAAACTCCACGCACCCACTTTCCGGGAACCAAGGAAACAAGGAATCCCATATTTCCACGCTAAGCAGAGGAAAAATTGACCATACATATTTACAATTTCGGTGGGCGAGAAACGTCAAATAGCCAATAACTTGTGACAAAAGCATGCGTAGGGGCCTAGAAAGGCTTAATTAATTCAAAATAAGATTTTATTATTAATATACACATATAAAAATATAATTGATACCCATTCATTTACTAATTATTTTTATTATGTTTTAAAACACCCTCACACCTAAAAGGGATTCAAATAATCCTTTAGGATCTAAACGATAGGGACAAAACAAAATCACTTAATCGAGAGCCCAAGCATAAGAGCGATCAACAGGTAAGCTCGACAAGGTGAAGCCCCTAATGTTTAACAGAAATGCAACAACATTCGACATTTAGCAACACGGTCGTCGAAGAAGAAAAAGAGCACGAGGGACGGGGCACTACACAACTCTAGTAAACTAAGAGATGTCTTTGAATTTTGTCTATCTCCATTCTCACAAAAAGAGGAAAGTCAAGAAATGGAGCATACCGTGTTGAAGATGCACGATTGTTTGATTGACATATTGGGGTGAAAAATAGTACTCCTAAAGTCTAGGTGAAAATTTCTTGTATAGTGATAGTATTTTGATACAAGAGCCCGATATCGTCACTCTACAAACAAATGTTGTGATCCTATCTATTTTGGAGAACATTCTAAAATGCAAACCTCCATGTTTCGACACTACTACACGGGGGCATATTTTGAGACGATAGTTAGAGACAAAACTTTAAATTCCTCTCTAACTTTAAATTTGTCTCTAACTTTGTTTTATTTAATTTAATAATAAATTGACTTTTAACGCAATTTGGGGGAGGGTAGAGGGTAAAGGTAAAAAAACATTAATTTTTGGGGCTTTGATTGGAAGATGGGAAAAGTTGTAAAACATCTCATTCTATAGCTCCATGAATCATCGAAGGCAATATGGTCTTCAACACTAACCTGTTCGATCCACACAATCCTTCTTCGTGGGGTTCAAAGGCACCATCAGGAAAATGATCCTCTACGACTTCAAATGGTCAAGTATTTAAAGGGGTGGTTGTGGGTCAGATTTTGAGTTTAGTGCAGGATTATATGAGTTTGACGGCTATGTGGTTTCGATTGATGAGCTATTTTTTAATCGACAGATTCATCCCATGATGCCCTTGGATAAGCCGCAGGTTCTTCCCATCGACTTGGAATAAGCCAAGGCCCACGGTGATTTTTCTACGCCCCAAGCGAGGGTTACATGGAGGATTAGGGAAGAAGAGGCAGAGACCAAACACTTTCAATGAACAATTATCTTCATAGATGAATAAAGACTCATGTTGACATTCTTTGTTTCAAAGGTTTTAATTTTTTTGGTTCTGGTTGGGCATGGATAAAGACTCATGTTTTGTATTGAATTCCATTATTTTGTTTTCATAGATGAATAAGGATTGTTTTATATATCATCTAATGCGGGTATAATGTTTTTGGTGTTCACAAGATCACCAAGATGTTTGGACACCACCACCAGCATGATCAGCAGCAGCCAACTCAAGCCCCTTATGAAGATGGTCCTTATCCTCAAGCTCCTATGCAAGGGGACACTTTGTGAAGATCAACTATGAAGCCAATCATGTCTACCATCTAGCCAAAATTAATGGCCATGTTGCCATGGCACCTACTAATGAGTCTGACCCAATTCAATTTGGTTATATAACATCAGATAATGAAGCCTGAGGGTTGTGTACTTTGTAGGGTAATGTAATATCTTTGAGTATGATTTCGCAGCAATGGATTGTGGACTTCGATTATATAATAGTGGTTTTTGAGGTGTGTTTGGTTGTGGGTGTTATAGTGATAGTATTTTGTTGGGCTTATTGCTAGGGTTTATTAGTAATCGAGTTATTGGTAGTTGACATTATCCATTAATCGGTCATGTGTATTTGACATTTTTTTGTAGGTGTATGGGGATGCCATTTCCATGGTGTCTGATTGGATTCTATGCATGGATTTTACAACAATAGATTATGGAAACTTCATGGGGTGTGAAGGTTCAAGATGAAGCAGGATTCCCCACTTTTTCCCTGATCAATAAGGGTACAGGGCAGGCTCTGAGGCATGGGCATGTAGAAAGTGAAAAGGTTAGTGGTTCTTTTAATATCCTTGTTTAGCATCCTGTTTAGAACTATTAAAGATTTTGAGGCATGAGATTGATTTTTTCGTACCAAATGGTGCAGATAACTTTGGGTCCATAACATTTTGATGATTTGAACAATTTGTTTCTATTCAAATTTTCCCATTCTTTTTCTGGGATGAAATGTGGTACTTTCTTAATGATATTTTTGAGAGGCTTTAAATATGAAATTGATCATTACATGGTTGAGAAAATCATAGAAAATCAACTCATGGGTGAGCTTGGAGGATGTTTAGGGATTATTATACAAAAGAATGATCTTGGAGGGGATTCAACATGTATGCATTTGTATGAGATTTACTTTATTGGTGTTATTGAATTACTGGCAGACAACATTCTTACCTTTGTTTGGATTCTTTTTTCCTTACCGAATTTTGTATAAATTTACGAAGACGTGTTTTAGCTCTTCATTTTGATACCGAGTATGTAGAAAATTGTCTCTATTTGCAGAATTACTTCTAATTAAATGTCCTAGATTGTAGAATTCGTAATTGGGAATTGGAAAACTAAAATTCAATTTCATCGAAAACAATTTTATGATTATAATGGAAATTCATTCCTCTTGTTAGTCTTAATGATTGCTTATAATTTAAGGTTATATACTAGGATTTCTTGTTTTCCTTTCAAAAGCTGCAATTGATTTTAGTTTGGATGTTTTCTATCGGGTTGTTTAAATTTGTCATTGTATGAATTTGATTCATATGAAGGAAGAAATTTGGGGAAAATCTACAAGTGGAAATTAGTTATTCTTTAAGGAAAAATCTTGCAAAATATCATCTGGGTATTGGTGAATCAGATGGATATCCTAAGAATATGAGTTGGGTGTTGTATAACAAGTCTGATTGTTGATTTGTCTACTCAATCAGCTTGATTTGTGAAAAAAAAATAGTCCTTCAAAATTCATTCCAAAAAAGGAAGAAATCGTAGCAGGAGTTAATAAAAACTCCAATTTTCCATCACCCAAACTTGTTCAAGAAATTTCAACAAAAAATTATTTGGAATATGAGATACTTAATCCTATTTTCCCTCTCCCTATCAATTTGTTACTTTTCAGTCTATGCAGATTCTCCTCTTAACATCAAAATACTATTACAATTCTTAAATACCATCATCATAAACTCTAAAGAAGGTGAGATATTTCTACGGTGTTAGGTTGTGAGGAAAAGCTTACATCTATTCATGTCGAATATCTCGGGGATGCCTAAATATGTCGATGTGATGAGGATTTAAGACATCGTTCACCTAAGCATCATACAGAGCATGACTAGATCATATAACCAAGCCTTATTTGGCTCTATTAGTACTAATTGCACTACTACTTTATCTAGTTCCCTTGAAATTTATTTGAAGGGGACTTACACATCAAATTTAACACAGTGTTCTACCTATCCAAGAAGTTATGCATTCTTAAATCTATTTTCTCCCACATATGATAATACCACTATATGTTTGTTTTTCATTGGTATGAGTTTGAATCACGATAAGAAACATATGGATCTAGTCTATTGCATTTTCACATAGAGGTTTTGTTATCTTTTCTCCTCCATACAATATGCAATATGCAACTTTGTTTTATATTGATTTTCATAATATTACTATGCTTTTCGGGGCCATTATAGGCTTTATCACGTACCACACACTGTAACTCTGCCTCTATAAACTTAAAAAAATAAAACTTCTATTATTCTTGGGTCCTTTATTATTGGTAACAAGTGAAGCACTTGGTGGTTGGGTAGCCTATCTTCTCTTCCTTTGACACTAGGTGCCAAGCCTACAAATCGATTTTGTCAAATATGAAATATAATGACAAGATCCTTTCTTTGACAAGAGGTTGCTTTGCTCTCCTTTTTTTTAGAAAGGAATTAAAATATCTCATGGATATGGTAAGCCAAATCATGTTACTGCATGCTAAATTTTTCAATAATAGATAACAGATGAAGACTGATACAAATGTAAATGTTGAATTAAATGAAACTTTTGATCCTTGGCAGCACGGAATGATTTATACAAGGCATCTTGTAAATTGGGCTTAGCTTGCCATACCTCCATTTTGGATACTGTTTACTTTGGAAGGTAAAGAAGCCTTCGTATTATTTTTTTAAATACATTAAGAAAGTATCAAACCAAAGAAAAAGTTCACTTCTGATAGTATTTTACTAGTACTTTCTAGTTTTTCAGCTCTCGAAATGGGTAGGAAGATTTGTGAAGATATAACAAAAAGTGGGTTTGTTGTTTAGATCTTTACGTTGGTAATGATTTTGTTAAAATGTATGCTGAATGTGGGTATATAGGGTATGCATGAAAAATGTTTGACAAAATGCCTAATGAGAAACAACTTCATGGAATGTAATGATTTCTGGATATGCAAATGAAGCGTTGGACCTGTTTAGAAAAATGCTTGAATAGAATGTGCTTTCATGGACTATAATGATTGCAAGATATACTCAGAATGGTTGTGGAAGAGGCACTAAAGCTATTTTAGGAAATGCTAGATCATAATGATGTTTCATGGACTTGCAAAGACTTGTAGGAGTGTTCCACTTCCAAGTTTTTAAAACGTATCCAGAGAAATCAAGTTTGCAAAACCTGTAGCAAAGGTGAGAGGTACTTTGTGCTATTCCTGTAAACATTTAGTTGTTCTGGTGTTTTGCATGCAACGTTTTTCATAGTTGTGTTTCAAATGATTTGAATCAAGTATGGATATTGAGTCAAAAGTTCACATATAGTAAGCAGTTCATTCATTTAGTCTCCTTTTTAATTCACTTATTTATTTTCCAATTCAGAAAATTTGTGCATGGAAATAATGGTGAGTGGGTGCATAGGCTAAGATGAATGCTTCCATCAAACAAATCCCCATTCCTAAATAGATGTAAATGCCAATCTGATTCTTTCCTTATTATGTGTTTTGTTATGGTTATGAAGGTAACTTCTAAAAATGCCTAATGCTGCAAATCTATAATGTATTATAGATCTTACTTTGCTACCAATTTTGAAATTGAAAAAACAATAAACAAAAAAATGACTCCTTGTACAATAGACAATGTTGGGATGTAATGAATTTTATTATATCATTGTGAGGATAGCAGCAGTTCAACAACTCCAGTCAACTAAGAGATGTCTTTGAATTTTGTCCATCTCCATTCTCACAAAAAGAGGAAAGTCAGGAAATGGAGCATACCATGTTGAAGATGCCCAATTGTTTGATTGACATATTGGGGTGAACAAACAGTACTCCTAAATTCTAGGTGAAAGTTTCTTGTATAGTGATAGTATTTTGATACGAGAGCCTGATATCGTCACTCTACAAACAAATGTTGTAATCCTATCTATTTTGGAGAACATTCTGAAATGCAAACCTCCATGTTTCAACACTACTACATGGGGGCATATTTTGAGACGATAGTTAGAGACAAAACTTTAAATTCCTCTCTAACTTTGTTTTATTTAATTTAATAATAAATTGACATTTAATGCAATTTGGGGAGAGGGTAGAGGGTAAAGGTCAAAAACATTAATTTTTGGGGCTTTGATTGGGAGATGGGAAAAGCTGTAAAACATCTCATTCTACAGCTCCATGAATCTGTCGGGCAATATGGTCTTCAACACTGACATGTTCGATACACACAATCCTTCTTCGTGGGGTTCAAAGGCACCATCAGGAAAATGATCCTCTACGACTTCAAACAGTCAAGTATTTAAAGGGGTGGTTGTGGGTCAGATTTTGAGTTTAGTGCAAGATTCTATGAGTTTGACGGCTATGTGGTTTCGATTGATGAGCTATTTTTAATCGATGATTCATCCCATGATGCCCTTCCATTAGGTGGAGGTTCTTCCCATCGACTTGGAATAAGCCAAGGCCCATGGTGATTTTTCTACGCCCCAAGAGAGGGTTACATGGAGGATTAGGGAAGCAGAGGTAGAGACCAGACGCTTTGATGAACAATTATCTTCATAGATGAATAAAGACTCGTGTTGACATTCTTTATTTCAAAGGTTTTAATTTTTTTAGTTCTGGTTAGGTATGGATAAAGACTCATGTTTTGTATTGAAATCCATTATTTTGTTTTCATAGATGAATGTGGATTGTTTTCTATATCATCTAATGTGGGTATAATGTTTTTGGTGTTCACAGGATCGTCAAGATGTTTGGACACCACAACCAAAGCATGATCAACAGCAGCCAACTCAAGCCCCTTATGAAGATGGTCCTTATCCTCAAGCTCATGTGCAAGGGGACACTGTGAAGATCTACTGTGAATCCAATCATGTCTACCATCTAGCCAACATTAATGGCCATGTTGCCATGGCACCTACTAATGAGTCTGATCCAATTCAAGTTGGTTATATAACATCAAATAATGAATCCTGAGTGTTGTGTACTTTGTAGGGTAATGTAATATCTTTGAGTATGATTTCGCAAGCAATGGATTGTGAACTTCTGATTATATAATAGTGGTTTTTGAGGTGTGTTCGGTTGTGGTTGTTATAGTGATAGTATTTTGCAGGGCTTATTGCTAGGGTTTATTAGTAATCAGTTATGGGTAGTTGACATTATCCATTAATCGGTCATGGGTATTTGACATTTGTTTGTAGGTGTATGAGGGATGCCATTTCCATGGTGTCTGATTGGATTCTATGCATGGCTTTTGCAACAATAGATTATGGAAACTTCATGGGGTGTGAAGGTTCAAGATGAAGCGAGAATTCCCACTTTTTCCTGTTTAATAAGGGTACATGGCGAGCACGAGGCATGGGCATGCTAGAAAGTGAAAAGGTTAGTGGTTCTTTTAATATCCTTGTTTAGCATCCTATTTAGAACTATTAACAGATTTTGAGGCATGAGATTGATTTTTTTCGTACCAAATGGTGCAGATAACTTTGGGTCCATAACATTTTGATGATTTGAATGAGGCTATTCTTTTGAATTTTCCCATTCTTTTCTCGGGATGAAATGTGGTACTTTCTTAATGATATTTTTGAGAGGCTTTAAATATGAAATTGATCATTACATGGTTGAGAAAATCACAGAAAATCATCTCATGGGTGATCTTGGAGGACGTTTGGGGATTATTATACAAAAGAATGATCTTGGAGGGGATTTTGCATGTATGCATTTGTATGAGATTTACTTTATTGGTGTTATTGACTTACTGACAGACAACATTCTTCCCTTTGTTTGGATTCTCTTTTCCTTATTGAATTTTGTATAAATTTACCAAGACGTGTTTTAGCTCTTCATTTTGATACTGAGTATGTAGAAAATTGTCTCTGTTTCCAAAATTACTTCTAATTAAATGTCCTAGACTGTAGAATTCGTAATTGGGAACTGGAAAACTAAAATTCAATTTCATCGAAAACAATTTTATGCTTGTAATGGAAATTCATTCCTCTTGTTAGTCTTAATGAATTGTAGAGAGAAGAAAACACACTTCATATTTTCATCTATTTTATAAGCAAGTGACTTCATATCCTTCATGGTATTGTATTATAATATTAATCTAAAGGTTATCTCTTCTTCTCAGTGGTAGGGTTGCTCTTCAGGTTATATTAGTATGTGAAAATGTTGTTTTCATCAACTATCGTTGGAGCAAAAAATACATTTCATATTTTCCTCATGTCTATAGTCAAGTGCCTTCATCTTCTTTATGTTATTGTGTTGTTATATTAGTCTACACCTTCCCTTCTGGTCAATGGTAGAGTTGCTCTTCAAGCTATATTAGTATCTGAAAACATTGTTTTCATTAACTATTGTTGGAGTGGATGTTACGAATAAATTGTTTGTAACATTATTAATATTGTATTATGTGTGAGTATTTAATAATTATTTAAATGAGATGTGAAACTCATTTAATAATAATATAGTGTGAGAGAACTAAGGGATGTTAGAGAGATATTAGGATATGGGGTTGAGATTATGTAGGAATTAAGATCATGTTTGACTCCACCATTGTAGGGATTAATTGATCTATATATGTAACTCATCAATCATGAATAAGATGTTCTGAATTAATTGAATTATGTGTTTTTTATATGGTTTATTTTTTTATAATATGGGTGAAATATAATATTTGGTTTCAGAGCAGGGATTCCAGGATGAGAGTCTTTAGAGATATTTGAGATTTAGATTCTGCTGGAAGTGGGTTCGAAGTGGTTCGACATTCGATCCTGTGTATTGGAGCATTACATCGCAATTTGAATCATTCTGCGTGCATAGTTTTTTGTGCGTATTTCATCATCCTGTTGCCTATGCATTCTATCGACTGGACTGCATATTGTGTCGCCATTCTAGTAACTGTGATCGGCTTTATCGTTGTTTTTGGAAGCTGCGCATTTTTTTTCTTGTTTTTGGACATACCAAAAGGAAAAGAAAAAAAAACCATTTTTGGAAAGGGTCCGGAAAGAAGTTGGACTTAGAACTTGGAAGTGTCATATCTTTCACCTCGTAACTCAGATTGAGGTGATGTTTTTTTTGAAAATGTATGTTTTTTCAAGATCTTTGCATTGATTATATGCTTTCTGCTGCCAATTGAAAGTAAAATTTTACTTTATTGTAAGGGTGCATTTTCTACTGAGTTCGACATCCATAATGGAAATCCCATTACAAAAATTCAATGGCAAAGAATTTCACACATGGCAAGTGCGAACTCAATTACTTTTGATAAATAAAGACTTGTGGGAAATTGTTGAAGGTAAAATTTCAAAACCAATTAATGTTGATGAAGCCACCAAATGGGAAAGCAAGGATAGGAAAGCAATAACAATTATTGGTCTTCAATTTTCTGATTTTTACTTGCATCATATTGATTTATCAAAAAGTTCAAATTTCATATGGAATACTTTGAACAAGCTATTTGGATCTCAAACAGGGAGTGCAGCGGTGACACTCAAGCAAAAACTATTCGGGCTCAAGATGGAAGAAGGTGAGAGTATGGTTGATCACATAAGTAAATTTCGTTCTATTTCAAATCAACTAGCTAGAATAAAAATTGATGTGGGAGATGATGATGCAAAATCAGTATTGTTAAATAGTATGCCACCCAGTTATTCTAACATTGTATTTACTTTGAGTAAAGTAAATCCTAGTTTAGAAGATTTGATTTCATCTCTCATGGAGGAAGAAAATAGAACAAATAAGAATATTATTTCAGAAGAAACAACAATGTTTGGTAAAAATAGGTCATATGATAAAGGAAGATTCAAGAAAGGATCTAATTCTAGAGATATAAAGAAACATATCACTTGCTACTATTGCCAACAATCTGGACACCTTTCCATAAACAGCATGAAAAGAGCAAGATATTTACTTGATGGAAAAATTGAAAATGCCATGATTGTCGGTGAAGAAGAAGACGATGATAAGGAAGAACCAGAGGGTGATTTTAGTAGTTATGATTCTGAAGACTTCCTTCTTTAGATAAATTTCAGATGGAGGTTGGAGGCAACGGAGGAAGGAGGTTGATCAGCGACCTCTCATCAAGCACCATCGACGAGGCCGCGGTATTGATTTGGTGGCCAAGTATTTTAGTTGTGTGTTTGATTCCATTATTGTGTGTTTTATAATAAGAACAGAAGGAAATTCTTGTTCAATTGTAATTTCCTTTTATAAACCTCCTTGATGTAATGTTGTAATAGAAAGAAGAAAACACAAGTACAAAGTCAACATCATGATACTTGAAGGGGATGAACAGAGGTTCATGAACAGGGGTTCTTACCTTGGACTGAGGTCCATATGTGTACCAAGATCATGAGAAAACAAGGGTGTGCAAGCTACAGAGAAAGTGTAACTATTCTTTTCTACATTGTTCACATTAGGGGAGTGTAGGGGAATTAATAATGTTAACAATAGGGGAGTGAATGTTACGAATATATTGTTTGTAACATTATTAATATTGTATTGTGTGTGAGTATTTAATATTATTATTTAAATGAGATGTGAAACTCATTTAATAATAATATAGTGTGAGAGAACTAAGGGATGTTAGAGAGATATTAGGAGATGGGGTTGAGATTATGTAGGGATTAAAGATCATGTTTGACTCCACCATTGTAGGGATTAATTGATCTATATATGTAACTCATCAATCATGAATAAGATGTCCCGAATTAATTGAATTATGTGTTTTTTATATGGTTTATTTGTTTACAATATGGGCGAAATATAATAGTGGAAAATACATTTCATACTTTCCTCTAGTTTATAATCAAGTGCCTTCATCTCCTTTATGTGATTGTGTTATAATATTAGTCTAGAGCTTCTCTTCTACTCAGTTGTTTTCATTAACTATTGTTGGATTGGAAATGGTCTTGATATCCCCATTAACTTTGTGCTAGAGGTTGTTAACTACTTGTCTGTGGTTGTTAATATCTTCATGGAGATAGGAAGACTGTTGATGGCTGCAAAACACTACAAGGTAATTCAATGTTTGAAATTGGTGTAGGATGACCTATTCTTTGACTTTGAAGGTTGTCCATGTTTGATTTTGAACTAGTGGAAGGATTTCCTTTCTGCTACAATAATATGCTTGATATATTGTGTGACATGTTGTGTAGACTACAATTTCTTGGCCCAATGTATATAGGTCTTCAATGCAAAATTTGTAGGATCTATTTGTCAATATATTTTCAGTGATCAAGTTCGAGTAAATATACCTATTTCTTCTAAACAAATCCCTTCAATAAAATTCAAAATATTTTCTTCCACAGGAGATTGGTGAAATATATGAAGCTAGAAAAAAATTGCAATTGGCTCTAGATTATTTTGAGCGAGCTGCAGAGCTCTATCAAGGTTACGAAGTTACTAGTACAACTAACCAGTGCCAACTTAAAATTGCGGTTTGCAGCCCATCTTGAGAAGTAAGTTAAATACAAAAGCAAATATTTTTAACATAATTTTCGGATCACATCTCACCACTTTTGGGCTATAGAACCACCATAGGTCAGTGACTACATGGAACCATATATTTGTTGGTGTTTCATTTGTAGATTTATTATTTCCAATGCTTATTTAGAGCTTTCTATTTTTGTAAAATCACTATTTGATGGGAATAGATTGACATCCAGATTGCTTCTATATATGTTTTTTGAAGATTAATGCGAATAATGCAAACTTAGGTAAGTTGTCTGGAAAAATTTGCACATAGTTAAAATTTAAGTTTGACGTTTTGGGTCTCGTTATTGGTCATCTATAGGGAATATAGCTTGAAGCCAATTTGTGAACGAAGATATTGAATTACTTTCCCATAAATAGTCATGCAATAAAGTAAAAATATAGAAATATGGCTATGCAAAAGCAAAGAAAAGGAAATTATCGAATGGGGGAAATAGGGGGAGGTGGGGAGAGGGAAAGGAGGGGTGTGTGTGGTAAGGTCTATGTAAAATATTGACTAATTAAATAATTAATCATTTGAATTCAAAAATCAATTTGATATTATTCAAATTTTTCCCAAGTCTGTGAATTAAGGGTTTCTAGGTTTGACCAGGCTTCAAATCATCATCCATATTCAGATTTCTAGGTCATTTCTTGATATCTATGGCTTCCCTAGTTCTTATATCCTTCTGACCACCCTCCAAAGCAAGATTCAATGCAGATTGTGTGATTGGTGTGACCTTCATGTTTAGCTAATGTTGATTGTTTTCCCTACTGCATGATATACATGGTGGGTTTGCATTCTTTGGTTCTTGTTCAAAAGGATCTACATGTCTTACCAATGTTGGGAATATTAACATGTGATCTTATAAACACCTATTTTAAGTTTATATCCATGGTAGTCTTTGACATTGCTAAGGTTGTTTCTATGGTTTGAACTTTTAAGTATGATCGAATGCTCTTTCTTCTCAAAATCCTAGAAAGTTTCTCTTAGTACCTTGAATGTAAGGTGAGAATGACTTATTATCTTCCTTGCTACTTGATGGTCATAGGATTCCTTTTATTATTGTTTTTCTTCTTATAGACTTTTTATATTTGACAATCTGATACACGTTCAAGGTATAAGATTATAAGAGCCCTAACAAACTGTGTATTCATCACTCTGGTTTTAAAAATCCCAAGTTTTTGGAAGAAAAACTTTATAGAAGTTACTTGAAATCCTATAGGCCCCATGCATAAATTATGTCAAACCCAAAAATCCCATTACAATAATGTACAAGATGGATGTTAATGAATCTTTCTATACAAAGAATCATAACACATTCTGCTAATTAGATTCATTATGTCTAGACACGTAACATCATTTCAGTCCTTATCAGTGTTATGTGGGGACACATTCCCCCTAAAAATAGAAGTCTTAGATATCTTGGTGGTTCTGGGGACAGGGGAAAATGTTCCCCCCACATTTCCCATGCAGTGATATTCATGGGGGACATCCCTGAAAATCAAGGGATATTTCAGAAATGTCCCCTTATTCTTGTCAGTTTTTGGGAATGTCGAGGACATCAAGATGTCCCCAACATCTTTTCTTTATTTTTGTTGTTCTCTTTAAAAATGCCTTTTTAAAATAAAAAAATAAAGCTAATATTGTTCATTCAAATGATGATTTTGATTTTTGGGACATTTCAAGGTGCTTATCTTGAATTTGTCACATAGTTTTTTCCATTGAAGGGTTTTACACGACTGGATCACCATCTCCACAAATTTCTTGATGTCTAGTCATGGATAGCCTCAATCTAGTTGCACCATTGGGTTGGGATCGAATAAACTTGAAAATAAAATAAATTTGGAAAGGATGATGATGTATTGTAGTCTTGTATTAAAATTATAAATCTAAATAAAATTCACTTTGGAAGCTCCAATCACTTAACAAACTTACAAAGACTATATGTATAATTTTACATGAAGAGAAAGAGTCTTTAGATGATAAATACAGTAAGGCATATATCAAAACATTTACTAGTTAACCATAACCCAATTGTATTGTATTACAAAGACATAATAAGAATCAAGAGTGATATATGCATACAGAATATTCTGAGCACAAATGCAGTTGTTGGACTGTCACAGGATACTATCCATAAAAAATTAAAAAAATTGTATTTTTCTAATATTTATAATTTATATATATTATTTTAATAGTCGTCCCCTCGCCATCCCCAAATTTTGGATTTTTTTGTTGTCCTAGAAACCCTGTCCTGATACCCCGCCATCCCAGAGTCTCGAGTAACTATGGTCCTTATACCAATTATTACTGGACCATCTATACAATAAACTCTACTAAAATCATGTGCCAAATATAATCTTTACTCAAGTTTGTAGACAACATTTTATTCAATTTCCATTCTGCCCTATAGGGCTTGTTTTGTTTTTGACTCCTCTCTCTTCCAGTTCTTTAGTCATTGACCATCATGCTCTAGTCACAGTTCCTCCGATTGAAATATCCCATTGGGTCCAAAGCTAATAAAATTAGTCCAAGACTTGCCTAAATTCGTTAAATATGGGAGTGATAAGTATTCATGATTGTAAAACCTTAGGGTTTTCCATTAGTGGCCTTCTTATCATTTATAGTTTAAGCTTGTAATGATCACAAAGTCACGAGAGATTGATAACAAAATATTTAGATAAAACAATTAAGCTGGAAACACGTTGGAATTATAAATATTTGACATGTTCCAGTTGCCAAAGTTATCTTCAGTTCTTTAGTCATTGATCATCATGTTCTAGTCACAGTTTCTCTCTGATTGAAATATCCTGTTGAGTCCAAGAGTAATAAAATTAGTTCAGGCCTTAGTTTGAGTCCTTAGTGAAGAGAGTGATAAGTGGTTGTGATTGGAAAACCTTAGGGTTTTCCATTATTGGCCCTTTTTCATTTTCTTGAATGGTTTTTAATTACTTTTCTACAAAGTTTTCTATGAATTTGATTTTATAACTTTAGTTCAGGTTCCATTTTTGAATCTATACAAATGAGAATATTTTCCTATGTAAGGTTGCAGGTAAAGCACATCATCTCAATTACCAGTGCTCTTTCAACCTACAACTATCCTAAATAAGGTACATAATTCATTGAGAACATATTGTGCTTCCAACAAGTTGCTACCAAGAAATTTTTAGTGAAGAAAACTCAGTTTAAGCTTGTAACGATCACTAAGTCACGAGAGATTTATGTTCCCCACATAACATTATTATGCATACTCTTCTTCTCGGCATTTATGTTCCCCACCTAACATTCTTATGCATTTCCTTTAGACAACCACCATTAATATTAACAAGAATTCTATTCAAAATGAATAGAAACAGAGATTCCAGAAGATAGTAGTTTTGGCCAACATTTTTACATTTTCCACTCTGCAACAGAATAACTATTAGTCTTTGTGCATTTCCTTTATACAACCACTTAATATAGAAAAAACATCTATTGAAGTAGAAGAGAATCAAACTACGAAGTTAGTAGTTTGGGCCAACTTTGTGGCATTTTCTACTCTACAACAGAATGACTAACATATAACACGGGCGGTAAAAAAATTATACACAAAAAATCCAGATTAGTATCTTAATGAGCTTGTTTCATGGTTGTGGATTTCAGCTTGATCTCTGCTTGTTGGTTGTTGATATTGTTTATGTTTCCAAGAAAATTTTCTTAGTAGATTATCACTCCCCTTTAAGACCAGCTAATATTAGGCTTCTCCATGATCATGCACAGCTGCACAATCATGCACCCTCATCTTAAGTGCCTTGGTCACTCGTGCTTCACCTGCGAGCAACCCCTTACATCGTGTACCTCTTGTGCAGCCCTAGGGAACATGTTGCACAACATAAAAGATAACATCACACACTCCACCAAATAGGCCATGAGCATGTGAGTTTCAAAGGCTTAGTTGGTGCGGGATTGAGGAATTACACCTGCAACGACACATGCCACATTTTTAGAATCTTGCAGTGCTAGGAGAAACCTGGCAACACCTTGCAAAACTCACAACATCCTTGTAGTGTGTTGCAACATCTCACAACACCCACAACATCCTCACAAAGCACTTGCAATATCCCCCATAGAAAACTACAAGCCTTTGCATTCTTCTCTCTCACTCTCAATGCCTTAAACATTTTACAAGGCATGGCATCCATCCAATGCATTTCCAATTTGATCCATTAGAGTAGGCATTGGACCAACCTACTATCCCACTCCATATTGACTGAGAGAACTCACACTTCACTTGCCCCCCAATTATAGATAATTCTCTTCTCCCTACCAGTGCACCCATGCTCCATATCTAGATGGATACTGAAATCTATCCGAGGTTGACTCATAAATATTACATATGTAATCTGATTGATGATTGATGCATCCATCCATTATGTGATCCCACTCCTATCACACTCAAAATGGAGGTTGGAATATAATGTTGAAGGCATGGCATCCATCCAATGCATTTCCAATCTGATCCATTAGAGTAGGCATTGGACCAACCTACTATCCCACTCCATACTGACTGAGAGCACTCGCCCCCCAATTATAGATAATTCTCTTCTCCCTACCAGTGCCCCCATGCTCCATATCTAGATGGATACTTTGAAATCTATCTGGGTTGACTCATAAATATTACATATGTAATCGATTGATGATTGATGCATCCATCCATTATGTGATCCCACTCCTATCACACTCAAAATGGAGGTTGGAATATATTGTTGAAGTTGTCCATTGTTTTCCCCCTGCCCTCATCCCACTTCACTATATATCTTATTTTATAAGAGTTTATTCCATTTTTCTATTGTGATACTCTAATTAATCTTTTCAAATTTAGCCTATATTTGTGCTCACAGAATTTTCCAAACCCAGGAATAAGTTATAGTGCACTCAGCTGTAAATTCTTATAACATTAAAACTATACTAGCAAGGAGGCACATTAAACAAGCCTAAAGATAGTTTGGGTCAGAATAGTAGGCTAGAAAGCAGGTTTTGAGTCAGTGTATTACTGCTCCATAGAATAGAATTTTCCATTGGAATTCTCAATCAAATGAATACAATGAAGCATGTTACAACTATAATTTTTAAGCATGGATGCAAGACAAATGATTATGATATATTCTAAAATCTAGATTAGTGTCTTAAATTTGAAAAATACACTGCTGCACTTTTAAATAAATGTCTTAAATCTGAAAAATTTGTGGGAGAGGGTTCCCTTTGAGCCACCTCATAGTATCCCAGTTGTCATTCTCATCCTCCATAATTAGTCCAATAAAGGGAGGTGAGAAAGCATTTCTGAGCATTGTATACATTCTGAACTGAGATTGAGGAAGCTTATAGAAAGCTTTAAGGTTTGTCCATTCCATTCACTTCCCAAATTTTTACAATTCATGTAATATTTTAATTCCTTTCTCAAACCAGAGGGAAGATTAGCCTTCTGGCAATGCAAGGATACTTTCGTTAACAAGATCCTTGCCTTGACAAGAGGTTGCTATGCCCTCCTTTGGTTTGAGAAAAGAATTAAAATATTACATAACTTGTACATATTTGAGAAGTGAATGGAATGGACAGATCATAAAGCTTTCTATAAGCTTCCTCAATCTCATTTCAGAATGTATACAATGCCTCGAAAATGCTTTCACAACTCCCTCTACTAGACTAATTATGGAGGATGAGAATGATTTTTGGGATACTATGAGGTGGATCAAAGGGTCCACTCTCCAAGTGGCTACCTCCAAACAACTGTATGAAAATATTACCTTCTCCCCAAACCTTTCCCTGGGCCTTAACCATAAGTGGAATATTTGTGAGCCCATTAATAGATAGTCTCGTAGATTTAATGTTTTGTGGTTTTCATGTATTAACTAAATATTGCTTTAGATGGATTCTAATTCATAATAAGTTTGTTGTTGGCTTCTAATATTTTATAGGTTGCTAAGACTATAAGCTTTCTTTATTCTTTAAATTTTTATAATATATATATTTTTACTTTTTTACAGTCGAAAATGTTTCTATCAATTCCTACCAAGGGCTGCCAGAATTAAAAAATGAGGTTTGTAAGTGCTAACTCTCTCGGGAATTTAATTTATGAAGATAATTTTATATAAACATCTCCCTAACTTTCATATCTGTGGTTATTGTGGCCCTAGGATGTCTCTTTTTGTGTGGAACATACATACAACTATTACAGCGTGATTAAAACTTGTGACTTATTAGTCATTGTTGCAGTGCTTTACAAAACATTTATTTGAGTTTGAAATATTTATTTCATTTTTCAACTGATTTGATATATATTCTATGCAGGTATACACATAAAATGTGCACCTTAACACTAGGATAGCTAGCACCTACTTTCCTTCACGTAGAATTCTGGCACAGGAAGGTAGGGGATCTTTGGAAAAGGTTGTTGAATTTGGTTTTAAATCTTCTAATTACATTTTCTTGAAATTTCTTAAATCATTTTTAACATATCCATTTTGTGCATAGCATGCCATCAATTTCGTCCATGCAAACACATCTTATCATTCTATCAAACAATTCACTTGCCTTGTCTATGCTTCCACATTTTACATGCATGTCTACCAGGGCATTTGTAACCACAACATCTGACAAAATTCCTTAATCCTTTATGCCTATATGGATATTCATACCATATTCAAAAACCCCATTTTGGCATAGGCTGGCATGATGCTGGCAAAGGTGGTGGAATTTTTCTATAAATCTACCAATTGTATTTTCTTGAAAGTTTCTAAAGCCTTTTCAACAAATCCATTTTGTGCATAGCCTAAAATCAATGTTGTCCTCATGAACACATCTCTTTGAGACATTATGTCAAACAATTCATTTGTCTTGTCTATGCTTCCACATTTTGCATGCATGTCTACAAGGGTTGTTGCAACTACAACATCATAATTGACCTACGACTTATGTTTTTATTTTGTTATGATCAATCAAGGATGTTTTTGGAAGAACAGTTGGGTGGATTTTATCATACAGGTTTTTGAGTTTGTAACTTAGCTTATCAGTTTTGTGCAATGTTTTAATAATTTCCTGGTTTAAATGTAATTTGTTTATACTTTTGACAGAACTAGGGAAATATATGTGTTCTTAATACCTCATAATCCAATGCACGTTCATTGCTAATGATAGTAGAGAATTGTATCGAAGTTGAGACAATCAAAGTGAAGAACATGAAGATGACAACTTCCGGCAAAGAGACAGTTGTTCAAAATAAAAGTTTAGAAAAAGAACCTTGAAGTAGCACCAAGGAATTAGATGGATTGTATGGTGCTAGTGGTGGAAAGAAATTGTTAATGTTGTATGTCAAGGTTTAACGGCATTTAGGCACCCTTTTCTATTTTATCATTGTATTTTAAGGGTTAACGATATTTAGAAACCCTTTTGTATTTTATCTTATTTGATATTAATAAAATGTTTGTGGACCCAATTGTTGGGCACAAGATTCAAATCAAATTGGTTTTAATTTATAATATTAATTACTAGCCCACTATGACATCATAAACGATATGTAGCTGTTGATTGCACTATATGATATTTGGTTATTTTTATTCTTGAAATTCAGATTTTTCATTCTTTAAATTTGTATCGTTTCTAGAAAGAAAAAAATATTGAAATTAGTATTGTCTCTAGAGAGACAAAAAATTAGTATTCTATATCGTCTCTAGGGAGACAATATTAATATTGTCTCTAGAGAGACGAAAATGATATTGTCTCTAAAGAGACAAATTATATTGTCTCTCAAGAGACAAAATACGTATCAATCTCTATTGTCTCTTGAGAGACAATAATTAGAGACAGTATTAGAGACACCTGCTTTGAGACAATATACAACTTTTTTATTGTCTCTATTTGAGACTATTTGGTTGAGTATTGTCTCTATTATTGTCTCAAAACATCCCCCCTTGTAGTAGTGTGATTTGTGTGCGTTTTGACAATAAGATTACAAAAGTGGAATTTAGGTGTCTACATTTTCCCCTCTTTGAGGTGAAGTAAGTGACTTCAATTCAAATATAATAGACAAGCATAAGAAAGTAAATTTTTGAAGAAAATTTAGTAGGATGAAGGATGCCCCATCAAGTGTCGATGGGCGATAAAAGAAGTCAATCGACGATCGAAAATACGATTATAATGGATAGAAGAAAGCTGGTTAGAACCAAGCAAACCCTTGGGTATTTAGAAGGAATATGGATAGGGATAAACATGGTTGTTTATTTCCCTGGGTGAGTTTTAGAAGAAAAATTAGTAATGGTAATAAATGATAATGGAGAAGAAATGATTAATGCAGAAATTATAAGACAAGCCCAATCTTTGCATCCAACCTTTCAATAAGCAACATGTTTCTATCATTTTGCCCCTAGGTCTACATCATCGGCCTTTATTGAAATGAACAAAAATGTAAGATAACATGAAAAGCTAAATTACCAACATTTGTTCATTGCTACAAATACGTAACTCCATGCAACATATATTATGCGATGTAACACGAGAAAGTAAAATGATATTTAGTTCCATGTAACATACAAAATCTAATGCAATACGAGAAATTAAAACAACTAACCTAATGAGAGAAACCAATATAATCACACACACTCAAACAAGAAATGCTTAAGACAATTACTCCAATGTTTTTTTATCAAGTTGTGGTTCCCGAATGTTTGTGTTGTAACAACAAGGGTTAAAAATGATGCCCCCGAATAATAACACATGCAAGGGAAAAACAAAGGATAGCAGTAGTCCCATACAAAGCATTCGTGCATTATGACACAAGATTCGAGAACTCATTATTGCACGGAAGTACCGACATAATAAAGCAGACCCAACTTTGTTAATGGACGTAGATCATGATGATCTACATGTCGTTTGAGACAAGAACAAGAAAACACATTAGAAAGATGGTTTTTAGGACAATTTCGATGTTGAGGATAATGCAGGTGATATAGGATTCATATGTATGCAATCCATTTTTTTAAAAAGAATTTAAACCATAATTTTTGGTAAATCTAAATCCAAAATTAATGTTACCATTTTGTATATTTATTTAATACCTTTCCAACGCAAAAAAAATAGATTCGTTACGAGGTCGGGAGTAAAAGTTATGGCATGCGCAATGTTGGGTGCACCTATGCATTCAAAATACTCCTAAATACATCCATTAATACCTCAAATTATAGATGTCTCTTTGATACATCAAAAAATTATTTCTATGCATGCGTCTTTACACACGGTTTTACATATATACATGCATCTTTGACTACTTGATCGTCTTCTCTTTTGCGGAGTCTATCGTATGGGAAGCAAGCAATCAACAACAAAAGCATCACTTTGCATCAACACATGACATACTAACATGTAGGTACATCACACGCATTGGCATCTACACACGCGCTTCCACCCTAGTTTCACTCTCATCACTTTTGTTTTTACACGTTTGCATATTTAGTCTCCATGCTCCATCATTTTCTCATTCAACGCTTTGTCTATTCCTTTAGCACATTTTCTACATCACTCTACATGGATTATTAGGTACACATCTCTATCTACTTTATGTCACCAATATTTCGATCACCAACATAAAGCGAGGAAAATGTAGTCACTAAATCATGCACATTGAATCATTATTTAGTCTCGATCTCATATTACTATTCATATGGTTTTGAGTGAAAATATTACTATTAACCCATGTCTTTGGTCATTTTTACTTTTCTTGTCATCACTATCGGTCTTACTGACCACACATGCCCGGTCGGTATTGTCATTTTGCATTCATTCTATCTCTAAGCTGGGCGTCCAACAAGATATGGGGTGCCCAGGGTGCCCTGGTCCCCTCTAGAGCTCCTTGATCCTCTTTTCACTTTACTCTCACCTTTTGGGCACTTTCAGCCGTTTGAGCCTCTATCTTTTTATGGTCGGCCTTTTCAGGATTAATTACCAAATTAGAAAAAGAGAACCATATAAATATAAAGTTATGACACCATGGTGAAGGACAAAGCACTCAACATATACTATCACCATCTAGAGTTGCATCCATCAAAGGCATCTAAAGCTACATTTGCATCCATCTAGCTCCATCTTAAGGCACACAAGGTTGGTTCATCTGCATCACACTTCATAGGAGGGGAGTTTATTGTTTCCATGCACATATTCACTACATTCGACATCTAGTTATTTTCTCACTACTTCACAAAGTATGGTGACACAAGAGCAACCTAGGGCATGTTTATACACACACCTAGAACTATATTGGGTCTGAGATGTAGTGTAATGCTCAATTACTAATGTGGTTGTTGAGTATAGTCGAGGCCCCTTCATATGCATCTTTGTTTTTAGGGTTTTGATGTTTTGTCTAGGGTTTTGGTGTTTCCTCCATCTCGTATTGAGTGACGAGGTTCGGCGACATTCACACAACATGAAGTGAAGCGAGATAATCACTCGGTGACACCTCGGAGGAGGTTCCACTGGTCATTTATGCGAGACCATGGTGCTTAGATCTCGAGAATAGGGCAACTCGAGTGCTCCATCCCTCTCCAGTGCCCCGGTTCACTTAGATAACTCGGATCTTCACTTTCTAGAGCTCTTATGTAGCCATTCCTTCATTCTCTTCATCTGGTCTTCACTACGATACGGTCCCGATAGTGTGAATCAACTAAGGCCTTCTTAACCTTCTTTGCTCATTAGGGTTTTACATTTCATAGCTTAGATTTCATAGGTCTACATTACTACATTTTATTCCATTTATTTACTACTTTGCATAGCATTAGATTATGCTAAAATAGTCTAGAATATTTCTATTTTAATTAATCACTCACCCACTTATCTATCAACATTGGCTCCAAGATTTCTTATGCTCAACACACACAACTTAAGCAATTGTTTAATGAACACTTAGCAGACTATGTTTTTCAATACAAAAACAACTTATCTAAGATGTCAAATGTGCTTGCGGACTCTAAGCTTGAGGGCTTATTCATTCGAGTCTATCGCCACCTTTCTAGGAGAGCATTATCTTTTAGACAGGGTTCATTTTAAGAGACCTCTTAGAAATCGGAGGTGGAAAATACCTAGCGAATATCCTCAGAACTGGTTTCACGGGGAGACAAATTTTTTGGGGTCAAATGACAAATTTTTGCCTGATTTTTAAGTGGTGTGATAGCGAGGTTACGAGGCGTGTGACGGGATATTTGTTGTCACACGTCAACAAGGTTGTTGGCGCGGCGTCAGCGAGGTTTGTTGGCGACGGCCAACAACCTTGTTGACACGCGACAACAAATCTCCTGTCGCGTGTCTGCGACCTCGCCCTCTGGTCACACGACAACAAAATCTTTGTGTCGTGCATCAACAAACTCTCCCTTTCGTGCGTTTGCGGCCCTCGCCCTCTGTCACGCGTCACATAGCCTTCACCCTCTGTCGTGCGTGTCTTTGTACTTGATAATACATATGCCCCTAGGTGGTATGAGTGAGCTAGTAGTGTTCTACCTAGCGAATAATCTAGGATTATATAGGGGATAGTTTCAAGGGTAGGCGAAAGCCAACCCATAAAAAAAAATAAACTGTAATTTTTAGGCGAACAAGTCATTGACCCGCGCAGAAAATTCACCTTTTCAAATTTTTCAAAAATGGAATATTCGCCATATTACGAATATTCGCCACTAAAATTATCTCTGCTTTTAGACATCTCCCTCATTCGATCAACTATGTCATACTCTTAAGATTCGCGAAACTAAGCTCTTATCCATAGAGAAAATTAAATACCAAGAGAAAGCATCATTTTCTACATGTTTTCAAAGTAAGTTACCATTCAAATCATCAACCACCAAACCAAGCGACACAAAATCACTTTGTCCACGCCGTATCCACCACCGAGAGAGCTTCAATCGCAACCACCCCAAATATGCATACAAGATTATTGAGGAGTTTTGTTTGTGAGATTTAGCTTGAGATTGGTGATGGATGACAACAAAATTGGTGTTGTCTTTATAATATTGTATGTTTAAAATTCAAGCATTGGAAATGTACATTTTCTGCATAATATCAATAGAACCATGTCGTTGTCTTTTTACTTGAAATCGGTTTGATATTTCCTTCAACCATGAAATGCCCCATCTTTTTAAGGGATAATTTGAATGGAAAGTCATCGTAAAGATTAACCAACAGTCCCATTTTTCAGATTTTGCAGCAGGGCATTCAAAACAATAACAGAGTGAATTCGTGTGAAAGCATCGGTCCCACGTAACCTCGCCTAACTTTGCATGTCCCACTGCAAATCTGCGCGGAATCAAAAGCAAAGTTTCAAATTTCACAAACTTGGGTTCGCTTGCATTTTCATTTTGAATCCACTAAACAACTCTCTCCCTCCTCATACAAACACACCTCGCACTCATCCATAACTTAAATTCTCTCCAAGTGTGTTCTTCGAAAACTTCCAAATATTATAGTTGCAATGGAGTTGCAGGCGGATTTGCTTCTTCCAGCAAGGCCTCGGCTTGTGGACATTCACAGAGAAGAAGAAGAAGAAAAATAAGAAGGGAAAGATAGGAGAACATTCCTCCTATTTTAGCTGACAGCTGGGTGACTCCATTCCCTAGCACTCCACATTTATTAAAGACGCAGCCTCTGCAAGACATTACCCACCTGTAAGTTTTTGTATATCTTGAAATTGTTTCTACGATTTAAAATCATCACTCATTTAAAAATTTAATTTCACATTAGTTGGTAAATTTGGTCTATGATAATATATAAATTAAATAGACGATCATTATGTTGATGTAGGCGATGTTTCAATGGAAATGATCCTCCTACTAAAAATTATGGTTGATAATTAATTGTGGTGTGAGTATGTTTTCTTGCTTGATGTTCCCTTATTCTCTTATGAGACATTGTAAACAAGAATATATATATATGCCTTTGAATGCATGTCTTAATATCTCAAGTCTAATATGTCTTTTAAGTGCATATGAAATTACTTCTACTATTGTAAATTCTTCATTCATTCTGAAAACAAATTCACATTGGTTGGTAGGCTTGGTCTACAACAACATATATCATCTCTTAATGGCATCGATGACTCAAAATTATTCATTCGTTCAAATAATTACGTTCACATTGTTAGTTGGATTGGTCAACAAAAACATATAAAATCATTATCCAATGTTCCTTATGCAACCAAGGGTGTTGCCATAATGGAAGTGACCCCTACTAAAATAGTGGTTGATTAGTAGTGGGACAATTATATTTGCATTCTTGGTCATCCCCTCTCCTCCTTTGTGGCTTCATAAGCTTTTTTAAAAATAAACTTCATTCAAAATGCCTTTAAATGCATACTTTATTATCCACATTGGATATGCCTTTTCAAAGCAACTTAGAATTGCTCCTATGACTCAAAAAACTTCATCAATTCAAAATATAATTTCACATTGGTTGGTAGAATTGGTCCACAAGAACATATCAACCCAATATGCCTTTATCAATATGCCAATAAGGCGACACTTCAATAAAAATGACTCTCATGCTATAACAAATTGGTTAATTGTTTGCAAGATGTGCATGTTTTATTGCTTTTCCTTCCCCTCTCATCCTCTAAACAAAAAAATAAAATCCATTCTAAATACATGCATTAATACTTCAAATTAAAGATGTCTCTTTGATACATTGAAAAATTGTTTCTATGCATGCGTCTTTATACACGTTTTTTACATATATACATGTGTATTTGACTACTTGATCATCTTCTCTTTTGCAGGTATGTCCATGTGGGAAGAAAGTAGTCAAAAACAATAAAAACATCACTCTACATCAACCCACAACATACTAACATGAAGGTACATCACACACATTGGCATCTACACATGCGCTTCCACCCTAGGTTCACTCTCATCACTTTTGTTTTTACACTTTTTCATCTTTAGTCTCCATGCTCCACTATTTTCTCATTCCACACTTTGTCTAGTCCTTTAGCATGTTTTCTACATCACTCTACATGGATTATCAGGTACACATCTCTATCTACTTTATGTTACCAAGATTTCCACTCACCAACATAAAGTGGGGGAAAATGTAGTCACTAAATCACGCACTTTGAGTCATTATTTAGTCTCGATCTCATACTACTATTCATATGGTTTTGAGTGAAAATATTACTAATCAACCCATGTCTTTGGCCATTTTTACTTTTCTTTTGTCATCACTTTTGGTCTTGTAACCACACATGCCCGGTCGGTATTGTCATTTTGCGTTCATTATATCTCGACTAGGGCGTCCGACTAGGACTAGGCGCCCTAGGTGCCCTAGCCCCCTCGGGGATCACGATCCTCTTTTCACTTTACTCTCACCTTTTTGGCACTTTCTAGCCATTTGAGCTTTCTATCCTTTCGGTGGTCGGCCTTTTCGGGGTTAATTACGAAATTAGAACAAGAGAACCATATAAATATAAATTTATGAGACCGTAATGAAGGACCAAGCACTAAGAATCTACTATCACCATCTAGAGTTGCATCCATCAAAGGCATCTAAAGCTACATTTATATCTATCTAGCTCCATCTTAAGGCACATAAGGCTGGCTCATTTGCATCAAAATTCATAGGAGGGGAGTCTATTGTTTCCATGCACACATTCACTACATTTTACATCTAGTTATTTTCTCACTACTTCACAAAGTGTGGTATCACAAGAGAAACATAGGGCATGTTTGCACACACACCTAGAGCTACATTGGAGTGCGAGATGTAGTGCAACACTTAGTTATAAGCCCACTAATGTGGTTGTTGAGTATAGTTCAACCCCTTCATATGCATCTTTATTTTTAGGATTTTGATGCTTTGTCACGGCGTTTTGCAGTGTTTCCTCCATCTTTGATTTACAACGACATAAAATGAGGTAAAAAGAAATTCACACAACATGAAGTGAAGGTAGACAATCACTCAATGACACCTCGAAGGAGATTCCATGGTCATTTATGCGGACGAGTGCCCAGATTTTAGTCTAGGGTAACCGGGTGCCACCATCCCTCTCAGGCGCCCGGTCCACATAGATAGCTCGGGTCTACACTTTACGGAGCCCTTGTGCGGTCATTCATTCATTCTCTTCATCTGTTCTTCACTACGATACGGTCTGAGAAGTCTGTGAATTAGCTAAGGCCTTCTTAACCCTCTTTGTTCATTAGGTTTTACATTTCATAGCTTAGATTTCTTGGGTCTATTCTACTACATTTTATTCCATTTATTTACTACTTTGCATAGAATTAGATTACACTAAAATATTCTAGAATATTTCTATTTTAGTTAATCATTCACACACTTATCTATCAACATCGGCTCCAAGATCTCTTATGCTCAACTCGCACAACTTACGAAATTGTCGATGAGCGGTTAGTGGACTACGTTTTGCGATACAAAAACAACTTAGATAAGATGTCAAATGTGCTTGAAGACTCGAGTTTTAGGACTTATTCATTCCTCGAAGTTTATCGCCACCTCTCTAGGAGAGCATTCTCTTTGAGACATCTCCCTCATTCGATCAACTATGTCATACTCTTAAGATTCATGAAACTAAGCTCTTATCCATAGGCAAGATTAAATATCAAGATAAAGCATCATCTTCTACATGTTTTCAAAGTAAGTCACCATTCAAATCTTCAATCACCAAACCAACCGGCATAAAAATCACTGTCAACGCGTGTAACCACCACCAAAGAGTTCAATCACAACAACCCCAATTTACATACACAAAGTTAACTGTCCTTCCACATATTTTGCTTCTACATATTTTCAAAATTAATCTCATCACACTTCCTCCTCTACTAAAATTAGATCCATCTCATCCAAAAGGTCATAATTATGATGAAAACTTCCATTGTGACTATCATCAATGCATAGGAAATTCTATAGATCGTTGTTTCAAACTTTGAAATCTCATTCAAGATTTGATTGACAATAATAAAATTGAGCTTCTAGAGCCTACACTTTTGGAACTGTCAATGACAATCATAAGCTCAAGATATTTAACAAACCACTTCTAAAACACGACAAGAAACCAATTGAATCTTCAGCTAATCATACATATCGTGCAGTGCCTCCTCCTACATCGAGGGCTCTTGATTTCTTAGTTTCTAATATAGAGATGTCTCCTCCAATCATTTCTTTCTCTGACCATGATTATCATGCAAAATTTTATTCTAATCACTTACACATTAGTGCCTCTATTGGATCTATCCCTATCAATAACACCAAGGTTGATCCATCATGGCCTATTAATGCATGTTCTATTCCACTTCTTTCGCTTTATCAACGGTATGTCTAATTTCACAAATTTCATATCCGATGAACAATTCCTATGGTGTTTTCAAATTTCGTTTACATTCGCTCCTCTTACTATGTTAGTACCCTTCCTTTTGGAACAATCCATCGATGGATGTGACATGTTCTTAAGCCTCAATTGGATCTGCAGTTCTACATCTATCATCTTCATGAATCAGTTACATCTAAAATTCATTCACAAAAATCAAGTCATTTCAATCAATGGTGTTCCTTTATCTACTCCATGGTCACCATCTCCTCTCACGGTTGTCACTACATCACCAAGTCCATCTAGTGTGCCATGACCTCTAGCACCTAAAGCACAATCTTCTCCTAGCTTACCTCTCGCACATGACCTACTCTTATTTCTCTACTAATCCAATACATCATTCTATGCCCATTACTAGGACATATCCTACATCTAGATGCAGGTCACCACCTTGTTTTATTCCATGTAAGTGTCCATCACCACCATGTTCTGCTTCACATATGTCTCCATCACCTACACATTTTTCACACTTTGTGATGGCCACAATATACTCATCAGTCACATGCATATAGACTTCACTCACCTGCACAATGTCTATCTCATATACCACCACTCTTAGAGCATAATCACACACCTTCATCTCCACCAACATCAGGTGGAGGTTCTCCATATTTCACTTTTATCAGATAGTGCACTCACCATCGCATGCTTGGGGGAATCACGTTTATCCTCTCCCCCTATAGCATCAACACAAGTCTTATCCTCTCATCACATCACACCTAGATCTTTACACGCAACATATACACCATTATTTCCATTTCGATGACGCACTCTTGTACTATGATTCACACTTGACTATTGAAGGAATACTACACACATGAACTTCACACATTTCACACTATACACACCACGCATTATCATACCCTTGACCCTATCACACATTTTACACTAGACACATGCGCTACACATATCTCTAGTATTTCTTAATCACACTACACATTACACATCTCACACAACACATGTTCTACACATTCAACATTCTCTTATTACATCATCTATCACACATTTTACATGTTAATCATCATACATATTCACACTACATCTTTCTTACATCTACTTTTAGGTGTTGCACTCAATACGATGACGCCCCTCTAGCCCAATGATTCATCTTTGGATTCTTTGAGGGTCTCATTCAAAAGTGAACCTCGAATCATCACACTGCATCATTCTACAAGTTCCTCTTCCCAACCAATCAATAAATATTTTTAATGACACTATACGACATTTTTTCCATCACCTTATCCATACATTTCGTAATATACGCTTTAGGATACATCATCATGATTTCTATCATTTCACTCATAAATTTCATGATATAAACTTTAGGCTACATCATCACGCTTTCTATCATTCAACCCATACATTTTGTGATATATGCTTTGGGATAAATCATCACTCTTTCTATCATTTCCATCTATATAATTCATGATATACACCTTGGGCTACATCATCATGCTTTCTATCATTTCCATCCATATTTCATGATATAAGCTTTAAGCTAAATCATCGAAAAATCTACCAACTCATCAATTTTACTTTTTTGAATTCAATCCTACACCCTACCCAACACCTTATAATCACCATCTTTCTTACTGCACACATAATTGAGACCATTTCTTGATGATGCACTCTCGTTTATGGTTTATTCTTGACTATTGATGGAGCATAAATAAATGAAACTCATTGTATACATACACATCCACTCGGAGGAAAACTACTCCTATCATTCACTTTGCATTCCAATCTGCCTCATCCACATCATACTACATATCTTGGTTGCATTTAATCTTGCTTACTTATTCTTTTACATGTACACTTTATTACACATGCTAGATAGATATCTTGTATGTATTTATCTTTATCATACACACATGCACGTTCACTTGATTTCTAGTTGTGATAAAAATTATACATATCCATTACATGTAACATGGATGCTTGGCGTAGTACCTAGTAATAGTCCCATAATGGCTCATAGGGGAATCCACTTTCGTACATTACATGTGCTATTATTTCATTTTGTTTCATAAAAACTAGTTTCTAAGATTATACACACTTTGACATACTTTTTTATCTTTCTAACATGCTAATGGGTGCTTCATGTGCAACATTTGTTATACAGGGATATTTTCTTCCATGATTTTTGTTACATTGTCTTCCATTGTATGTTATTTTTTGCAGGATTTTCCCTTTTTCTTGTGTGCACACTTTCTGTATGCGCTACGACCACTACAACCTTGATTGTCTTGTGACATTATGAGTAATGTCTCATGTTTCTAACCCACTTTATATGGTCTACTTTTTCTTCAACTTTCGTCTTAGCTTATACATTGTCTGTGTAGCTTACATTTCATATTTTACATGAGTGTTTATCTTTTCTTGTACTAACACTTATTTTCCTAGCCACTTTTTTGTGTGTTCCTTGGTTTCTACCAAGCACATTCCCTTCCCCTTGCAGGGCACAATTTCAGCACAATGGTTGGTCCTCTTTTGGGCCACGACATGCACCCTAAATGAGGGGGCATAATATGGGTCAATCAGTCACCCCATACAACATTATACACAACACAACACAAGTACCAATACAACATTGTTTTTAGTTTCAAACAGGGCTCAGAATCAAACTTGGGTCCTTAGCACATCTTCCTTTCCTAGATTCCTGAAACCGGGAGGTAATACGACGGTCTTTCCTAGATGCACGAAACCGGGAGGAAATACGGAAGTATTTCGTAGATGCTTGAGACTAGGGGTAGTTACACAACGATTGGTAGTTCAACACAGTCTATAGAACTCCATACACAATGATCTTTACATGGAAGATAATCCTTAGCACATGCGTTTATAAACAACATATGTAGTGGTGTTCTACATAGTGGGAAGTAGTTAAAGGCTATGGGATGACACCAGATAGTTCTCCATATACTTCTCCATATTCTTATTCCATTACGGTGGCGGGAGATTGCCTAAAAAACTCGTGCATCGAGATCATCTATAGGATCCTTTCTACACCCCTTTCCTCATCACGGATCAAGTGCACATGTTCCTTTTTCACACTTTCAACATTTTTACATAATTTCCTTACACACTTTTATCATATACACACATATTTGACTAATTGTCAACTTCTCTTTTATAGTCTCATCCCATATGGGAAGCGGTATTCAACATCGACATCATTAAAAAAATCACACACATCGACATCGACATATCTGATAGGTACATCATGACATCTACACATGTGTTTCCTCCTAGGCTCATTTTTATTCCTTTATTTTTACATTTTCTTCTCCTTAGCATCCATGCTTAACATTTTTAATCACTCCATGCTTTTCTAGTCCTTTGGCATGTTTGCATCATCAATCTACATGGTTATCGGGTATGCATCTCTATCGCTTTATGTTACCGATCTTTCCACTCACCAACATAAGGTGGGGGTAAATGTAGACACAAAATCATGCACTTTGGAGTAATTATCTAGTCCTAGTTACATACTACTATCCATATGATTCCTAAGGAAGAATGGTACTGATTAACCCATGTCTTTGGCCATATTTCTTTTTTTTGTTGATACTTTTA
This sequence comes from Taxus wallichiana var. yunnanensis, assembly GCA_018340775.1. Lineage (NCBI taxonomy): Eukaryota > Viridiplantae > Streptophyta > Pinopsida > Cupressales > Taxaceae > Taxus > Taxus wallichiana. Next base: position 565,073,514 of record CM031239.1, on the reverse strand, counting down.
GTCTTACACCCTTACTTTTCAGTCTTCCTTTTTATTCTTTGGCATTGGTCATCTTGGACACCACCATACTGTCGAGACACCATCGTCGGATGCCCTCGTCCCCCTACGGGCACCCATGTCCTTGTTGTACTTTAATCACACTTTTTGGTTCCTTTCTATCTATTCTAGCATCTTATCTTTTTGGTAGTAGGAATTTTTAGGGTTATTTATGAAATTTAAGCAAGGGAATCATATAAATATAAATTTATGTGATCATAATAAAGAACCAAACACTAAGCATTAACTATCACCACCTAGGGTTGCATCCATCAAGGAATCTAAGAGTTCCATTGCATCCATCTAGCTCCATCAAAAGGGACACCAGGGTTAGTTTTCTACATCACACTTCATAGGAGGGAATTTAATTTTATTCCATGCACACATTTATTACATTCTACATCTAACTACTTTGCTTTATCCAAGTGTGAATGTCATAATAGAAACCTAGGCACAATTTCACACACACACACACACACACACACACACACACACACACACACACACACACACACACACACACACACACACACACACACACACAACTACATTGGGTCTAAGATGTAGTGTAACACTCATTTGTAAGTTCACCATTGTGACAATTAAGGACAGTCCAACCCCTCATTTTACATCTTTCTTTTTTAGGATTTGATTTCTATTTGAGGGTTTTATAGGTCTATGTTTCATTATAGGTTTTTGATGACTTCAATGATCATTGTGTAAATTTGTAACAATAAAAGGAGAGCATCAAAGAACATCTTGCAACCCTGAGAATTTGGATTTCTAAGCATTTTCACGAGACCGGGCATCCAGAAATAGGCCTAGGGTTCCCGGGTGCCCTTGTCCCTCTCCAGGCATCCCAGTCCAACACTGTACCTCTATATTTTCATTTTCTATAGCTTATGTGCAATGATTCTCCCTCTCATTTTAGCATATCGAGCTTTGGTCAGTTCATATTTTACTATGATTCAACTAAGGCCTTTTACCCTCTCTTTTGCAATTAGGGTTTAATTATTTGTTGCTTAGTTTGCTTTAGTATTTTTTTTTTTCATTGCATCATTTATTTACTACTACTATAGCATGAGATAAGGCATAATATTTCATATTTTTCATAATTACTCTCTCATTTTTAAGTGGGAATGGGAATAGGTTGTAGGATACCTACTGGAAATGTGGGTTCTATCTTATTTTTTTGGATTTTAAAGAATTACCGAATGTATTAGAGTACTTCCCCTTTAAGGCCCTTCCAATAAAATATTTCACTCACCTGCTTATATGTCTTAAAATAACTGGATGACCAGTTGATGGGTCATCATGAACAACCATCAAAATTTTATTCTTGATCTTTAAGTCGGGCACCAAATAGACTTGGTTTCATAAAGGATAAGCCCATCCATCACTTGATATCTTTCATCACTTATTTCTCCTTCAAAACAAACATTAGCAAACTTATTCTTTACATACTCAGTTTTTATTAATGACTTCCAATCTGTTGTAATCTTAGATAAAGAACATAAATGTGATTTTGATGAAATAATATCTTCTACCAAATAATTAATTTGGGGTGTTTCCGAAAGCATACCTTGAAAATTAACCTTTTCCACAATACTTATCTCCATGTTTTGATAGTTGAGAGTGAGATCTCCCAATGAATGCAACCATTAAACTCCAAGCACTATACCCAAATCAACAATGTTAATAAGATTGAAATCAACACATACCTCATATGGTTCTAATTCAACATGGAGTTGAGAACACTTCTTGGTACATGGCATAGAGTAACCATCTGCTTTATTTTAAAAATGAACAATTTGAAGTCTTAAACCTTAAATTTCAAGTTGGCCATCGAGCATGCATCTATGATGTTGTGAGTGACTCACCTAATTAAAAAAATATTGAAATGAATAGATGCTAAATCCAAACATGTACCAACACAATCATATAAACAAAGTGAACTTCCAACCAATAACTACACTACATTTCATACCCCATGTAGTTATGTGTGTGTGTGAATAAATCGTGCCCTAGGTGTCTCTTGTGTGTGTCACACTTAATAGCGAGCAATAACTAGATGTATAAAATGTAGATAGATGTGTGCATGGAAAAATGAACTTCCCCTCCTATGAAGTGTATGTAAAATAATGCAGTCCCTTGCCCTTGTGTGGATGCTAGATGGATGTTTGAATGCTCTTGTAAATTCCTTTGGATGTAACCTTAGGTGGTGATAGATAATTTTAGTGCTTGGTCCTTTATTATTGTCACATAACTTTATATTTATATGATTCCCTTGCTCAATTTCATAATTAACCACTAAAAGTCGACTAGTAAAAAGAAAGATGCCCAAATGGCTAGAAGGGAACCAAAATATGTGACAAAGTACAAATATGTTGGGGGTGCAGAGGGGATGGGTCCTCACAGGCGTTAGCGTCCTAGTTGGCCTTTGGTGACAGAGTCAAAAATATCGAAGTATGAAAAGAGAGAATGGACAAGAAGGTGTGTGGAACCAAGAAGGAAAATAGAAAGAAAGAAGAGAGTCCCAAGATAATGGTCAATTAGTAATTTCTTTCTTAGGAATCATATGAATAGTAGTATGTGATCGGGCTAGATAGATACCCAAAGTGCATGATTTAGTGTCTTCATTTTCCCCCACTATATGTTATTGAGTGAATGATCGATATATGAAATAGATAAGATATACGTGCACGATAACCATGTAGATCGATGGCAAAATATGTACCAAGAGACAATGAAAAATGTGGAGTGATAAAAATGTGAAGTGTGGAAGATAGAGAAGAGAAAGTGAAAAATCATGATGATGAGCCTAGGGTGAGAGTGTATGTGTAGATGTTGCTTTGTACCTTTTTTGATATAGCTTGATGTGTGATTGATGTGACTACCATTTTCCAAAAGTAAAGACCTACAAAAGAGAAGTGTAGACATGTAAAATGTTGACATCATCATTTAACAAATACTACATTCATTTTACATTACTAATCCTATCACTAATCATATAATAATTAATTACTATGTTCCAACTATTTCTATTATTCATTCCAAAATCTCATCTTACTATTGGTGGCGAATCACAGCACACGAGTGTCCCAACTCGATGAGTTGAGACTCTCAGTGTGATTGCATAACATGGAGCTTTTCCCAAGTGTGGGACCTTGCGAAATCGGAAAAGCTCTCCGGATGAAGGCCGGTTCCTATTCCTCTGTTCAGATGCACACGTAAAAATGTAGAGGGTTTACTCAAAAACCTAATCTAACTTGCCAAGGAGACAGGGTAAGAAGATGCATAAAAATAAAACCTAAACTAACAGAGGTGATGCACCGAGGAATGAAGAACAACTTTCTTTCCAATAAACACAAGCCATTAAAATGCAATGCAAGATCATGCACAGGTAACAAAATTCACAGTGAAAGGTCAAGGGGATGCAAATTAACACAGAAATGGTTGATAATCATCCATAGACATGTATTATTTGCTCTAAATATTGGCACAATACACTACAAAATGCCAAGAGGCAAAGTTGCATTACGATTTTAAATGGGAGGTTTTGAACTCCACAAATTCACTGCCAGAAGAGAAGAAGGGAGGGGCAAAACAAAAATGTCAACCTTTAGAAAGAAGCCCCTCCTTACAATTTATAGGAGGAAACAGTGATGTAGAATATAAGAATTCGAAATCTGCCCCAACCACCTCAAGACCGCACCTAACTCATCTCATTATGCCAATAGGTGAGACCCTAACAACGCCAAAAATGGCGAACTGTATTTTACATTTTTGAAGAATTTTTCTCACCCAATCAAAGATATCCAATCGTAGTTGGACGAGAGGACCTCGTAAGCTTTCCAAAAAGTCCAACCTTGCATGAATCGAGCTCCAGGTCAAAAGTTATGGCCATCGAATATTTCCGCGTCGGGTCTTCTATCTGTCGGGTTCGAGTTTCTCTCTCTGAATTTGCATCGGGTTTGGAGGGTGCCTCGACATGTGTTTGATGCTTGTGTTTTCTGAAACCCACTTCCGCGGTATCTCAAGATTTCCTTTACTTGGGGTGAGAAAATGGACTTGCATGTGCATCGGGTTTGGAAGGTGGCTCGACATGTTTTCGCCCCATGCTTTCCCGACATGTTTTCCCAACTCCAAGACCCGATTGGCCTAAGTAGAATTTCAGGTTTGCGGAACTCTCAAGCATTGGGATATGCCTTGCGATATGCATGCTTCATGTCTCATGTTTTCCCGAAACACGAAACCCGAAATTTCCTTTTGTGTCGGGTTTTACGATCCCTCCGACATACTTTCTTTTGTGTCGGGTTTTTGACCTCTCGACATATTTTCCTTGTGTCGGGTTTCTTGACCTCTCGACATATTTTCCTTGTGTTTATCTATATTTACCCGGGGGTAAATATATATACAAAAATTTGGCGACTCAAGCGGGATTACTGCCTGCTAGGTAGAAGATCAGTGGCCTTTTAGCAATCCATTGGGCATGGAGTCATAAGCAATAACACGAAACCAACACGATATCGATCCCAAGCACGATCTTTGCAACTCCTTCTCCGACAACACTCTAAACTATAGAAAAACAAGCTGAGCGCAAAAAAACTGTCTTAGGAGCACTTAGGGAATTGAAACCTAACTCAACAAGACAATGTGCATCCGCACTTAGAGGAATTGAAATCTAATCTAATATTTACAAGGATAAACCATTTCCCCTTTAGTAGAAATTTTTAGATAGATTCCGTTAACTTAGGAATCGGAAGTTCCTCTCCATCCAATGTAAACAATTGGAAGTCATTACTACTTTTACATCCCATGACCATGTAGGGGCCACTCTAAATGGCATGAAACTTGGAATGCCTTCCTAGTTTTGCTCGATCTGCATCCCATTTCAGAACTAGGTCCCCTTCCTGGAAGGTCCTTGCTCTTGCTTTCTTATCAAACCATCTTTTTACTAAGGCTGATCTTTCTCAATTGTTTGAACTGCATGTTCTCTAATTTCTTCCAATTCCATCAACCCTGCATACATGGCCTCCATTGGTTCAAACTCAGACAACTCCAACTGCTTCATGAGGTCCAATGCTGGCAATTCTAATGATATAGGCAATACTGCCTCTTTCCCATAGACCAACTTGTAGGGAGAATTACCTGTAGATCTCTTTGGCGTTATCCTGTCAGCCTCATAATGTTGATTTTAGCTTGGTATGCCATGTTCTTTGATTTTCATCCAGAGTCCTTGATGATCCTTAGCAAATTCTTGTTCGTGGACTCTTGCTGTCCATTACCTGCGGGTAATAATTTGAAGAGGTGCTCAAATAGATTCCATTCTTGACAGCCCATTATGTAATCTTGGAACCTATGAATGCCGATGCATTTATGCGATATGATAGTGGTGACACACCGAACCGGTCACTATTCCTTCATAAAATTCTAGTATATTAGACTCGTTTGCCTCTTTGGCGCTCTTGCTTGAGTCCACTGGTGCAAAGTAGTCCATTGCCGTGAGAATCCACTTGTGGCCTTGGCTTGAGTTTGGATTGATGACCCCGATGAAATCCAATCCCCATTGCATAAATGGTTGGTCAACCAAGATTGGGTGCAATGGAAGCGTTGCTAGTCTTTCTTTGCCTGTGAAGAGTGCACATTTCTTACACTTTCTTATCCATGTATAGCAGTCATTGAACACCGTGGGCCAATAATACCCTGCCTTCATTATCTTGAGAGTTGTTACTTGTGGGGCAAAATGTCCGCCAGAATCTCCATCGTGAAAATCTCGTAACACCCTCTCAATTTGACCTGTCCCAATGCACCTCAATAGAACTCCATTGATGTCTTTCTTGAACAAAACACCATCAACAAGCACATATGGAATAGCTTGTAATCTAAAGTATCTCCTCTTTGCTTTGCTCATTTCTGGAGGGCATAGGCCTGCTTGTAGGAAGTGTATCATCTTCGAGTCCAACAAGGAGCAGCTACATCATCATTTTCTTGTTCTTGACCATCCTACAATACCAAGGTAGTCTCTTTTTCATCACCTGCTTCAACTTGTTGACTCAAGGCTAGCTGCTCACAAAGTCCCTTTCCACGTACTAGTTTGGTGACCTTGATCTCAATGTCATATTCCATGACACGAGTGATCCACCCTGCACGCTTCTCATTCAGATCCTTGTTTAGAAGGAATTCCTTGACTCCCATGAGATACCAATGATTGGATCTTGTTGTTTGAGACTAGGTGCTTGAATTTCTTTAAGCTCCGATTACTACAAGGACATGCTTTTCAATGAAAGAGTACCTAGTTTCTTATTCCTCAAGCCTTGGTGAAGAAGAAAGCAACTGGTTGTTCTAATCCTTCTTTGTTTTGTTGTACCAAGATTGCAGAAATTGTGTCCCCACCACCAAAGGCATATAGCACGAAGTCCTTGGAGAAGTTTGGATTGACGAGAGTTGGAGCTTGAGATATAGCCTCTTTTATTACCTCAAAACTTGCCTTGCCTTCAGATGTCCACTTAAATGCCATGCTCTTCTTCAACATCAGTGTTATTGGCTTTACGAGAGCTGCAAAGTTTGGAACAAACCTGCGGACAAAATTGATCCTTCCTAAGAAGCTTTGAAGAGCCTTCTTATGACTTGGCAATGGCAACGCTCGAATTGCTTCAACTCTTTCTAGGTCAATCGTCAACCCCTCCTTTGAAACAATATGGCCAAGAATTTTTCCCTCATGAACCAAGAATATGCATTTTTTGGGATTCAATAATACCCCAAATCTTCTACATCTCTGAAACACTTGCCTCAAATGTAAGAGGTGATCCGCTGCATTTTTTGAGAATATAGTGATGTCGTCAAGATATATCAGAACTATTTTATTGATCAACCCCTTAAATGCCATATCCATTGCCCTTTGGAAGGTGGCTCCAGCATTTGATAGCCCAAATGGAATCTTCTTGTAGGCATAGGTCCCCCATTTGGTGGTGAAAGCCGTCTTGAACTGGTCATCTTCTTTCACCATCACCTGATTATACCTTGAGTAGCCATCTAGGAGAGAGAATCTCTCTGAACCAGATACTACTTGCAATATTTGTTCCATTGAAGGAAGCGGGTAATGATCTTTGAGAGATGCCCTATTGAGGTCTCGGAAGTCCACACATAACCTGGTTTCTCCGTTCTTCTTCTGTTTGGAACCAAGTTTGCAACCCAGCTTGAGTGCTTGATTGGGAATATAATGCTTGCCTCTATTAGCTTGTTTAACTCTTTCTTCATTAGAGGCTTAATGCGAGGGTTAACAGGTCTCTGCTTCTACCTGATGGGCTTAGCATCTGGATCCAATTCTATGGTATGTTGTGTCAAATTTGGATTGAATCCTCTCAAGTCTTCATAGCTCCAAACGAAGACATCTGGAAATTCTTGGCAAAGCCGTATGAAATCTGATTTCTCACTGCTTTCAGTGGCCACTTTACCAATTTGAAGTGTTTTGCCTTCCCCAACTAGAATTGGCCCTGAATCTTCTCTCTTGACCTGAATGTTAGCCTTTTCCTTACGGAACTGGTCGTTAGGGTGGAAGATAGACTCAATGTTACTAAACCCTTGGGAAGCTTGTTTGTCCACACATTTGCACTACTTGATCCCCCATCTGCAGCTCTAGTCTGTCTGATTTCTAGTGAGAATTTAGCCTCTTCTTGTAAAAATTGACGATCTGTTGATCGTTCTCAAACACTTGCCATCTTGTGTTATTATCTAGAACTGCTGGCCTCACAATCACATGGATATGTGGTTGTGTTTTTTCCCTTTTGATATTTTCAACCACATCGAACGTTTCTCCAATCTTTGCGAGCCTATCTCGTGCCTTCATTTTTCTTCCAGGTATGGACACAATGTTGAAAGCTTGAAATCCTCAATGAGGTCCCATACCTGTTCTTATAGCTCTTGAGTGGTCATTCTTTATAAATGTTGTCCCCTAACTTGGTTGACGATTAACTCGCTATCTCCAAACACCTGCAAGTTCTTTATGCCCCTTTTCCTGGCCCAATGAAGTCCATGAATCAATGCCTCGTATTTAGCCGTGTTGTTTGAACAGGAAAACTGGAAACGAAAAGCTGAAAAATATTTGATGTCTTGTGGTGAAATCAACATTGCACCACCTCCAGCACCTTTTCTGCTTCTCGAACCATCGAAAAATAATTTCCAAAATTTTCTTTCATCCTTTTGTTTAGGCTGAATGATGTCAGGAATGGGTGAATTTTCTTCATGTACATAATACACGCCTAATTCAGATTCTTCAATTTCCTTGTATGGGTCAAATTCATGACTCTTGTTTGCCCATTCATCCAAAGTTAAATCAGGAATTCCCTCGACCTTAGTACCTACTTCTAGATCACTTGAACACTCCTCCTGATCAAAAGCTGAGCAATTTGCATTGATAGGACCTAGTCCATGAGGCTCAATATGGAAATTGGCAATTGGTTCGACTTTGATTGTTGCTTTGGCCCCATACCTTGTCTGAAAATCATGTGTGACCAATCTGTAGATAAATATCCACCCGATTTTACGGTGAAGTCCTCGAGAGACACAACACAAAGAGTGGCGGAAGGTCAATCACATACACATCTTGCTAGAACTGTAACATTAGGACATGAATTTAGTGTTAGGCTTAACCACTTGATGACCCCAATTGTTCCCACTGCCGTTCCATCTAGTTGTACTACTCCTTTCAAAGATCTTGGCTCATACTTCAAACCTAGTTGATCCGCTATTTGCTTCGGCATCACTAAACTACTTGCCCCTGAATCTATCATGCAGTTGTGTACTAAGTGGTTTCCAACAACCAATGACACATAGAATGGTGGAGGCTTCAAATTCTTGCTTGTCTGGCCCCCATCATGTTGCACTGCATTAGTGAGAACTTTCTCATGTCCCCGATTTGATACATTTGAGAAAGCGGACCAATTAGCCATTGCAGACTTACAATAAATCTCGTTGCCACAGGATCGCAAAGTGATTCCCACTGGAAATGTTCACATGTGTCTTCTTCATTTGATCGATGATGTTGAAAGGGGATGAATTGTCCTTTTGTTGTCCCTTGTTTTTGGTGTAACCTTTTCTGGAGCTTGAACAGGTGCGTGTGTTGCTACAACAGGTACCTTAGGCTGATTTTGCACATTTGGAGTTGTGTTTGGTCTACTGACCCCTTGTTGTGTAAGAGTGGGCTGAGAAACAACTGGATTAGATGGTTGTCCCTCTTCTATGTTTCTCTTCTTTGACCGTGTGTTGGCAGCCACGCCTTGAAAAGGTTGTTGGTTAACTCCACAGAAGTCTTCCGTTTGCCAATTGGCTAATGTGGTTTCTATTGGAGGTCCTTCTTGTTGTGTTTCTTGCTGTTGATTCCCTTCTTGGCTTGGTTCTTGAGGCACACCAATGGTTTGCACCATCGGGGGCTTGATTTAGTGTGCCATTGAAACATCTTTGATGATTGTGAGGTAGATTGCAAGGGTAACACCGGTTGTACTCTTGTGCCATGTTATTTTTGTGTTGGAACCAAGGCTCTTGAGGATGTCATTGCATTTGGATCATACGGTCGAAATGGTCTCAGTAGCTTGAGGTTGTCTCTGGTTTTGGTTTTGATTTGTAGCTGAGTGGTGGTCTATTTTATTGGTATGGGGGGCTAGCTAGCACAGTGTATGCGCTTGAGGCGATATGGTCTAGCACTTTGAGCTTCTTTATCTTTTGATAGTCACAATCTCATTTCCAAGGTTCTGCATTTGTTTCATGACCTCCTGCAATTCCTTTGAAGTATTTAAAGAAGTCGACGCCTCATTATTGCTTTGATTTCTAGGAGTTGGAATGGGATTCAACTCTGGTGCTTGAGTGGTTGTAGGATTTCCCATATCCGGATAGAGAGGCATTGGTAGCCTTGGTGTAAGCTTGTCAGCTTGGATCAAGCAGTTCTCTACTCTAATATTGTGTGTCATGTAGGCCCCCGAGCGAGCGTTGTCCCTCCCATTGATTGGATCATCATGGCTATGTCTAAATTTATAGCCTTTAAGAAATAAAGGAATGGTCCTTCGGCAATTGGTCTAACGGCTATTGGAATCCTGTCCCATGTCCGTTGGAATCTGAAGTTGAAATCTGTCATTTGTTCGTTAGGAGCCCTTTTGATTGTTGTCAATTGTTCCAATAAGGACAAATTATCTGCCCCCTCTCCCGAACTGGTTGCAAAGAGCTGAACAAAGTTGGTTCCAATTCGTAATAGACATTGTTGCAAGGCTCCTAAACCATTGTAAGGCCTTACCTTTGAAAGATGAAGCCAACAACTTGACTGCAACATCCATTTCATTTATTTCGTGGATTGCACATGCATTAGCAATATCCTGGATGTGATCAATAGGAGTAGTATGATTTTCTCCTGTGAAATAGGGTATATTCTTTAGTGCTGCAACTAGAATTTGATTATGAGCATTTAGGGCAAGTGGACTACTGCCCGTGAAATTGACAAAGGGATTCGGTGGTAGATGTGCCATTATGATTGGCCTAAGAACCCTGGTTGATGCGAGAAAAGGTCTACCAGGTGGAGGTGTAGACAAAGTCCTGTTAGGTGGAGATGGTGATCTTTGTGGTCTTCTTCCTCTCCTCCCTCTGCCTGGTGATAGTTGCAAGTGGAAAAATAGCCCCTCTTCTTGAGTATCAGACCTGGTTCAAATTCTTCTCATGTGCCTAGGCAACTTGTGCTGCTACACGCTGAATTCTATCCCTTCGGAGTCACTAGATGTGTTAGATAACAAGCCTCTAAAAGGCTGGATTTTGCCAAGTTACACACCAAACTTGACAATATTAAAAATAGAATTAAAAAATTTGAAGGACCTAGCGGAGACAAACTTCAACTTAGAATTCGGGTCTTGTTGTGCGGTGCGGATCCTCGAAAGGTACAGGCGGAACTCAGGTCATGCAATGCAACTTACAAAACCTGAATTGCCATGTGTCAGAACTTGGGACATGTCTGACACCCTAGAAAACCTGAAATGACTGTTGTTGGGAATAGGACCATGCGATGCATCCCCCAAAACCCGAAATGAATGTTGGGTCTGCTTTGATGTTCTTGGACCTCGAAAACCCAAAACCCAAAAAACCATGAAATTTTGAAGTCAAAATCTCAAAAAATAACGATACCCTTTTGAAGATTACTCCCAGATCTACCAACTGGTGAAATTTTTACTTTTTTTGAGCAAGTTAAGCCCTTGAAAATTGATTTCGGAGTTCAGGCTGGAAGATGCAAAATCTGAAATTGAAAAAAAAACTGTAATTTTTAGGCCAAATCTCATGAAAACTCCTTCAAATCTTGTGGAATGACCTCTTGGTCCCACACTCGGCGTGCCAAAACTATTGGTGATGAATCATAGCACCCCGAGTGTCGCAACTTGATGAGTTGAGACTCTCGGTGCGATTACATAACATGGAGCTTTTCCCAGTGTGGGAATTGCGAAATCGGAAAAGCTCTCTCGGATGAAGGCCGGTTCCTATTCCTCTGTTCAGATGCACATGTAAAAATGCAGAGGGTTTACTTAAAAACTAATCTAACTTTCCAAGAAAATAGGGTAAGAAGATGCATAAAAATAAAACCTAAACTAACAGAGGTGATGCACCGAGGAATGAAGAACAACTGTCTTGCCAATAAACACAAGCCATTAAAATGCAATGCAAGATCATGCACAGGTAACCAAATTCGCAGTGAAAGGTCAAGGGGATGCAAATTAACATAGAAATGGTTGATAATCATCCATAGACATGTATTATTTGCTCCAAAGATTGGCACAATACACTACAAAATGCCAAGAGGAAAAGTTGCATTACGATTTTAAATGGGAGGTTTGAACTCCACAAATTCACCTGCCAAAGAGAAGAAGGGAGGGGCAAAACAAAAATGTCCAACCTTTAGAAAGAAGCCCCTCCTTACAATTTATAGGGAAAAAGTGAGGGAGAAGAGAGAGAATTTGAAATCTGCCCCAACCACCTCCAAGATCGCACCTAACTCATCTCATTATGCCAATAGGTGAGACCCTAACAATCCCAAAAAATGGCGAACTGTATTTTACATTTTTGAAGAACTTGTTCTCACCCAATTAAAGATATCCAATCGTAGTTGGACAGAGGACCTCGTAAGCTTTCCAAAAAGTCCAACCTTGCGTGAATCCGAGCTCCCTGTGAAAAGTTATGGCCATCTGAATATTTCTGCGTCATCTTCTGCGGGCCGGGTTCGGGGTTCTCCTCTGCATTTGCATCGGGTTTGGAGGGTGCCTCGACATGTGTTTGATGCTTGTGTTTTCCCGAAACCCACTTCCGCCGGTATCTCAAAGATTTCCTTTGCTTCAGGGTCGGAAAATGGACTTGTATGTGCATCGGGTTTAGAAGGTGGCTCGACATGTTTTCGCCCCATGATTTCCCGACATGTTTTCCCGACTCCAAGACCCGATTGGCCTAAGTAGAATTTCAGGTTTGTGGAACTCTCAAGCATCGGGACATGTCTTGCGATCTGCATGCTTCATGTCTCATGTTTCCCGAAACCCAAAACCCGAAATTTCCTTTTGTGTCGTTTTCAATGCTTTCCCATATTTTCCGACATACTCTTTGTTTGTGTCGGGTTTTTGACCTCTCTCGACATATTTTCCTTGTGTCGGGTTTCTTGACCTCTCCGACATATTTTCCTTGTGTTTATCTATATTTACCCAGGGGGTAAATATATATACAACAATTTGGCGACTCAACGGGATTACCTGCTTGCTAGGTAGAAGATCAGTGGCCTTTTAGCGATCCATTGGGCATGGAGTCATAAGCAATAACTTGAAACCAACCGATATCTCGATCCGAGGCACGATACCGCAACTCCTTCTACAAGAGCAAAGACTGAATGTAGGAAAAAAACATGAGAGCAACAAAACCTGTGCCGGAGCACTTAGGGAATTGAAACCTAACTACAACAAGACAATGTGCATCCGCACTTAGAGGAATTGAAATCTAATCTAATATTTACAAGGGTAAACCATTTCCCTTTTAGTAGCAATTTTTAGATAGATTCCGTTAACCAGAATCAGAAGTTCCTCTCCATCCAATGTAGACAATTGGAAGGCATTACTACTTTTACATCCCATGACCATGTAGGGGCCACTCCAAATGGCATCAAACTTGGAATGCCTTCCTGGTTTTGCTCGATCTGCATCCCATTTCAGAACTAGGTCCCCTTCTGGAAGGTCCTTGCTCTTGCTTTCTTATCAAACCATCTTTTTACTAAGGCCTGATCTTTCTCAATTGTTTGAACTGCATGTTCTCTAATTTCTTCCAATTCCATCAACTCTGCATACCTGGCCTCCATTGGTTCGAACTCAGACAACTCCAACTGCTTCATGAGCTCTAATGCTGGCAATTCTAATGATATAGGCAATACTGCCTCTTTCCCATAGACCAACTTGTAGGGAGAATTACCTATAGATCTCTTTGGCGTTATCCTGTCAGCCCATAATGCTGATTTTAGCTTGGTATGCCATGTTCTTTGATTTTCATCTAGAGTCCTTCTGATGATCCTTAGCAAATTCTTGTTCGTGGACTCTGCCTGTCCATTACCCTGCGGGTAATAATTTGAAGAGGTGCTCAAATAGATTCCATTCTTGACAGCCCATTATGTAATCTTGGAACCTATGAATGCCAATGCATTTATCGATATGATAGTGGCACATCGAACCTGGTCACTATTCCTTCATAAAATTCTAGTATATTAGACTCATTTGCCTCTTTGAGCGCTCGCTTATCCACTTGGTGAAGTAGTCATTCTGTGTGAGAATCCACTTGTGGCCTTGGCTTGAGTTTGGATTGATGACCCCGATGAAATCCAATCCCCATTACATAAATGGTTGGTCAACCAAGATTGGGTGCAATGGAAGCGCTGCTAGTCTTTCTTTGCTTTGAAGAGTGCACATTTCTTACACTTTCTTATCCATGTATAGCAGTCATTGAACACTGTGGGCCAATAATACCCTGCCTTCATTATCTTGAGAGTTGTTACTCGTGGGGAAAAATGTCCTCCAGAATCTCCATCGTGAAAATATCGTAACACCCTCTCAATTTGACATGTCCCAATGCACCTCAATAGAACTCCATTGATGTCTTTCTTGAACAAAACACCATCAACAAGAACATATGGAATAGCTTGTAATATAAAGTATCTCCTCTTTGCTTTGCTCATTTCTGGAGGGCATAGGCCTGCTTGTAGGAAGTGTATCATCTTCTGAGTCCAACAAGGAGTCGGCTACATCATCATTTTCTTATTCTTGACCATCCTGCAATACCAAGGTAGTCTCTTTTTCATCACCTGCTTCAACTTGTTGACTCAAGGCTAGCTGCTCACATAGTCCCTTTCCACATACTAGTTTGGTGACCTTGATCTCGATGTCATATTCCATGACACGAGTGATCCACCCTGCACGCTTCTCATTCAGATCCTTGTTTAGAAGGAATTCCTTGACTCCCGCATGAGATACCAATGATTGGATCTTGTTGTTTGAGACTAGGTGCTTGAATTTCTTTAAGCTCCTGATTACTACAAGGACATGCTTTTCAATGAAAGAGTACCTAGTTTCTTATTCCTCCAAGCCTTGACTGAAGAAAGAAACTGGTTGTTCTAATCCTTCTTTGTTTTGTTGTACCAAGATTGCAGAAATTGTGTCCCCACCACCAAAGGCATATAGCACGAAGTCCTTGGAGAAGTTTGGATTGACGAGAGTTGGAGCTTGAGATATAGCCTCTTTTATTACCTCAAAACTTGCCTTGCCTTCAGATGTCCACTTAAATGCCATGCTCTTCTTCAACATCAGTGTTATTGGCTTTACGAGAGCTGCAAAGTTTGGAACAAACCTGCGGACAAAATTGATCCTTCCTAAGAAGCTTTGAAGAGCCTTCTTATGACTTGGCAATGGCAATGCTCGAATTGCTTCAACTCTTTTTGGGTCAATCGTCAACCCCTCCTTTGAAACAATATGGCCAAGAAGTTTTCCCTCATGAGCCAAGAATATGCATTTTTTGGGATTCAATGATACCCCAAATCTTCTACATCTCTGAAATACTTGCCTCAAATGTAAGAGGTGATCCGCTGCATTTTTTGAGAATACAGTGATGTCGTCAAGATATATCAGAACTATTTTATTGATCAACCCCTTAAATGCCATATCCATTGCCCTTTGGAAGGTGGCTCCAGCATTTGATAGCCCAAATGGCATCTTCTTGTAGGCATAGGTCCCCCATTTGGTGGTGAAAGCCGTCTTGAATTGGTCATCTTCTTTCACCATCACCTGATTATACCCTGAGTAGCCATCTAGGAGAGAGAATTTCTCGAACCGGATACTACTTGCAATATTTGTTCCATTGAAGGAAGTGGGTAATGATCTTTGAGAGATGCCCTATTAAGGTCTCGGAAGTCCACACATAACATGATTTCTCCGCTTCTTCTTCCCCGACCGAACCAAGTTTTGCAACCTAGCTTGAGTGCTTGATTGGGAATATAATGCTTGCCTCTATTAGTTTGTTTAACTCTTTCTTCATAGAGGCTCAATGTGAGGGTTAACAGTATCCTCTCGCCCGATGGGCTTAGCATCGGATCCAATTCTATGGTATGTTGTGCCAAATTTGGATTGAATCCTCTCAAGTCTTCATAGCTCCAAGCGAAGACATCTGGAAATTCTTGGCAAAGCCATATGAAATCTGATTTCTCTGCTCAAAGTGGCCACTTTACCAATTTGAAGTGTTTTGCCTTCCCCAAATAGAATTGGCCCTGAATCTTCTCTCTTGACACGTATGTTAGCCTTTTCCTTACGGAGGAAGTGGTCGTTAGGGTTGAAGATAGACTCCAACGTTACTAAACCCTTGGGAAACTTGTTTGTCCGTGGTGCACTACTTGATCCCCATCCGCCGCTTAGCTCCTGTCCCGATTTCTAGCCGAGAATTCAGCCTCTTCTTGTAAAAAATTGATGATCGTTGATCGTTCTCAAACACTTTCCAGCTTGTGTTATTATCTAGAACTGTTGGCCTCACAATCACATGGATATGTGGTTGTGTTTTTTCCCTTTTGATATTTTCAACCACATCGAATGTTGCTCCAACTGCTGCGAGCCTATCTGTGGCTTCATTTTTCTTCCTGGGTATGGACACAATGTTGAAAGCTTTGAAATCCTCAATGAGGTCCCATACCCTGTTCTTATAGCTCTTCAGCAGGTCATTCTTTGTAGCATGTTGTCCCCTAACTTGGTTGACGATTAACTCGCTATCTCCAAACACCTGCAAGTTCTTTATGCCCCTTTTCCTGGCCCAATGAAGTCCATGAATCAATGCCTCGTATTCAGCCGTGTTGTTTGAACAGGAAAACTGGAAACGAAAAGCTGAAAAATATTTGATGTCTTGTGGTGAAATCAACATTGCACCACCTCCAGCACCTTGTCTGCTTCTCAAACCATCGAAAAATAATTTCCAAACTTTGCTTTCATCCTTTTGTTCAGGCTGAATGATGTCGGGAATGGGTGAATTTTCTTCATGTACACAATACACGCCTAATTCAGATTCTTCAATTTCCTTGTATGGGTCAAATTCATGACTCTTGTTTGCCCATTCATCCAAAGTTAAATCAGGAATTCCCTCGACCTTAGTACCTACTTCTAGATCACTTGAACACTCCTCCTGATCAAAAGCTGAGCAATTTGCATTGATAGGACCTGGTACATGAGGCTCAATATGGAAATTGGCAATTGGTTCTGACCTGATTGTTGCTTTGGCCCCATACCTTGTCTGAAAATCATGTGTGACCAATCTGCAGATAAATATCCACCAATTTTGTAGTGAAGTCCCTTGATAGACACAACACAAAGAGTGGCGGAAGGTCAATCACAGACACATCTTGCAGAACTGTAACATTAGGACATGAATGTAGTGTTAGGCTTAACCCCTTGATGACCCCAACTGTTCCCACTGCCGTTCCATCTAGCTGTACTACTCCTTTCAACACTGGCTCATACTTCAAACCCAGTTGATCCGCTATTTGCTTCGGCATCACTGAACTACTTGCCCCTGAATCTATCATGCAGTTGTGTACCAAGTGGTTTCCAACAACCAATGACACATAGAATGGTGGAGGCTTCAAATTCTTTCTTGTCTGGCCCCCATCATGTTGCACTGCATTAGTGAGAACTTTCTCATGTCCCCGATTTGATACATTTGAGGCAGACCAATTAGCCATTGCAGCTTGCAATAAATCTCGTTGCCCTGGGATCGCAAGTGATTCCCACATGGAAATGTTCACATGTGTCTTCTTCATTTGATCGATGATGTTGAAAGGGGATGAATTGTCCTTTTGTTGTCCCTTGTTTGGCACAACCTTTTCTGGAGCTTGAACAGGTGCGTGTGTTGCTACAACAGGTACCTTAGGCTGATTTTGCACATTTGGAGTTGTGTTTGGTCTACTGACCCCTTGTTGTGTAAGAGCAGGCTGAGAAACAATTGGATTAGATGGTTGTCCCTCTTCTATGTTTCTCTTCTTTGACCGTGTGTTGGCAGCCACGCCTTGAAAAGGTTGTTGGTTAACTCCACAGAAGTCTTCCGTTTGCCAATTGGCTAATGTGGTTTCTGTTGGAGGTCCTTCTTGTTGTGTTTCTTGCTATTGATTCCCTTCTTGGCTTGGTTCTTGAGGCACACCAATGGTTTGTACCATCAAGGCTTGATTTAGTGCGCCATTGAAACATGCTGACTGATTGTGAGGTAGATTGCAAGGGTAACACCAGTTGTACTCTTGTGCCATGTTGTTTTGTGTTGGAACCAAGGCTCTTGAGGATGTCGTTGCATTTGGATCATACGGTCGAAATGGCCTGGCAGCTTGAGGTTGTCCTTGGTTTTGGTTTTGATTTGTAGCCTGAGCTGGTGGTCTATTTTGTTGGTATGGGGCCTAGCTCTGCATCGTGCTTGAGGTGATATGGTCTGAAGCACTTTGAGCTTGCTATCTTTTGATAGTCACAATCTCATTTCAAGGTTCTGCAGCTTGTTTAATGACCTCCTGCAATTCCTTTGAAGTATTTAAAGAAGTCGACACCTCATTATTGCTTTGATTTCTAGGAGTTGGAATGGGATTCAACTCGGTGCTCGACTGGTTGTAGGATTTCCCATATCCGGATAGAGAGGCATTGGTAGCCTTGGTGTAAGCTTCAGCTTGGATCAAACAGTTCTCTACTCTAATAGTTGTGTTGTAGGCCCCTGGCAGCGTTGTCCCTCCCATTGATTGGATCATCATGGCTATGTCTGAATTTATAGCCTTTAAGAAATAAAGGAATGCTCCTTCGGCGGTTGGTCTAACGGCTATTGGAATCCTGTCCCATGTCCGTTGGAATCTGAAGTTGAAATCTGTCATTTGTTCGTTAGGAGCCCTTTTGATTGTTGTCAATTGTTCCAATAAAGACAAATTATCTGCCCTCTCCCCGAATTGGTTGCAAAGAGCTGAACAAAGTTGGTTCCAATTCGTAATAGACCCTGCTGCAAGGCTCCTAAACCATTGTAAGGCCTTACCTTTGAAAGATGAAGCCAATAACTTGACTGCAACATCCATTTCATTTATTTCGTGGATTGCACATGCATTAGCAATATCCTGGATGTGATCAATAGGAGTAGTATGATTTTCTCCTGTGAAATAGGGTATATTCTTTAGCGCTGCAACTGGAATTTGATTCTGAGCATTTAGGGCAAGTGGACTACTGCCCGTGAAATTGACAAAGGGATTCGGTGGTAGATGTGCCATTATGATTGGCCTAAGAACCCTGGTTGATGCGAGAAAAGGTCTACCAGGTGGAGGTGTAGAAAAGTCTGTTAGGTGGAGATGGTGATCTTTGTGGTCTCCTTCCTCTCTTCCTCTGCACGCCCGGTGATAGTTGCAAGTGGAAAAATAGCCCCTCTTCTCGAGTATCAGACCTGGTTTGAATTCTTCTCATGTGCCTAGGCAACTTGTGCTGCTACACCACTGAATTCTATCCCTTCGGAGTCGCCAGATGTGTTAGATAACAAGCCTCTAAAAGGCTGAATTTTGCCAAGTTACACACCAAACTTGACAATATTAAAAATAGGATTAAAAAATTTGAAGGACCTAGAGGAGACAAACTTCAACTCAAAATTCAGTCTTGTTGTGCAGTTGCGGATCCCCGAAAGGTACAGGCGGAACTCAAGTCATGCAATGCAACTTACAAAACCCAAATTGCCATGTGTCAGAACTTGGGACATGTCCGACACCCTAGAAAACCCGAAATGACTATTGTCGGGAATAGGACCATGCAATGCATCCCCCAAAACCTGAAATGACTGTTGGGTCTGCTTTGATGTTCTCGGACCTCGAAAACCCGAAACCCAAAAAACCATGAAATTTTGAAAGTCAAAATCTCAAAAAACTAAAGATACCCTTTTGAAGATTACCCCCAGATCTACCAACTGGTGAAATTTTGACTTGTTTTGAGCAAGTTAAGCCCTTGAAAATTGATTTCGGAGTTCAGCCTGGAAGATGCAAAATCCGAAATTGAAAAAACTGTAATTTTTTAGGCCAAATCTCATGAAAACTCCTTCAAATCTTGTGGAATGACCTCTTGGTCCCACCGGGTGTGCCAAAACTATTGGTGGTGAATCACAGCACCCCTGAGTGTCCGCAACTCGATGAGTTGAGACTCTCAGTGTGATTGCATAACATGGAGCCTTTCCCAAGTGTGGGACCTATTGAAATTGGAAAAGCTCTCGGAAGAAGGCCAGTTCCTATTCCTCTGTTCGATGCACACGTAAAATGTAGAGGGTTTACTCAAAAGCTAATCTAACTTGCCAAGGAAACAGGGTAAGAAGATGCATAAAAATAAAACCTAAACTAACAGAGGTGATGCACCGAGGAATGAAGAACAACTTTCTTGCCAATAAACACAAGCCATTAAAATGCAATGCAAGATCATGCACAGGTAACCAAATTCATAGTGAAAGGTCAAGGGGATGAAAATTAACACAGAAAGGGTTGATAATCATCCACAGACATGTATTATTTGCTCCAAAGATTGGCACAATACACTACAAAATGCCAAGAGGCAAAGTTGCATTACGATTTTAAATGGGAGGTTTGAACTCCACAAATTCACCTGCCAAAGAGAAGAAGGGAGGGGCAAAACAAAAATGTCCAACCTTTAGAAAGAAGCCCCTCCTTACAATTTATAGGAGGAAAAAGTGAGGGAGAATAGAAGAATTCGAAATCTACCCCAACCACCTCCAAGACTGCACCTAACTCATCTCATTATGCCAGTAGGTGAGACCCCTAACAACCCCAAAAAATGGCGAACTGTATTTTACATTTTTGAAGAACTTTTTCTCACCCAATTAAAGATATCCAATCATAGTTGGACAGAGGACCTTGTAAGCTTTCCAAAAAGTCCAACCTTGCATGAATCGAGCTCCCTGTCAAAAGTTATGGCCATCTGAATATTTCCCGCGTCAAGGTCTTCTGCCTGTCGGGTTCGGGGTTCTCCTCTGCATTTGCATCAGGTTTGGAGGTGCCTCGACATGTGTTTGATGCTTGTGTTTTCCTGAAACCCACTTCCGCCAGTATTTCCAAGATTTCCTTTGTTTCGGGGTCGGAAAATGGACTTGCATGTGCATCGGGTTTGGAAGGTGGCTCGACATGTTTTCGCCCCATGCTTTCCCGACATGTTTTCCCGACTCCAAGACCCGATTGGCCTAGGTAGTGTTTCAGGTTTGCGGAACTCTCAAGCATCGGGACATGCCTTGCGATCTGCATGCTTCATGTCTCATGTTTCCCGAAACCCGAAATTTCCTTTTGTGTCGGGTTTTGACCCCTCCGACATACTTTCTTTTGTGTCGGGTTTTTAACCTCTCCGACATATTTTCCTTGTGTCGGGTTTCTTGACCTCTCCGACATATTTTCCTTGTGTTTATCTATATTTACCCGGGGGTAAATATATATACAACACTTACCCTTAGTCATATTACAGATTATTAATATTCCCACTATGCCACAAACTAATCTCCATTAACTATTTTCTAGGAATTTAAAATTATCCACCCACCTACCACCTACTTTATGCCTATTTTATACCTAGCCTCTCCATCTAATCACCCAACTAAGCACAATTAATTCCACATAACCATAAGCTAAATGATCCTCCAAACCTAGAGGGTTCTATCTCTAGAAGCCTCTCCATTTTTCCCTCTTTTAATTCAAAAATTCAAATATTTTCCTCCTCTTCCATTGAATTTTTAATTCAATGGAGGATTCTTTCAATCTCTAGAATTTTCTAATTCTAGATTCTTCCTCATTCTCATGAATTTTCAACCATTTATTTATCCATCCTTCAACTATAAATAGTGATGCCACTCCCATGTACACCACCTTAGAACAATTACAAATAAATACAACCAAAATCTCTAAGCAAACTATCAATCTCCATAACATCTAATTAAGAAAAAATCATCATTTTATCAAGGGGAAGTGTTGCCAAAATCAGTCCACAAATATGAAGAATCTTGACTTCCATCCAAGGAGAAAATCCAAGCTATCAAAGAAGGATAATTTCAATTACATGTATATGATCTTCTCCCTCTTTTCATCATTGCTCAATCTGAGGTAAGAAGATTAGTTGTGTTAGTTTAGGATTTGAATCAATTTATTTCCTAGTTTATAAGTTGCACACTAACACCACTTTTTTTCTTACATTTTTGTTCCCACCATGGGGCTTACCCCCCAAAATTTTAGCATTCCATATTAAAAATAAGATGTGAAAATTTGGAGAAGTTTCATTAAGATTTATGCCTTAAATTTCAAATTTTTGTGACTATGTTCCGTTTTCAAATAAGATTTGACCCGTCAAACAACATTTATGTACATAAAATGATGCTTTTTACCTAAAACAACAAGTTTGGATGAAATTTTAACCCATGTGGTCGTAGGGATATACTTCAGCGCTTTCGTGAAACTCGTGGCACATTTTTTCATGCTTTAGCAATTTTTCTTAACATATTAGCGCCTTTGTGTCATTACATTATTCGTATGTGTAGGTTTAGTGCTTTTGTGCATGGAACAATACGTTTGACCATCATTTAGTGTGTTTGTTAACATAACAATGTTTTTGTGTCCACTAACCTATGTCAGGTGCAATTTCAATGCTTTTGATCATAGAGTAGTGTGTTTGCTAAGATATTAACACGTTTGCAATAAAATAAGCATTTTTTTCACACTAGCCTATGTTTGTGCAAGTTCAAGCATTTTTTCTTTTAAAGTAGCATGTTTGCAAATATATTAGCACATTTTCTGTACAATTGGTTCTTATATTAAAACTAATATCTCATCAATGCATGATTGATGCATTTGCTTAAACTTTAACATATTTGACCAAACAACATGTTTGCCAGAATTACTCGCTTGCTCTAATAACAATTTTGCATTAGTATTAGCCAACTAATCACACCTTTTGATATTTAGTGGTGTTTTGCAGCTTCTTACATTCTTTTTGTAGGAATATCACATAAATAAGGGGAAACTCTATCAAATTTAATATTCGATTAGTATTTTCCTAACACTTGTGGTTGGAGGATATTGTTCAACTAAAAAACTACTAACCCCTTGTTTTGCGGCTCAAACGGTACAAGAACGTTGGTGTTTGAAACAAACTACTAATGCCTTATTTTATAGGTCCCCTTGTCGAAGGCCCCCATCATACAAATTTTCTCATTAATTTTCATTATTCTATGTAATTCGTGTTATTGTTTGTTTTAACTCAAGACAACGTCGTGTATGCTCTACTCTTTCATCCTAGGATGATATTGAGGATCAAAAGTGGTTATTCTTCCCTCCCTTTAAATTTTTTTAGGGGGTAATGTGAACTAAATGTTGAATCCACACATTTAGCGTAGTCCTAGTGGTCTTGTGATCATTGGATTCACCTCCGTGCATGTAGACACACCCCATGTTTCAGCGAGGTATATAAATTCAAGGATAGTTGTCATTATTAGATAAGTGATCGCTTGTTTTAAGAGTGACGTGAAGTGAGGTGCTTCCATGTCCAAACACCTGTGCCTCAAAAAAAACATCCTTACAACATGGAATTGGGCCCCATGTACCACAAGGTATATTGGGGACTCCCCTAGAGAGCTCATTATCCTAGACTAGGTAGCCCTTTTGGCCGCATATCAAACTATAGTGCAAAGAGGCTATGTGAACTATAGTGCAAGGAGGCCGCACTTCTCAAGATCACTCGTTAGTCGATCACACATTGGAACTTAGGTGGAGATATAATTGTGACACCACCATCGGTGTGTGGTATTATAAGTGATTTGTAACTCGGTTGTAATCCCACTTGACTAACTAGGATTGTGTGTTAGGTTAGCACAAGGTTGTATAGATAATATATCAGATCTAAACATACATGCAATGAAAGAGGATATTCTACCAAAAGAATTATACAAAATAAGAGAAATAAATAAACACCAAATTTAACGTTGTAGTGCCCACTTCCCTTCGACACCTTTTGATATCGAATCGACCATGACATTGTTGACTATATTATGGACATTATTATAGTTTTGATTTAGTATGATGTTAGAGGTTGGACCATGGATTATTATTGTACTTGATTTAGTTATGATGCATTATGATTATTATATACACTTCAATGTGGATGATGATATACTATTTGACATGGATATATTATGAATGTTGTTCGGACACGTGATTTTTGGATATTGTGAGTAGACCTAAAAATGGACATTATATGATGATGATATAGTTGTTGATATAAATTGTAAGTGATATTTTTTATTGCCTTGATGTTGTTGTGATTCATATGTATAGATCATTTTTTATTATATTTATATCATATTAGATGTTCTTATATGGCCACGAGGCCGAAGGAGGTATTTGTGTTTTGCAGGTTAAAATATCACAACAAACATCGGGGATTGGAGACAAACCACATTGGAATTCTAGATGAATTCAAAAAGGTCACCATGGCAATTGTATTTGTTGTGTGTGTTGTATTTTGTTAGGGATTCCCATGGGGGATTACCTTTGAATGTGACCAATGGGTTATGTGTATTTTATTAATGTGGTTTCTTCTATTAGTGTTTGCATGTGTTTATTTTGTGATGCATTTACCCCTTTCATTATTCTTTTAATTGTGGAGAATTAATGTCAATAATCATATTGTTAAAATAAATAAATCAATCAAATTTGGGATATAAGAAAGTAATTATAGAAGTTTTTGGCTCTTGTATTAAATGTGGTAAGTGATGTGTAAGTATGTGTAAGAGTTGTGTAAGTCAAATTTTGGAGTATGAAACACTCCACCTCCTTGGAAATTAGAATTTGTTCTTGGAGGCTGATTTTGGAGGCTTTTGGGACAAGTAAAATTTGTCTCATACCTCTTAATTTTATTTACCAACCATACCTATCGTTTGAGGGTTGATTTTAGACCTTTTTAATGCATGTTTATAAGTCAAGTTGCATGTTTTAATTGCACTTTCTTCATGTTTTAAATTTGCAATCCTTATGGGGTGTGGGCTTGGTTGGAGTGTATAAGTAATTTGTCATATTTTCAACCACCTATTTATTATGCTTGGGGGAATGAATTTGACTTTTTTGTTGGAGTTGAGGATGTGTGATGTTGCATCCTACATGGATCCACCTCATCCTCTTCTCTTCCCTCTTATATAAAATTAGAATTCATTGCTTTATTTTGGGTTGTTGAACTTTTGGGAATGCTTCCTTGGGGTGAATTTTTCGGTTGATTGGAGCTCTTGCTTTGGAGGAGCTTTTGGGAAGACGTTTACATGTTTGTGTTTGGCTATTTGGATTGATTGCATTGGGATAGATATTGTTGTTCGGAACTTAGACAACTCTATCATGGAGAGGTAAGAGCTTGGCTCTTGAAATACTCTTTTCCTTATGAATGTACATGTTATTGTGTGAATGTTTTAGCATGTTTGAGGGTTGTTTGGATAGACTACCTAGGAATGGTTTAGGAGAAGGCTATGGGCACTCATTGAGGGGGCATAAGGATATGTGAGATGATTTATATTGGCGGTTTGTTACAGGTGGATACCCATTTCCCATTGGGAGGCATAAACAGCTTCCCCCATAGTTCTTGCTCCTTTGGCTTGCATGGTGAAGCCTAAGTTTTGTGTGATGTCTTTCATGTGGTTGCAAAACTGTTGTTTTGTTTTGGAATGTGTTTTTAATTTGAAATGTGCATGTTGAAAGATTTCTTGTGATGTGGAAGCCTTTTATTGTCATGAGTTGAAATACATTTCTTATTGCATTGTGGTTAGGGCTCGGGGGCCAATGAAGAAGGATGGCTTCTCCTCTTCATTGGATGTCTTAGTTGGGTGGAGAGCGTTGCCTTTCCCCGCCTTTGTTGTGATCCAAAAGGATAAATTCATGTTGTTGTTCTGGAGCAGAGGAGAAAGACAATTTGACAGTTCCATGTGAAATGAAATCTCATTATAACCCTTCCCACTTTGAAGTGGATGAATGTGTAAATGTTTTGAAATAGAAAGATGTTGTATGGATTATGAAATTTGTAAAGTGAAATGAAAAAGAGATAGACTTTGTTTTGCTTTGAAAGAATGTGAAGGAAATGTAATATGTATGATGAATTTTGAAGTTTGAAAGAAAGAAATTGAAATCTGTTATTGCATTCAAGAAATTAAAAGATGTAAAGTTGTATTTGAAATCAATAAAGGATTGCAATACCTTTCTTCATTTGCATTGTTGCATTGAAATCTGATCTTTAAATGTTATTGAAATCTCTGTTTGAAATAAAGGAATACGTATGAAGGAATTGCATTACTTTGTCCTTTTTAAAATATGACAAATTGGAAACCAGACTTTACATTTTAGCCATTAAATGGTTTGTTGAATCAACTAAATGGATTTGACTAGGATTAGAATGAACTTCCATACTTGAATGATGAAAAAGTTAGATAGACCCTTTTAACTCGATCTCTATTTTAAAATTTAAAACTCGGAAAATAATATATCTAAAATGAACATTCAAACCTGCAAGTAAGAAATAACAATGAAACATTAAAATTAAACATGGCAAGATATAAATGAGTTCAATTTGACAAAAAAACACTTAAGGAAATATTTTAAAACATTGCAAAATCGAGCCCAAACCTTTCACAGTATTTTTACTTATGGAAGTTGTAAAAATTCAAATTGGAAATCAATCAAGTAAAATTACCTTCAAATACATCCTAAAATTCTTCTTAGAACAATCCTCCATGTCTATTTGACATGTTGAGAGAGGAGGAAGATCAAATTGAACAAAATTTATAAGTTAAAATTTACTAGTTTGCTTTTAAAAATCTTACGAGTCGTTTTCTTCACATTTTCCCGTAAACTTTATCAAAATCTAAAATTAATGATCTCAATACAAATGGGGCATCGAGAGATTTCCAGAAAGTCCTTGTTTGCCAAAAATTGAGCTCTCTATCAAAAGTTATGGCACTCTGAAGTTTTCCTTCCTTGGCAGAAATTTTGGGAAAATTTTCCTTGGTGGGTCCACGGCCGGAATTTTTCCCTTAAAATCCTTAGGAAATTTTTTGAGAAAATTTTCAAAATTTTCTCCGCTGACCCACAACCAATCAGAGGCTGCCATGTGGCACCACGAGGTGTCGGCGGAAGGGTAGACCTCTTTTTAACTTAACACATCCAAAAAAATTTGGGAAAATTTTCCAAGTTTTCCCGCCATTCCCTGCGCCCGTGACCAATCAGGTTATGCCACATGGCGTCACGAGGCAACGGTGGAGGCGCGGCACCTTTTTCAACCTTAGCACTTTTAAAAATTTCTTGGGAAAATTTTCTTAGTTTCCTCTGCCTCCCCACCGGCCCATAGCCAATAGGGTGATGACACGTGGCACTATCTCGGGTTAGGCAGAGGAGGCGCGGGAAGTTTTTTCCCTTAGTGTTTGCGACCCAAAACACTTAATTCCTTAAACCGCTCTAACACTCCGACTTTTTTCCCCGAGCTTCCCCAAGCCGACACGTGTCCTCTTCGAGGCCCACAGTGCGCGGAGGTAAATCACGCTTTTCCCGAAGAGTGGAAAAGCGCTAAAACTATTTCCGCGTCAACCCACGCAAGGGAAAATTTTCAACACTGGCCCGCAGCCTCGCTCTTGGGAAAATTTTCTCCCAAAGGTCCGCGGCCCATAACTTGAGTTTTATGAGGAGTTAGGAGGACTTATTTATATCATTGGAAATGTGAGGAAATTTCCTATCTAATGAGAATGATTTAGGGAAATTTTGAATGCGTTAAGTGTTAGAAAAATCCAGTTGAAGCTTTAATCCTATTAGAGAATGGGTATGGTGAGGGATTACCCTCTCGAACCTTATTGAACCTTCTAACCCTTAAATTTAGACCTTATGACCTCTAATAATTGTAAATAAAGGAACAATATATTCTAGTGTATTAGATTTGTTCGGAACTTGTTAGTGATATTTGTTGCCTTGTAACCTGGTAGTAGAATCTTTTAAACAAAAATAAAATATTCCATAATTTTCCTAACTAATCATAGGTTGTTTCTTGGGTCTCAAGTGGGTTGTTTTAGCGGGCGTTACACTTGGTATCAGAGTAGTAGTTCAAAATCTTGGACCATTAGGCACACTAGAAAACTTGACAAATTAAACTTAAACCTAGCACACTTTTAATCTAGAAAACAACTTAGTTTAGAAATTACATATTTTAGTAAACATGGAAATTGAATAAAACTTAGGAAAATGAACTAACTCTCGCCTTGGTCTTTGTAAGAGGCACAGATGGGATGAGGGGACTTTTCACATAGACCTAGACTTACCACCACCAGATTAGGCTATAGCAACCATCCTACCCTATATTTTGCAGACACTTCGGGATGTTAATGCCACTCTACACGGAGGATCGGGGAGGAGGACATGCAATCGAGACATGACGAAGCCCCTTCCATTGAGGTTCAAGCATCTCCTCGACCTAGCGAGGATCATGGGGAGAGAACTCCCATGCAGATTCATCTAGGGTAGAGTCACCACAGAGGGAACAGGGTGACCAAGTTTGCAGCATGAGAGAGGTCTCAAAGCCCTAGGATAGGGATGAGCATGCAAAGATACCTAGAGGCTATCAAACCATAGCTGCAGATCACATCAGGGAGATCCTGAAGCTTCGACCATCACATTACTTAGGTGAATTAGGTGGATTTCAGCCGAAGGCCTGACTAGTGAGCTTGAGCGGTTGCTCAAGCTTTGTCCTTGTTCTAGCAATATGAAAGCTCATGTTCTAATCCATCTACTAAGGGATGGAGTAAGAGTCTCGGTGGAGGACAGAGAGGAGTAGAAGTTCCATGTTGATTCCGAGATAGTGACCTAGGAGATCTTTGAGGAGCATTTCAGGAATAGATATTTGTCATAGAGGTTTATATAGTAGAGGATCGATGAGTTCCATGACCTTCGACAGACATCTCTTTCAGTAGCAGAGTATGAGAGTAGGTTTTTGGATCTACTCCAGTATGTTGAGTACATGCGGGATGAGCAGTGCGCAGATTCACAAGTTCATCGGGGCCTGAATCTAGACATTGGAGGTGCAGTGCGGATCCATTGTCCACAGACATTAGCATAGGCCGTCGAGAAGGCCTATATAGCATAGGAGACTCGGGGAAAGACCCAAAAGGCTAGAGACTGAGTCTCGGAGCGCATACTGATAGATGTAGGATAGTAGATCCAGGGGGTCAATACCTCCTCCTCGTGGTGGCCATATTTTTCACGATCATTGTTTAGACTCCCAACAACAACAACGGTAGTCCCGCCCACCTTATAGACCTCCACAGAGAGTTGATGCTGAGAGAGTCAAAGTATGGGGCCTCCTCCTAGGGGTCCCATTAGGACATGAGGCTAGTGTGGATTGTTAACACAAGATTATATCTTGTGCGAGATGATTTGGGAGTGGAGTCGGTGATTTCAAGGCTCGGGAGACTGTTTTATTCTGACATCTCTACTATGTAGCTTAAGCAAAGTGTGTGTTATGGGGTTGCTAGATATATGTTGTTATACTCAAAGGTGGTCGATCACGGGAGAGGGGTCTAGTGGACCATCACTAGATGATCACCCCATTTTGAGAGAGTTTGGAGATGTCTTTCCAAGGGAATTTTAATGGTTTCTCATTTGAGTCGAGATGGCCTTCTTAGGCACGAGAGGCCGGATTTATGTTCACAGAGATGGAGGCTTGAGGTAGCACATCTTGGTAGAGGCACATCATGCACCCTATTCAGCCCATCCCGGGTTGAAGAAGATGCACGCCACCTTGTGACAGTTATACCATTGGAGAGGACTTTGTAGAGATGTGGCCCAGTTCATGTCATGATGTTTAGAGTTCCAAAGAGTTAAGGCCAAGCATCAACATCTAGCTTGCCTTCTCTTTCCTCATGCTTTCTTGGAATGGAAGTGGAACACCATTTCCATGGATTTCATTGTTGGGTTGCGATGTCGAGTTATCACTACAATGCCATCATGGTCACAGATTGATAAATTGACAAAAGTGGCTCACTTTTCTCCGGTGAAGACCACTTATACAACTAAATCGTAGTACGGGTATATTTGGATGAGATTATCGGGTTAAACGGGATTCCGTAGAAGATCATTATTGACCGCGATCATTTGTATACTTCCCATTTTTGGACTACCATATAGTATGCCCTCGGGATGAAGATTAACTTCAGCACAAAGATATCACCCCAGAGACAGGATGGACAAACCGAGTGGATGAATCAGATTTTAGAGGACATGCTCGGGATGTATGTGATGGATCAGCGATCTAGATGGGAGGAGTACTTGTACTTGGTGCGAGTTTTCCTACAATAATAGTTTTCAGATTTCCATAAGCATGGCTCCTTTTTAGGCTTTGTATGGTAGGGAGTGTAGGACACCCCTTAGCTGGGACAAGCTAGAGGATAGGGTTTCTCTTGGACCAGCTCTTCTATAGGACATGGAGCAGCGGTGGTGTTGATCGAGGCAGAGACTATAGGAGGCACAATGAGCAGAAGAAGTATGCATATCAAAGCATAGGATCAAACGTAGTTTTGATGTGGGCATGAAGGTGTTCCTTCGTGTTAGGTCACACAAGATCCCTATCCATCATGGAAAAGGTTCTAAGTTAGCTTCTAGATTCGTGGGTCCTTTTGAGATCTCAGAGCGTATTGGCCCTTTGGCCTACCGTATAAGCATTGCCACCTAGCTTGTCTAGCATACATAATGTGTTTCATGTTTCATTTCTTAGGATATATGTTACAGATCCTTCTCATGTGTTAGATTGGACATCATTATAAGTACAGGATCGGGGCGGGTGATGGTGGAGCCCATTTACATTATAGATCGCAGGACCCTGAGCCTTCGAGGTAGAGAGATTGATCGTGTCCTGTGCAGGTGCCATGGGATAGATATGATGAGACTATAGGTACATGGGAGGATACTACCTTATAGCGAGTTCAATTTCCACATTTTTTTCAAAGTGACTTCCGGGAGGAAGTCAAGTCTAAGGGAGGGGATGTAGTGCCCACTTCCCTTTGACACCTTTTGATACTGACCATGACACTGTTGACTATATTATGGACATTATTATAGTTTTGATTTAATATGATGTTAGAGGTTGGACCATGGATTATTGATGATATTGATTTAGTTATGATGCATCATGATTATTAGAGACACTTTATATGTGGATGATGATATACTATTTGACATGGATATATTATGAATGTTGTTCGGACATGTGATTTTTGGATATTGTGAGTAGACCTAGAAAATGGACATTATATGATGATGATATAGTTGTTGATATAAATTGTAAGTGATATTGTTTATTTCCTTGATGTTGTTGTGATTCATATGTATCGATGATTTTGTGATTATATTTATATCATTTGGATGTTCTTATATGGCCACGAGGCCGAAGGAGGTATTTGTGTTTTGCAGGTTAAAATATCACAACAAACATCGAGGGATTGAAGACCAACCACATTGGAATTCTAGATGAATTCAACAAGGTCACCATGGCAATTGTATTTTTGTGTGTGTTGTATTTTGTTAGGGATTCCCATGGGGGATTACCTTTGAATGCGACAAGGGGTAATGTGTATTTTATTAATGTGGTTTCTTTTATTAATGTTTGCATGTGTTTATTTTGTGATGTATGTACCCCTTTCATTATTCTTTTAATTGTGGAGAATTAATGTGAGTAATCATATTGTTAAAATAAATCAATCAATCAAATTTGGGATATAAGAAAGTAATTATAGAAGTTTTTACTCTTGTATTAAATGTGGTAAGTGATGTGTAAGTATGTGTAAGAGTTGTGTAAGTCAGATTTTGGAGTATGAAACACTCCACCTCCTTGGAAATTCGAATTTGTCCTTGGAGGCTGATTTTGGAGGCTTGTGGGACAAGTAAAACTTGTCCCATACCTCTTAATTTTATTTACCAACCATACCTATGGTTGGAGGGTTGATTTTAGACCTTTTTAATGCATTTTTATAAGTCAAGTTGCATGTTTTAATTGCACTTTCTTCATGTTTTAAATTTGCAGTCCTTATGGGGTGTGGGCTTGGTTGGAGTGTGTAAGTAATTTGTCATATTTTCACCCACCTATTTATTATGCTTGGGGAATTAAGTTGAATTTTGTGTTGGAGTTGAGGATGTGTGATGTTGCATTGTACATGGATCCACCTCATCCTCTTCTCTTCCCTCTTCTATAAAATTAGAACTCCTTGCTTTGTTTTGGGTTGTTGAACTTTTGGGAATGCTTCTTTGGGTGAATTTTTGGTTGATTGTGAAAGAGGGATTCGCAAGAACCAAGATCGAAAAGCGATGCACGAACGAAGTTGCACTCCGATGGTAACGTCAAGCCAATGCAATACACAAGATTTGAATCAATGGAAAGAAGATTGCAAGTAAGAAGAATGGGTCTGCTCATTCTCATAGATCAAAAAATAGGAAGTACAAATAGGGGTGTTGTGTAACCCCCATGCCTAAACATGGAAAGAACCTCAATGACGCCACTAATGCATATGAAATTGACTGACGCATATGATGCCACTAGAAGAGGAGTTACAATTCCAAATAAGGAATGTAACTCCTATGACGCATTGACGCAAATGACAATGTCAGATTCTATGACAGAATTTGACACTTGTCATTTGACTTCCTAAGACCTATGACTCTCACAAGGTGAGATGACTCACCTAGGTGATGTGGATGATGACTGGATAGTCACACACACCAACACCCCCTTCATTGAAGCCGAGGAAGAAGTCAAGGTAAGCGTAATGAAAAATAAGACTCCCCTAGACAACTAAGAAAGATGTGTCAATGGGCCCAGCAACTAAAGGCCTGATAAGGTGCCCATGTACAAACAACATCTTTCTGGAAAGAAGAAGAGGAGAAGAAGGAGGACTATATAGCCCAAAGAAGATGGGCGGTTGTAGCAGACCTCACCCCAAGAAGAGACCGCAAGTGAAGAAACTTCACCTCAGTGAAGGGCTTGGTGAAAATGTCTGCAACCTGATCAGCTGTCTGAACATACTATATGTCGATGATGTTTTCATGTATCATCTCCCGTATGAAGTGCATATGAATCTCAATGTGCTTCATCCGCTGATGCTGAACGGGATTTCTACAAATCGAGATAGTGCTCATGTTGTCACAGTAGATAATGGTAGGCCGCCGAAAGTGGATGCCAAACTCTGTCATGATACCCTATAACCAAACAGCTTCTGTGGCAGCGTTAACTACTCCTCTGTATTCTGCTTCTATCGATGATATGGCAATGGCATTCTATTTCTTGCTGGACCAACTGACAGGACCTGAACCAAGAGTGAAACTGTAGCCTGAGGTAGACTTCTAATGATCTAGATCACCGGCCCAATTTGAGTCTGTAAAT
Source organism: Taxus wallichiana var. yunnanensis (assembly GCA_018340775.1). Classification (NCBI taxonomy): domain Eukaryota; kingdom Viridiplantae; phylum Streptophyta; class Pinopsida; order Cupressales; family Taxaceae; genus Taxus; species Taxus wallichiana. Next base: position 565,040,479 of record CM031239.1, on the reverse strand, counting down.
CCAATCATGTCAATCTCAGTCCCTCCTAAGTAATGAATACCATCTGTGTGAGTGCCACAAACATAGTGAAGGATCCACTTTACTTCTTTTAAGTGCAGCTCATGAGGCTCCTGCATAAATCTGGACACGATCCCGATGACATATGATAGATCTGGTAGAGTGTGAGTAAGGTATATCAAGCTTCCCACCAACTGTCGATAAAGGGTACCATCAACAAAGGGGGAAGAGCAATCAGAAACCAACTTAATCCTGGAAAGAAAAGGAGTAGGTGAGGACTTGTAGTCAGACATGTGAAACCGAGAAAGCAAATCAAGAGAGTACTTAGGCTGCAAGATCATAATTCCTAAGTCAGATTGTGAAATCTGGATCCCAAGAAAGTAATGAAGCAATCCTAATTCAGACATGGAGAACTTGTTGGCCAAGGAGATCTTCACATAATCAATGATAGAGGAAGAGCTACTTGTGATCAACAAGTCATCAACATAGAGAACAAGAATAAGCATGGAGTCATCCTATCACAGAATATACACATTTGGGTCAGAGTGACACCGAGTGAACCCTGATGCAAGTAAAAAGGAGTCCATCTTGGCATACCAAGCCCGAGGGGCTTGTTTAAGGCCATAGAGAGACTTCTTTAATTTTCAAACAAGGGATGGATCATGGACATAACCCGGAGGTTGTTCCATATATATCTCCTCCTCTAGGTCCCCATGAAGGAAGACACTCTTAACGTCCATCTGGTGGACTTCCCATCTGTTAGTGGCAGCGATGGCAAGGGTCAGTCAAATGGAAGTCATCTTTGCAACCAGAGAAAAGGTTTCTAAGTAATCAACCCTAGCTACCTAGGAGAAACCCTTAGCTACAAGTCACACTTTATACTTCTCGAATTCTCCATTAGCTCCATACTTTGTTCAATATACCCACCTACACCAAATGATTTTTCTTCCTTTCAAAAGAAGGGTAAGATCCCAAGTGTCATTATTTATGAGTGAGGAATACTCCTCATCCATGGCAGAATCCCACTCAAGAATCCCAGAAGCTTCCTGGAAAGATGGTGGATCAGAAGCAGAGGTGAAGAAGGAGTGAGGTCTAGTGAAGTCTGAGTGAGTACGTCTCTCATCCAAAGGATCTCCAACTAAATCTCTAGCACTCTGTAAAGTTTTCCTAGCCCAAAGAGGTCCCGAAGGCTCAGGCTCAGAGTTGGAAGATTCTTCACTTGAGTGAGAAGGGACATAGTCCTCATCATCACTACTGTCAGAATCAGAAGACTCAGAAGTTTGAGGATTGGGAGGAGCAGGGAGAGGTGGAACTCACTCAACAACATCATCATCTAAAGAGTCAGAATCTGAATCAGTGGGAAAAAGGACCTCAGTGGAAGTTGAAGTCAAGGATGACTCATCAAACTTCACACTCCTCTCAATATAAAGCTCACGGGTGGTAGGGTTCAACAATCGATATCCCTTCATGCCATCAGGATACCCGATAAAGATACAAGGTTTGGATTGTGGATCTAATGCCTTACGTTTCTTTTGAGAATCCAAGCCATAGCCTTGGATCGAAGACTCGAAAGTGCTCGACATCAGGCTTGTGTCCAAACCAGGCTTCAAAGGGTGTCATCCCTCTTACTGCCTTGTGTGGAACACAGTTCTAAATATAACAAGCACAATTCACTGCTTTAACCCAATACTATGGAGGAAGAGATTTGAGTGAACCATACAAGTAGCCATCTCCTTTAAAGTTCGGTTCTTTCTTTCTGTAACTCCATTTTGGAAAGGGCTGTAAGCAACTGTATGCTACAAAGCAATCCCCTCAGAAGTGTAGAAATCCTCAAACCTGTTGCTCACATACTCGCCTCCATTGTCGGTTCGAAGAACCTTGATAGACCATTCCGCTTGTTTCTCAGCAAGAGCCTTAAAGTTTTGAAAATGCTCAAAAACTTTAGACTTAAGCTTAAGAAAATATACCCAAGTATAATGTGAAAATTCATCAATGAAGGTTAGTATATATAGAGCTCTAGTAAAAGAAGGAGACGGAAAAGGGCCAGAAATGTCACTATGAACAAGATCTAAGGGACGAGTAGCTCTCAGGATTTTCCCTTGTCAAAGCTTTTTTTCAGGGTGCTTTCCAAGGGTACAACCCTCACAAAGACCCTTAGAAAACTTAACTCGGGGTAGCCCATTGACCATTTCGTTTTGGCTCAATTGTTCAAGGTAACAATAATTTAGATGCCCAAAACACTCATGCCATAACTTGCTAACCTCATTTGCATGAGTGAGCAAGGCATTGGGCGTCGAATCAGAAGAGAAGTGGGAAAAGGTATACAACCATGAACGGTGATATGCCTTTCCCTCAGCCACAAGCAAGTCGAGTTAAGCTCATGAATAATCACCGAGTTAGGACCAAATTCCACTCGCATTCCTTCACCAAGGTGGGTGATTTGGTAAACCGATAGGAGATTGGTAGAGAGATTGGGAACACTCAACACTTGGTTAAATGTTCCACCTTCTATCTCTACTAATCCACTACCAGAAATCGACACATGAGTGTCATCACCCAATGTGATTTGGGACATGCCACATGGTTCAATGCTAGAGAATTCAACCTCTGAAGAAGCCATGTGGTGCGAGGCACCGGAATCGATAATCCAAGTTGATGATGGAGCTGATCTAGCTATGAGGGCCTTACCTTTCTTCTTTTCATTTTTAGTCTCCTTTGCATTAGAAGACTCGCCTTTCTGAGCATTTTGTTTAACAGATTCAGGAACACTTATTTTATTCTTCTCAAGTAAATGAGTTAAGTGATCAATTTGTTTATGAAAACAATGATGCTCTCGTCATGGCCAGAATTCTTACAATATGAGCATTTATACTTTTCCTTCTTCGCTTTAGGCTCAGAAGTCGAAGTATGAGTGATGGGATTAACTGGGGGTTGGTTGGTCTTGGTTTCTTTCTTAGGTTGGTCCTTATTTTATTTCTTCTTTTCATTTTTCTTGCCCTTATTCACCACAAGGGCATGTGACTTGGATTTTAGAGTCCCCATTTGAATGAGTTTGTCCTGTTCTTGAATGAGTTGGGATGAAAAACTGTCAAAGGAGGGCATAGTCCAAGTACTACCCAAGGCGTCTTTTGTGGCATGGAAATTTGAAACAAAGATAGAGTATTCAGGACCTAACTTAGAAAGAATCAACAAGATCAATTGAGAGTCTTTCTTCTCCACTTTACATTCCTTTAGAAGCAGTCTAGTGTGGACAAACTTTGAGAAGAAGGCCTGTAGGTTTTCAAAGTCACTAGGATTTAACCCTAGTAGTTCATTCTCCAAATCATGCACTCTCATGTCATCTTGCTTCCCAAACATATCATCAAGCATTTTCCATGCTTGATCGGGTGTTGAGGAAGTTTCGATGTGGAAGAGAAAGTCGGGAGAGATGGACATACAAATAAGACCTAAGGCTTCATCACAATGGTTGAACCATTTAGATTTTTCAGTTCATCATTAGGTTCGGTCTCTAACCCCATGGTAACTCGGTATAACCCTTTACTTCACAAAACCAATATAATTTTAGATTTCCATTCAAAGAAATTAAAAGGTGTGAGCACTGGTACTTTAGAGATATCCATAATGAAGAGATAGAACCAAGGAATGCAGAAGGAAGGAGAGAGAAAAGAAACAACCACCCCAGAACAAAATTACACCCCCGAGTTTGGCACTTTATAATTCAGTGCGTTGATTACAACCAGATGTGACTGTGTTCCGAGAACCAATTTGTCACTCACCTTGCAATTAGCGTAATAATGCGCAAAGGTGGAGACAACAATCAAGGTTCGTTGGGCGCAGCAGATCGTCACAACGCAAGCAAGACAAGAATGAGAGAAACAAGAGGGGAAGAAAGGGCTTTGTGAGAAATAGTGTCTCACATCGCATGAAAGAATCCCTTTGTCGTAAGACTGTGGCGGATGCACTCACAAGTCCACAAAAAAAGGAATAGAACAAAGCTCAAGAAAAAATGAGCTGAATTAAGTAATACAAAGACACCCCCCAGAATGCGGCACTTTATAAAATTAGTGCATTTACAAAACTAATGATCCCATCATCTAGAGTGTGAAAAAACATGCAACTTTGACTAAAGAAGTGCTCAAAACCGAGCAACGAGTCAAAATTTATAGCAAAAACCAATTCCCGTCAATTGATGAGAAAAAGCCAATAAGCCTGCAAACGGATTAAAAAAGTGCCCTAAATGCATGCAAAAGGTGTCGTATGTATGCCCGTTGGAAACGAAACATAATTTGAGATAGGGTTTGTTTGTATTACGAGGGGGGATTAGCCACCTGCCAATCCCGGACCTCACCCTTCGTCTTCGGCACTCGACGGAAGGTAAAAAATACAACAAGCCAAAAACCAAATTTTACAATGCCAAAGAAATGAAATGTTTTTACCTTATACCTTTTAAAAGTAATGAAACAAAACGTTTTTAAGAAAAGTGATAAAGTAAAATGTATGCAAACACGTTTTTTTTAAGGTGAATAAAAAAACGTATTTTAGAAAGGATATTACCTAGCAGGTAGATGAGAAAGCCACGTGGGAAGGAGGTAGGCCATGTACCAGGAGAGGCAGTAAAAATAGATAACCGAGTGTAATTTTCTCTCAAAAAAATGCAAAATTTGTAGGAGAAAACGCTCAAAACAATGCAAAAATAATGCCAGCGTAGGAGGAGTTGAGCAGGTGCTGACAAGAACGGCATTTGCAGATTTCAACTTGTTTCCAATGCCATACGGGAGCAAGCCGTGTAGAAAATGCCTGAGTTGTAGAGAAAATGGCCAAGCAGAGGAGAAAATGCACTTCAAACCACGTGTAGGTTGAACGTTGATTAGGAAAGGTGAGATTTGAATGGCTGTAGATCAATGTAGAGAAATTTGAGCCCGAGGTAGCGAGAAATAAAGGGCCTGTAAACAAAACACTAGTCCAAGAACCACGGTAGAATAGGTGCACAGAAAAAAAAACCCCAGCAATGCAAGCAAGGCAATGCAAAAGAGTTGACAGGTAGAAAATGCCCAAGCACAAGGAGTGGAAGGGAAACACGAGTCAATATGCAAAAAACGTGCATGCAAAGGTAACCTTGAGACAACAATGAACCACAGCGATGAGGAAAAAGCTCGAAATAGTCTGAGTATACACCGGTGAAAAAAAAACAATGATTCCAACCAGTAATCATAGGTCCACGCCAAAAAATGAGCTCTTCTTTTACCCTTGCAGCGCTGAATCTGAACACAACTAGCAAGAAACACACAAACAACCTAGAAACAACAGCCACAAAGATCTAGAAATATCCAAATACGAACTCAGCTGATAAGCAAACCAACCAAATACCTTAACTTGCAACTGTTGAAACCTCAATACGAGGTGAGCAATAATTCCAAAATGATAATCGAAAAAAAAACTTGCACACGAGGAAATGAGAAGAAACCAGAAGTAATAAACAACTGAGAAACAAAGAGTGCATGTTTACTGAAACCAGCTCTGATACCATGAAAGAGGGATTCACAAAACCGAGATCAAAAAGTGATGCACCACAACAAATTTGCACTCCGATGGTAACGTCAAGCCAACACAATACGCAAGATTCGAATCAATGGAAAGAAGATTGCAAGTAAGAAGAATGGGTCTGCTCATTCTCATAGATCAAAAAATAGGAAGTACAAATAGGGTGTTGTGTAACCCCCATGCCTAAACATGGAAAGAACCTCAATGACGCTACTAACGCATATGATGTTGATGACACATATGACGCCTTTAGAAGAGGAGTTACAATTCCAAATAAGGAATGTAACTCCTATGATGTATCGATGACGCAATGAAAATGTCGATTCTATGATAGAATCTGACACTTGTCATTTGACTTCCTAAGACCTATGACTCTCATAAGGCGAGATGACTCACCTAGGTGATGTGGATGATGACTAGACAATCACACACACCAACAGTTGGAGCTCTTGATTTGGAGGAGCTTTTGGGAAGACTGTTACATGTTTGTGCTTAGTTGTTTGGATTGATTGCATTGGGATAGAGATTGTTGTTTTGGAACTTAGACAACTCCATCATGGAGAGGTAAGAGCTTGGCTCTTGAAATACTCTTTTTCTTTATGAATGTACATGTTATTGTGTGAATGTTTTAGCATGTTTGAGGTTGTTTTGTAGTAGCGCCTAGGAATGGTGTAGGATAATGCTATGGGGCCTCATTGAGGGGGCATAAGGGAATGACAAAGTGGCATCAGATTTATTGTGGAGGGAGTTTGGGATTGGGATCCACCATGGAAAATAAATAGCTTACATTTCTTACTTTGTGGGGGGCATAAGGAAATTTGTGGGGGCATAAGGAGGGATTGTGGGGGCATAAGGAAATTTATGGGGGCATAAGGAGGGATTTTGGGGGCATAAGGAGGGATTTTGGGGGCCATAAGGATAAGTGAGATGATTTATATTGGCGGTTTTGTTACAGGTGGATACCCATTTCCCATTGGGAGGCATAAGCACTTCCCCATAGTTCTTTCTCCTTTGACTTGCATGTGTGAAGCCTAAGTTTTGTGTGACGTATTTCATGTGGTTGTAAACTGCTGTTTTGTTTTGGACTTTGTTTTTAATTTTAAATGTGTATGTTGAAAGATTTCTTGTGATGTGGAAGTCTATTGTTGCCATGAGTTGAAATACATTTCTTATTGCATTGTAGTTGGGGCTCGGGGGCCAATGAAGAAGGATGGCTTCTCCTCTTCATTGGATGTCTTGGTTGGGTGGAGAGCGTTGTCTTTCCCCTACCTTTTTGTGATCTAAAAGGAAAAATTCATGTTGTTGTTCCGTAGAGCAGAGGAAAAAGATAGTTTGACAATTCCATGTGAAATGAAATCTCATTGTAACCCTTCCCACGTTGAAGTGGATGAATTTGTAAATGTTTTGAAATGGAAAGATGTTGTATGGATTATGAAATTTTTAAGTGAAATGAAAAAGAGATAGACTCTATTTTTTCTTTGAAAGAATGTGAAGGAAATGTAATTTGTATGATGAATTTTGAAGTTTGAAAGAAAGAAATTGAAAGATGTAAAGTTGTATTTTAAATCAATAAAGGATTGCGATACCTTTCTTCATTTGCATTATTGCATTTAAATTTGATCTTTAAATTTTATTAAAATCTCTATTTGAAAGAAAGGAATACGTATGAAGGAATTACATTACTTTTTCCTTTTGAAAATATGACAAATTGGAAACCAGACTTTACATTTTAGCCATTAAATGATTTTTTGAAACAACTAAATGGATTTGACTAGGATTAGAATGAACTTCCATACTTGAATGATGAACAATTTAGATAGATCCTTTTTAATCTAATCTCTGTTTTAAAATTTAAAAGCTGGAAAATAATGTGTCTAAAATGAACAATTTGAACTGTAAGCAAAAAAAAACAATGGAACATTAAAATTAAACATGTCAAGGTATAAATGAGTTCAATTGGACAAAAAACCCTTAAGGAAATATTTTAAAACATTGCAAAATCGGGCCCAAACCTTTCACAGTCTTTTTGTTGTCAGAAGTTGTAAAAATTCAAATTAGAAATCAATCAAGCAAAATTACCTTCCAATACATCCTAAAATTCTTCTTAGAACAATCCTCCATGTCTATTTGACATGTTGAGAGAGGAAGATCAAATTGAACAAAATTTATAAGTTAAAATTTACCAGTTTGCTTTTAAAAATCCTGCAGGCCATTTTCTTAAAATTGACCCCTTAAACTTTATCAAAATATAAAATTAATGATCTTAGTGCAAAGAGGGCATCGAGAGATTTCCAGAAAGTCCTCGTTTTCCCAAAACTGAGCTCTCTATCAAACGTTATGGCCCTATGAAGTTTTCCTTCCTTGGTGGGCCCGCGGCCTGAATTTTTCCATTAAAATCCTTAGGAAAATTTTTGGGAAAGTTTTCAAAATTTTCTTCGCTTCCCTGCCAATAAGCAGCCAATCAGAGGCTGCCATGTGGCACCATGAGGTGTCGGTGGAGGGGCGGACCTCTTTTTAACTTAGCGCATCCAGAAAATTTTGGGAAAATTTTCTAAGTTTTCCCGGCCTGTTCCGCTTAGGCCCACGACCAATCGGTGATGCCACGTGGCGTCATGAGAAAACGGTGGAGGTGCGGCACCTTTTTCAACCTTAGCGCTTTTTAAAAATTCTTGGGAAAATTTTCTTAGTTTCTTCCGCCTCCCGATGGCCCGCGGCCAATAGGGTGATGACACATGGCGTCATCTGGGTTAGGTGGAGGCGCGCGGGAAGTTTTGTCCCTTAGAATTTTGCGACCCAAAAGGCTTAATGCCTTAAACCACTCTGACGACCTGACTTTCCACCCAAGCTTCCCCAAAGCCGACACGTGCCCTCTTTGGGCCCGTGGGTGTGCGGAGGCAAATCGCACTTTTTCCCGAAGAGGGGAATGTTAGTCAAATTCAAAGGCCACCCCCAAATGAGATATAGATCGCTTTTCTAAGGAAAACTCATCGGATGTAAATGCACAACATTGAGTTTTCTCCAAGGTGTAGGACCTTGTAATGTGATAAAACTCTCTAGATTGAAGATGGTTCTTACTCCTCTATTTAGGTGTATGCATGCAACTTTACAGAGGTTCTGGTTCAAAATTCCTACTCTAAAACTACCAAGGAGACAAGGTTGATAGAAACATGGAAATGGAAACAAAAATAAGCAAAAAACAAAGAGGTGATACACCAAAGGAGTGTTGAACTCCTTTCTTTGCAAAAATAGACACAAATCATGAAGATTGCAGCAACAAAACATGCTCAAATTGCGGAAGGCAATGAAGATTAGAAGACAATAATAACTGCATGAGAGGATTGAAAATTGATCACAAAACATACATTATCATGCCCAGATTTGATACAATACATTGCAATAGAAAAGAGGCAAAAAAATGTGTTACAATCTCCATGGGAGGTCTGAAACTCCTTCAAATCCACCTGCTAAGGGGAAAAGAAGAGCTTGCAGAAGCAAGAACATCCAACCTTTTACAAATGAGCCAAATTTGGCTTTTAATGGTGAAGCAGAATGAAGGGAAAGAAAAAATGTGGGCAAATTGATTTGGGACTTCAACCACCGACAAAATTCATCTAATGGGCTTGCAAAATGATGGGTTTCCATAAACAAGCCCATACTTTGAAGTACATTGCTTTACAGAGCAAAACAGAGGCCCATACTTCATTAATTTTGGTGGTTGGAGTTGTTTTCTATGTTTTTGCATGCCAGAGATGTTTTTCCATTTTTCTCTTGTAAATATTCACCAAAATCCAAAATTGAACCCTCCATCATGTAGAGAATTTCAACATCTTTCCATTGATATAAAGAACGTGAAAAACTAAGCTTTGGATCAAAAGATATGGCCCTCTGAAGATTTAGGGAAAAACTGGGAAAAAATTAGGTCAGCGGGCCGAAACTTTAAAATTTTCCCATTTTTGAATTTGGGAAAAATTCCCAAAAATTCCCCGTGCCCATCTGCTCTGCTGCCACATGGTGCTTTCCCATTCACTGATGGAAACACGGGCCCAAACTACGCTTTTTCCTTTAAAATTTTCATTGGGAAAATTTCCCAAATTTTCCCCATGCTCCGCTCTCCCAGTGACACGTGTCACCTCCTGGTTCGCTCAATGGGGGCGTGCTTCAAATTTTTCCTTTGTGCCTTTTTTAGATTTTGGAAAAAAATTCCAAACAGCTTTGTGCCTCCGCCCTTCCGCCATGACACGTGTCACCTCCTCATCGCTCGCAGGCCTTCGGGCCAAAATTTGACTTGGGCATTTTAACCCCTAAAGGGCTAAATGCCAAGTTTTCCTCCGTAGGCCCACGCCAACCCATTTCTTTCCTTCGTCGAGCCTGCGAGCCAAAATTTTCCTTCGTGCCATTTGAACAAAGTGCCAAAACTTAAACTTTTCCCGATGTACGCGCTCCACCCTACCACATGGCACCTTCTCATTGGTTGCGGGCCTGTCTAGGGAAATTTTCCCAAAAAACTCTGTCGAGCCATAACTTGAGATTTACAAGGAGTTAGGAGGAAAATTTTACCTTTCTAGAAAGGTGAGAAAATTATCTATCTGATGAAGGCATTTCAAGAAAATTTCAAGTCCCTGAAGCATGCCAAAATTTCATTTAAGTGCCAGTAGAGGAAAAGGAGGAGGAGTTAGCCAAAAATAAGCAAGGGCTTATTTTGGATAACAGAGAAAAGCACTAATACTCTTTCCCGCTCCGCCCGACCCACGCAAGGGAAAATTTTCACCCTGGGCCCACTGAGCCCGCTCTTGAAAACTTTTCATCCCAAGGTCTATATGCCCATAACTTGAGTTTATGAGGAGTTAAGACTTATTTATATCATTGGAAAGGTGAGGAAATTTCTTATCTAATGGGAATGATTTAAGGAAATTTTGAATGCGTTAAGTGTGAGAAAAATAAAGTTGAATATTTAAGCCTTTTAGAGAGTGGGTATGGTGAGGGATTACCCTCTAAACCTTATTGAACCTTCTAACCCTTAAATTTGGACCTTATGGCCTCTAATAATTATTAATAAAGGAAAAGTATATTCTAGTGGATTAAATTTGTTCTAGAACTTGTTAGTAATGACACTATTTCCTTGTAACATGGTAGTAGATTCTTTTAAACAAAAAAATTATTCCATAATTTTCCTAACTAATCGTAGGTTATTTCTTGGGTCTCAAATGGGTTGTTTTAGCGGGCGTTACAAACGTGATTCACCCAGTGTGGGCTACGTCCACTAAGAAACAAGCCAATCTATTATCCAAAGCTTTGACAAGATATACAATTGAAGATTTACAATATTCTACACCTCTTAGATGTACATGTTGTTGCAAATCAGCAGCACCCCTGGATGTTGATCAGATTTCTAGTTTGATATTTTAGACATCCAGTGTGATTGCACAACATTGAATCCTCTCCCCAAGTGTGGGACTTGTAAAATGGGAAAGGAATCTCCAGATTAGAGGTTGGTTCCTCAACTCCTCTGATCAGATTTATCACTTACAAGTTGTAGAGGTTTAAATTCCTAATCCTACCCTAAATTCCAAAGGAGACAGAGATAGAGAATGTAGATAAACTAAAACTAATGCTAATAGGTGATGCACCAAAGGAGTGGTGAGCATTTCTCACTTCTGCAGATTGACACAATTCATAAAATGCAACAAAACAACATGCACAAACTGATAATTGTAATGAAGAATCATAAATTAGTCAAACAACACCAGCAGAGGATGAAAAATTAATCACAGGGCCTGTATTGTTATTTTAACATCAAAATCACTTGCATTACAACACCTGGGAGGAAAAATGAGTTGCAGTTCTTAGAAAAGGTCTAATATTCCACCAAAATCACTTCCAAGGTGAGAAAGGGGACCTGCAATACACAAAAAATGTTCAACCCTTTGAAAATGAGCCAAATCTGGCTTTTACAGTGCAAGGGACGAGCCCAGGAGAGAGAAACGTGGGAAAACATGGAAGGGATTCAACCATTGACCAAAATGCATTCAAAACAGCATGGGAATCCTTACAGACCCATCCCCTGACATTTTTAACCATGCTGGGAGAGAATGCGAGCCATTCTTCATTAAAAACGGTGGTTGAAACGTCATTTCTGTCCATGACCACATGCCAAAGGAATTTCTTAATCTTCTCTCTCCAAAATCCACCAAAATGCAAAAATGACCTGAAATATTGTAGATAATATCACCAGCTTTCCATTGATATAAAGAACGTGAAAAAATGAGCTTTGGATCGAAAGATATGGCGATTTGAAGTTTTAGGGCAAAACAGGCCAAATCGGGTCGGTGGGAAAAAATTTTGAATTTTTACCTTTTTGGTCGTTTGGAAAATTTTCTAAAATTTTCCCATGCTCCACCAGTCTAGGTGCCACGTGGCAAGTTTTCATTGGGCACGGGGCCATCCTTCAAAATTTTCTATGCGCCAACACTTAGCCAAATTTTCAAAATCTTCCCCCTGGACACGTGGCAGCCCCTGATTTGTCGGCGGGCTGCGGGGAAAAATATTTCCTTTTGAAACCTTCGCCAAAACACTTGGTAAAAAAACCAAGTTCTCCTCCGACCCCCACCACTTTCTTGGACACGTGGCACGTTCTCATTGGCTGCGGGCCTTCTAGGGGAAAATTTCCCACAAAAACTCCATTGAGCCATAACTTGAAAAATACATGGAGTTAGGAGGAAAAATTTACCTTTCTGGAAAGTTGAGAAAGAGCTCTATCCAATGGTGCCATTTCTAGAAGGTTCTAAGTGCACGAAAAGAAAAATATTATGACTGAGGCACAAGAGGAAAAAATGAGAGGAGTTAGCCACAAAATGAGTAGGGGGCACATTTTGGATAACAGATCAATATTGTCTTTCACTCAAGATTTTGATTCTTCTCCAAGAATTCTCTCTCATAATTATTCTCACAATAATCATCAAATTTTGTAAGTTCTTCTTAAATATTACTTCTAAACCCTAGCTTTCATGCTTATATAGGTGTATACAAACTTAGGGCACTTATCCATGTAATTACAATCAATAGATCTATTTTAATACTAAAATAGATCGAATTCCCAAGAGTTAATTAAAACACCAACACACAGGTAACTGACGCTGGTTAACCCTAACCGATGTCAGTTCCTCCTTTCCTGAACAATGTCGGTCATAGGTGATTGATGCGGTCCCTCCTTAAGCGATGTCATGTACTTTGTATTTCCTGTAAGTTTGATATTGCATGTTAATTTGAAGTAATTGAGCTCTAAAACTCAACAATCTCCCACTTGGAGATTAATTAATGTACTATACATGTACACCTTCATCCTTGGATCCTTCCTTAGCTTTGTTTCTTCCTCTTCAAGTCTCAAACTCAAAGACCAATAGAAGTTGATTATAGCTCCAACTTCTCATTTTCTAATGGCTTCGTTAGCATATCCGTAGGGTTCTCACTCATATGAATATTTTCCATATTCAATTGCCCATCCTCCAATACCTATCATATGAAGTGATACCTCAATTGAATGTGTTTCGTTCTTGAATGAAACGTTGAGTTCTTTGCCAAATGAATTGCACTCTAATTGTCACTGAACAATTTACAATCATCTTTCTCCTTTCCCAACTCTTTCATGAACCTACTCATCCATATCATATCCTTGCTAGCCTCTGTAGCTACAACATACTCTGCCTCTGTAGTAGAAAAAGCCACAACCTTCTACAATCTTGAAATCTAACTAATCTGTCATCCCACCTACTGTGAAAATATATCCAGTAGTGTTCCTTCTACCATTCAGATCCCCATCCATATCCGAATCAACATAGCCACATAATGAAATATTTGAACCTCTATAGCATAATTGCATGCTAGATTTCCCTTTCAAATACTTGAGTATCCATTGGTCTTCTTTCCAATTTTCTTTACCTAGATTGGCCATATATCTACTCATAACTCCCACTTCCTACCCAATGTCTGGTCTAGTACAAACCATAACATACATAAGACTCCCAACTGCTGAAGCATATGATACTTGTGTCATGTATTTGACCTCCTCATGTGATGATGGACATTGATCTTTTCTCAATTTGAAGTATCCAGCCATAGGTGTACTAACAGGTTTTACATTATGCATCTTGAAACTTTCTAACACCCTATAGATATAATCCTCCTGAGACAAATACAATTTCTTGTTCTTCCTGTCTCTGTGTATTTTCATGCCAAGGATTCTTTTTCAGCTCCTAAATCCTTCATAGAAAATGTGTGAGCTAGTTTTCCCTTAAGCTCACCAATGTCCTGCATATAAGATCTGTAATAAGCATATCATCCACATACAGTAAAAAATAATATAGCTCTCATATTCAAGTTTCTTGAAATAAACACAATGGTCAGATTCACATCTCAAATAACCATGCTCATGCATGAAAATATCAAACCTTATGTATCATTTCCTTGGAGCTTGTTTGAGCCCATATAGGATCTTTTTCAACCTGCACACTATTTTTTCCTTACCCTTGACTTCATACCCAAATGGTCATTGCATATAAATATCTTCATCCAAATCACCATGAAGGAAATCCATCTTCACATCTAGTTGATCTAAATGTGAATCATGTACTACAACTAAAATCAATACAATCACGAATAGAAGTCATCTTTACAACAATGAGAAAATATTTCACCAAAGTTAATACATGCTTTTTGTGAAAATCCCTTTACTACAAGCCTTTCCTTGAACCTTTTTATCCACCCTCTTCTTCCTTGATCCTATAAAACCACTTGTTCTACAATGTCCTCTTACTTGTGCAACTTAACCAAATCGCAAGTCTAGTTTTGTTCTAAGGAGTCCATCTCCTTATCCATGACATGCTCCCCTACAAGTGAGTCTTATCCTACATTACTTCTTCAAAAAAATTGGTTCACCATTATTAGTCAATAATAAATAAAATAGAGAAGGTTTAAATCTTTATGGAGGTTTACTTACCCTTTGTGACCTTCTCATAAAAGTTTGGGGTACCAGAGGCTCATTCTAGACCTCCTGGACATTTGTATCCAAATCGACGGTGACTGACGTGTCACTTGTATCCGACGCATTTGGTCCGCTTAACCTATTCTGGTTTGTCTCTTCTATAGCCAATACCATTTTTGATGACCGATGTCGGTCAAGGGTCAACCGACATTGGTTTTGTGTATCTCGATCGATATTATTTTTAAATCCAAGAGTTCATTTTCATTCACAAACTTATCAACCGGTTCGTCCTTGGGTACCAAAATTTGATCCATGTATATTATCTTTTCAGTCCATTCAATTTCATGACTCCTAATAATTTTAGAATTCTCTAAATCCCAAATACAAGATCTGAAATCACTAGATCCATAACCAATGAAAGTGCATTTCTTGGATTTTGCATCCAACTTTATCTTATTTTCCTTATCAATATTCACAAAACCTTCTAAACCAAAAATTTAAGAAAAGATAGATCTAGCTCTTTTCATGTCCAAGTTTCCTCTGGTATTCCTCCATCTAGTGAACTTGAAGGCCCATGGTTAATCAAATAAACCATTGTATCAACTGCTTCTTACCAAAAATACAAGGGCAATCTAGAATGTATCCTCATACTTATAACATGTTACGTGATTGTCCTATTCATTCTCTTTGCAACACCATTATCTTTTGGTGTTCTTGGAACCATCCTTTCTCTACATATTTCATTCACCTAAAAATAATCATTGAAATCCTTGCTATAGTATTCACCACCATTGTTAGATCCAAGGCACTTTAACTTTGAATTTGATTCATTCTCAACAAGGGTTTTCCATCTTTTAAAAGTTTCAAAACATCATATTTATGTTTAATACGATAAACACATACCTTTCTTGCATACGATCATCAATGAAAGTAACATAATACTAGGATCCTCCATGAGAAGCTACTTGAGTTGGTCCCCACACATCTAGGTGTACAAGCTCCAATTTACGCTCCTTAGTTCCCCCAACTTTGAGAAATCTCACTCTCTTCTTCTTTCAAAAAACACAATGCTCACGAAATCAAGATATAAATCTTTCAAATCGATAACTTACCCTTAGCCTTTAAGATCTACATTCTTTTTTGACTCATATGGCCTAACCAATTATGCCACATGCATGCATCTGAATCTGAAGTAGATAATGTAGAAAAGGAATCAGTAACACAAGTAGATAAATATAATGTTCCTACCTTCTTACCTCTTACCACAACAAAATCACCCTTGGTGACTTTCCAAGAGTTTGTTGTGAATGTAACCATGCAACCAACTTCACCTAGTTTCCCTACAAAAATAAGATTCCTCTTGAGGCTTGACACATGCCTCACATCTTTCAATACCCATGTATTTCCATTCTGTAATTTTAGATGAACTTCCCATTTACCATTAATACTACAAGGTTCATCATCACCCAAATAAACATGCCCAAAATTACCCTGGACATAATTTCTGAAATAACCCTTATTAGGGGTTGCATGGAAAGAAGCTCTTGAATCTAAAACCCATGATTCAATTCTATTATCTAAAGAAATAATAAGAACATCTTGCACTACCTCTGATGCAACAAGATTTAGTTTTTTACCTTTGTCATTTTGTTGGTTCTCTTTATCCTTTAACCAACAATTTTTCTTTGCATGTCCTTTCTTTCCACATTTCCAATAGGTAATTCCCTTACCTATTGATTTATATATGTTATCCCTTGACTTTGATTTCCCATTACTCTTAGTCTTAGATCTTTTCTTCTACCTTCTCCTACTTTATACATTCAAAGAATTCTCAAATGATTCCTCTATACTTTTCCTACGAATTTATTCATTCAAGATTATACTAACCACATCATCAAACTTAAAAATATTATTATCATATGTTGTATTACTAACAACCATTACCAAGTTATCCCAACTATCGGGAAAAAAACATAAGAATAAATGTTCTTTTACTTCATCATCAAATGGAATATTAACCAATTTTAGCTGATTTACAATAGATCAAAAATCATTCCAATGACTAGATGCGAGATCCACCTTCATGAATCTTACAAATAAATAGTTTCTTCATCAAATAAAATTTATTTGAAGCACTAGGTTTTTCATATAAATTAGCAAGAGATTTCATTAACTCTACCATATTTGTTGCTTCTATAATATTGGAAACCATAGATGCTTCGGGATCAATCTTATAGATCCTAAATTCTTTTCTGTCAAGAATATTCCATTCTTCATCAATCATCTTCATAGGTCTAGAATTTTCATCCAACAATAAGTACAAATCTCTTTGATATAGATAATCCTCAATCTACATCTTCCATAATTGATAATTTTGGCCGTCAAACTTCTCTACCTTGTATTTGTTTTCTTCTACCATTGTTGTAGCTCCCACTCAATCAGAAAACCCTCTATGAGTAAATCTATCAACACACAAAACCTCAAACAAAGCTTTGATACCAATTTTTGGGGTTAGCACAAGGTTGTACAAATAATATATCAGATCTAAACATACATGCAATGAAAGTGGATATTCTACCAAAAGAATTATACAAAACAAGAGATATAAATCAACACCATATTTAACGTGGTTCACCCAGTGTGGGCTACGTCCACCAAGAAACAAGCCAATCTATTATCTAAATCTTTGACAAGATATACAATTGAAGATTTACAATCGTTCACACCTCTTAGATGTTCAATACTATCTTTCACTCAAGCTTTTTCTTCTTCTCCAAGAATTATCTCTCTCATAATTATTCTCACAATAATCACCAACTTATGCAATTTCTTCTTAAATCTTACTTCTAAACCATAGCTTTCATGCTTATATAGGTGTGTACAAAATTAGGGAACTTAGCCATGCAATTACAATTAATAGATCTACTTTAATACTAAAAAGAGATCTAATTACCAAGAGTTAATTACAAAACCCACACATAGGTAACCGATCTTGGTTAGCCCTAACCGATGTTGGTTCCTCCTTTCCTAACTGATGTAGGTCATAGGTGACCAATGCCGGTCCCTCCTTAACCGATGTCGGTTATTGTATTTCTGTAAGTTTGATATTACATGCTAATATGAAGTAATTGAGCTCCACAACTCAACATTCTACTTACATGATTGTAATTTTTTGAGTGTTCTTATCAAAACAAGTAAATAACCCTTAAACTAATCTTTATAATTAAACCATATACCCATAATCTACCCATTTTTGACCATAACCTTTTTGACTACACATTATCAACCCTTGACCATATCTTCCCTATCACATACT
This sequence comes from Taxus wallichiana var. yunnanensis, assembly GCA_018340775.1. Taxonomy (NCBI): domain Eukaryota; kingdom Viridiplantae; phylum Streptophyta; class Pinopsida; order Cupressales; family Taxaceae; genus Taxus; species Taxus wallichiana. The sequence continues at coordinate 565,022,648 of CM031239.1, read as the reverse complement.
TACCATTAATCACACCTTCCACAATCACCCTATAAATACAAAATCAAAGTAACCATCCTTTTTCACCTAATCCATAAATTTTGACCATACATTATCTCCTTACCATTATAATAAACTTATTTTCCTTAATTAATAAATTTCACCATGATGAAAATTTTGACCACACACTACCCATCACATACTTACTATTACTCACATTTTCCATGTTACCATAAAAATCCAAAATTCAAATAAATAACCAACCCCCTCCATTTAATAAAATAAATTCCATAATAACCAAAATTTTGACCCTACACTATTCACCCTTCACTTACCATTCCCCTTTTAATAAAAATCATGTAAATACTAACACACATTCATCCCATTAATAATACATCACAAAATATTACATATCCTCTATCCTAATCCATGTAAATCATTCTATATCACCTTAATCCCTTAGCATTTCCCATTGGCATCTCAATACTAACCTAGGCTCATAAGACTTTAAAACTTGACATCTCACACAACTCTCTTGATCACAACAATAATCATAACCTTACACCTTCATCCACATCTATACACTAAACGCATTCACTCTATACCCGTGATTCTTATAGACAAGACCATCTAATCTTAATAATTGACATATTGTGAATAGATAAAACATACAAGTATCACTCATCCTATTCTTCTAAGCCCTTAAAACAAGGCATAACCTAATCCCTCTACTACCGAGGCAAATCCTTCTTCTATATCCCCTTACAAATTTCTTATGTCCTATTAACAAGGCCCGATAACTAATATTAATACATTAAGTCAACTAAGAAATCAAAACCTCTTTCATCCACACACCCTTTATCAATTCACCTCACCCTTATTTTAATCAAGTAAATATTAAAATCATCGATTCAAATGGTTCTAGGGTAATGAATACTCGATCTCACTCGGGAAACAAAGATGAAAACGATCACTAAAAATAGGACATGATATATTTAACCACAACTATTATGATGCCAATGTCGAAGAAAACCGTACTCAAGGATAAGACAAGGAAACCATGGTCAATACCAGTAGTAATGATGACTCAAAACACACAATTTACGGGAGGAAGAAGATGAGAAATCCTTAACCACTTTTTCAAAAGAATAAAGGCACACTTTTTCTCCAATTATACCATATGAGAGTAAAGCTTGCTCTTGATTACACCCATGACAAAAATTCAAAGTCTCCTCCAAGATGAAAGTGAGAACATTTGGGCAATGACCACCATCCACACACCATCATAATCCAAACAACTACCATTTAATATAAGGACAAAGGATAGTAGAGAGAACAACCCAAATATATCCAAAGAAGCCATGTTGTCCCAACTATAGAAAATGAGTAACCAAATTGCTCAGTTATCCTCTCAACTCCACAAGCATCCAATGATCATGGATCCCAACATTCTCAACCAAACTTCAATCTGCCACTGTTGGTCCCCAAGAACCCACATTAGAGCAAGAAGTGAAATCTATGAAGGAAACACTTTAAGGGTTGCAACTCGGCACACATGGACGAAAATATAAATTTGAGGAACTTTGTCCCTACCCTTTTGATTGTGATATTTTGTGATTCCATTTCCCACCATAATTTAAACCACCCAAATTCAAAAATGTAAGGAGAAGGTGATCCCCATGAGCATGTTAAGGAATTATGTATGCTTTAGCAAGAAGTTGTTTGCGATGACTCCTAATTACTAAGACTATTTTCACAAAGCTCATGAAGTCCAGCCCTGGAATGGTTCCTTCATCTACCCAAAGGTTTTGTTCGCATTTGTCGACCTATCTAACAAATTCAAAAATCATTTCTCATATAACGTAGAACATGATGTCACAATGATTGACTTGTGTAATACAAAACAACACAACAGATAAATATTTTCATCCTTCTTGCAACATTGGTGAGCCCTTGCTAGTCAAATCCCATGGCCCATCCCAAAGAAGTGGCTAGTCACTATTTTTGTCTCCAATCTCCACCAAGAACTATCCTTCCATCTCTAAGTCCATTACGTCAATAATTTTGATGACGTCATTGAAAAAGGAATGCAAATTGAGAAATCCCTTATCGCCAAAGGCCTTATTAAGTTGTATTCCTGAGAAAATTACAATTAGTCTAGTCAACCCTCCATGTTTGAGAAGGCTAAGTACTTTAATAAAAACAAAAAAAAAATCGGCAATGGGGTAATAGAAACCAAGCATATCCAGTATGTCCACATAACATTTGTCATTTCCATCCTTAAAGGCCAAACTTGATCTAATCAACACCCCAATACAACATACACACCTCTTGGCAAGTCTATGGAAGCAAATCTTGATAAACTATTTGTTTGAATATGGTCATGTTCCCTCAAAATCAAACAATTGATGAGTCTTGACCTAAAACTTGATGGTTTAAGGAGAACGAGTATTGAAAATTCCATAAAATCAAGGGTCACGCCACCAATAGGTGTATGAAATTAAAGAATTATATTCAAGATCTCATTAAATGAGGTGAAATTGAAATTGAGGACAATGCATCCACTTCCTCTCAAAATCTGAAACTTGGAATCTATTAAAATCCCTTCTAATCATGGTCATACCCATGCTTCTACTCAAGGTCAACAAAAGTATGGAAACAAACCCGAATCATCCAATCATCATTCTAACCACATTAATTATCATCATGTGCCATTCCAATATGAGTCACTTGTTGGCCACATTCATCATTACCCACACCAAGTAGCTACCATTAAAGTCAAATCCCCCTCACAAAATCCTCAATGCATTAACCACTCGAAGGATTCATGTGGTGGTCCAAGGAGCCACTCCATCCTCCTCTAATCCCACACCACAACCTCAATATAACATCATTGAACAACTCGAGAAGACCCCACACAAATATCTATTATGGATCTTCTTAAAACATCCTCCATCCATAAAGATATCCTTTACCATGCCCTTCAAGAAACACATGATCGAGAATGACACCGATCCTACACAATTCCAGGCTCTCGTAACCCATTTTTATCCCTATCCAATGCTTTGACTCACATTCACTCAAAGACTGTCACCGCATGGTCCCACACATAATATTCCTCTGTATATTGAAGTACATATCTAACATACTCATTTTAAACACTTGCTATTAGAAAATACATTTTCCCTAAATATTTGTACCTTATCTCTTATCTAATAGTTAGGGTACAATGAATTAGATCTAAAGAAAGATATCATTACCATCAAAGCTTATGATAATACTGAGTGTAAATTAGTTGGCACTATATATTTTCCTATCAATGTCAGGCTTGTCATGCTCCCCACCCTCGTGCACATTGTGAACATTCAGTTCCTATATAATTTATTACTTGGTCGACAATGGATTCATGAAATGCATGTCATACCATCTACACCAGATCAATATCTCAAATTCGAGCATGCTGGCATAGAATTCACCATCCATGGTGATCCTCAACCTTTCTTATATTGTCAAGCACTTGAAGCAAAAATTTATCAAGAACCATATTGTCCCATTACCAAAACCATGCAATCACCTCTACCATCATCATCCGCCACTTCATATGTCTCACCAGATAGTATTACATCCACATCATAATGTCTCATCATCATCCACTCCTCTCTTACCCACTCCATCCATATCCACTCCCCTTTACCCACTCCACCACTTAAGATGAAATCGACAGAGTGCGGAGAATATCAGACCTTCAACGTAGACATGCTACCCTTATCACATAAATAGTGCGAAGGCCCGATATCTTCTAGAAAAAAGGAAAAATATTTATTGGACTCATCCACTTTTATCTATTTTGGGTACCTTGTTGATGATTACCTTCAACCATATGATACTACATGGCTTATTAATGATTCTATATTATCCTACTACTCTAACAACAAATATCTGATCCCTAAATGAATAATAACCCATATGGTCTATTCGGGACGAGGACTAGGTTGTCGTGAACAAGGAATCCTCGAACCTCCTACTGTCATTTCAAATTTTGATGGCTGCAACATTGGGTACCAACCACCTAGTGAAATTATCCATGATGAGCTTAGTGATACTTCCCACACAGTTGAGGATACCATCGATAATATTGACACGAGTTCCATTTGTAGCTGATACGAAGACCTCACCACCACTAACCTTTTCCATGACACCATGGTTCATGCCATCAATATCACTCTCACCTATCCATAACTCATTCAATGGTTCAACAATCAGAGCATGACCCTCTTGAATAATTTCATAATGATGAATCCATTCTTGAGTTCATGGGAACTTGTGACTATATACCTAGCTGGGGATCATTAATAAGGTTTCCAAATATGTTTAAATGTTGACACCTAATTTGGAAAATAGAGCCTCCCCTTTCCCTTCAATCCCAGTCTAATATCCCTCATTCCAACTTCTCTTATCACCTTGATGAGGAAGATCCCCTCACTGAATTCTTCCAAGAATCCCCAAATCCTAAACATGATCTAGTTATGATTCAACTTCTTCCATCTCTTGAAATGTTATAAGACGATGCAACATCATTAATTAAGGAAACCATTGACATCAACATCGGTAAAAAGGAAGAGCCCAATATCCTAATACTGGGGGCATCCTTGTCTATAGATGAACATGCCACATTTACAACACTTTTAAAATAATTTCAGATGTATTCGCATGGTCCTATAGTGGATATGCCTAGTCTAGATCCTTCCCTAGTGGTCCACAATCTTGTAGTGTGTAAAGATGTCAAGCCAATAAAAAAATCTCTGAAAGATACATCTGAAAGTTGTGTTTCTTGTCAAAGAAGAATTACATAAGATATTGGACATCTACTTTATCTAACCCACTAATTATTCGATTGGATTTCTAAAATTGTACTGAAGAAAAGAAAATGGGGCATTCACATTTGTATCTAATTCCACAACATCAATAAATCTTTCCCTAAGGATGATTTCCCATTACCAAACATTGACATGATTGTCAAATCTATAGCAAGGCACGAGATGTTGTCCCTCATGGATGGTTTCTCTGGATATAATCAGATTAAAATTGTAGAAGAAGATCAACATAAAACAACTTTCTCTATGCCTTGGGGCACGTTTTGCTATCAAGTCATGCCCTTTAGACTCAAAATTCTAGAGCCACCTACCAATGTTCCATGAATATCATTTTTCATGATATGATGCGTAACATAGTAGAAGACTACATTGACAACATTATGGGAAAATCTAAAACTTGTGAGAAACATCCCATGGTTCTTCGTCACATCTTTGAATGACTCTGGGAATACAAGGTTAGCCTCAATCCCAAAAAAATGTATTTTCAGTGTCACATACAGAAAGATCCTTAAATTTATTGTCTTCACGCATAGAATCTAAATTAATCTAGACAAAGCCAAATTCGTGGTCGAAATTCCTCCACCTAAAAATCTCAAACAACTACATGGCCTATAGGGTAAAATACAAGCCATTAGAAGATTTATTACACAACTTGTTGATAAATTCCATCCATTTCATCACCTACTCAAGAAAGGAACCAAATTTCATTGGAATGAGGAATGTTAGGCTTCCTTTGAAAAGCTCAAGGAATATCTACTGCACCCTCCAGTGTTAGTACCTCCTACTCTAGGAATGCCTCTTCTTTTATACATCTCAGCTACACAACATGCCTTGGGAGCTCTCCTAGCACAACATGATATCCATGGAAAAGAACAAGCCATTTATTATTTAAGCCAAACATTAATTTCTTATGAGCTCAATTACACTCCTATGGAAAAATGTGTCTTGTCGTAGTCTTTTCCTATCAAAATTTGCATCATTACATGCTCAAAAATACCATCAATATCATAGCCAAAGTAGATCCACTCAAATATATACTCTCTAAATTAGATTTAACAAGATGAATGGATAAATGGATCATTCTCTTGAGTGAATTTGACATCGAATATTTTAACCAAAAAGCCATCAAAGGAAAATTTCTAGCCGACTAGTTAGCAAAATATCCAGTTCTTGATTCTACACCGCTCACCACTTGGTTCCTAAATGAATCCATATGTATCGTTGCAGAGTTAGATACATGGACATTATAATTTGATGGATCTTTCACAAATCATGGCTTTAGAGCAGGAATTTTGTTTATCACTCCTCAAGGTGACCCAATTCCTAAAGCTTTCCAACTTGCCTTCCATTGTACTAACAACATAGCTGAATATGAAGCACTCATTTTGGGATTAAAATGGATATTTAATGGAATATCAAGCATATCAATGTCTTTGGTGATTCACAGTTAATCATTAAACAAGTTAATGATGAATATGCCACCAAGGATGATAAATTAGTTCCCTATAAATGAATGGTCAAAAGTTTCAAGGCTTATTTCTAGCATATTCAGTTTGAGTAGGTCCCTTGTAAAAAAATCAGTAGATTCTATGGCTACCATCACCTCCCTTCTGGATATGCCCTTAGATGCATCTAATTCACATTTTTTGGTTGAGCAGCTAAAGGTCCCATCCTATGATGTTCCTAAGTCTAAGATGGTATGTGTTGGTTCTAACTCTCCCTAGTAATTTGATATATATACCTACCTCCATGACCATACTCTTCCACCCAACCTCCCTTGTAACCATCACAAATCATTCATCCAACATGCCTCTCATTTCACTATCCTTGGTGACACCCAATTGTTGGAGATCAAATTTGCACCCATGCCCAAATCATAGACAATTCAGGATTTGAGACAACATGGTATCTTGTATCCAAGTTGTGGGACTTGAACCGAGACAAATCTCCAGAGAATTTCGAATTCCTCTACTTACTCCTAATTCTAAACTAATCCTAGGAATTGAAATGCAACTATCTAGATCTGATCTAACTTTCTAAGGGACCATGGTGATAAAGGAGATGCATAAAACATAAACCTAAGTTATAGAAGGTGATAGAACCAAAAATAAGGGAATGAATACTTTAGCAAGGGATAAAATGGGTGAAAATGATTATGAAGAGGGTGGAAAAAAATCCACAATTCAAAATCATGTCTAGGGTTCCACTTTCATGATGCACAATAGACATAGATTCTGAAACAACACATACAACATACCTGTGAATGAATGAGAGGAAAAAGAGTGCAATAAAACAATAGCTAAGGAAGAAATGAGCCACAAAACTATAGATTTTCTTGCTTAAAGATCATGCACAGATCATCACGATGCAAGAGGAATATGTAAAACATTTACATAATTTGAGTCCAAGGCATGCAACCCTTAGAATACTTATGCATCATAGAATGATGCCCTTGCATTTCCAAAATATCCAACATTAAAACTAAGCATCACTTTATAAATCTATAGAAGCATTGGAAGAAGGAGAGAAGAATAAAAGAGAGGGAAATAAAAATTCACTTCAACCAACTAACCACCTTCATTTAGTTTTCTCATAATATCTTATTGTTCTACAAATTATCTTCCCCACACCATTTTCCTTATTGAAGAAGGAATGACGCCCATATTGCATTTAATTTTGGTGGTTGAGCCATTTGGAATATACCTTTTGTGTGTTGTAAACACCTTCTTTTACTTCACACACCTACCACCATTTGATCCATGAGATATGATTCTTATCTTAGAGAGGAGGTCGATATTTCTTTAATAATATCTGATTTGCAAGGATCTGATCATCAAATTCAAAATTTTATCCATTTAGCTCTCCATGGAAAACTATTGTTTTCCCTTGATACACGGATTTATGTTTCGGTGTTGCATGACTTTTGACCTTCGTGGATTTATCATATTCATTCCGTGGTCTTACCATCCTCTCGCTTTATTCCGCGACACTCAATGTAGCATGACTTTATGTTAGCATCCGTGGATTTTTTTCCTCATTCCACTGATTATCTATTTTCTTTTTCTACGGATTTTGACTTGGCATAAATTTTCCCTTAGCCACGGATTTTACTTTTGCTTTTTCAACATGCTTAGACTTCTCCACAGCTTTCATTCCACATCCCGTGGCTTCTCAAGTTATTCAAGTTTTTGCAAAGGTGTAGAAATGGGAAAAAAAATTGGTGAATCATAGGGGGCATCTGCACTAGATGGTGATCAAGTAGCCTTGGCATCCATTGGGCATGGATTCAGCCTAATAATATGGAATTTGATCTTTTAGTTGCTCTACATTTTATTTTTTGAGACAATCTGTAACTAATTCTTGATATTTTGAGTCACCTTCAAAATCTTCTTTGAGAACATGATGAAAATGTGCACGAGGACATATTCAAGAAACAAAATTGTGCAAAGCACTTAGGAAATAAACCTACACTACCAACAATACAATTTTCTAAAAGTTCTTGGAGGAATTAAAATCCTAATATGTTATATACAAGATGCATGAGATATCTTAATGAGAGAGTTTGATATGAAACCCATTGACTGGGATCGAAAGCACATTCCCATTGAGATTAGATAACAAATGAGTTGGATGCCTCATGAAGTGATGATATATGTTCCACTCCAAATAGCATCAAACTTGGAGTGTCTCCCTAGTTTATCTTGATATGTGCCCCATTTCAAAAATAGATCTCCCACCTTGAATGTATGATCTATAGATTTTTTTTTCAAACCATTGTTTGGTTAACGTATAATGTTGTTCCATCTTGACCATGGTTTCATGCCTCAGCTCTTCAAGCTCTACTAATTCTGCCATTTTTATTTCCCTTTGATTCGCACCTTCAAACTCTAGCTGCTGATCCAATTCAAGTGAAGGCAGCTCTAGTGATAATGGCACTCTTGCTTCCTTACCATATACCAGTTTTTAGGGAGAAGTGACAATTTCTTTGTTCATTGTTATCTTATGCCTAGAGATAATTTCTCACCTTTGTGTGCCACTATATTTGATTGATGTTCATTGTCCTCTTCACGATTCTAATCATGTTTTTATTAGTGGACTCTACTAATCCATTACCTTCAGGGTAATAATTGGAAGATGTTTTTAGATCAATTCCAAGTTTCAGATCCCAATTAGAAATCTTGGATCCTAAGAAATCCTTCGCATTGTAAGAAACAATAGTATGAGGGATGCCAAACCTTGTAACAATTTATTCAAGAAATTCTAGGAAGACTAATTCAGTGGCTTCCTTCAATGGTGTGGCTTCTATCCACCTAGTGAAATAGTCTATTATTGTGAGAATCCATTTATAACCTACACTAGATGGCAGATCGATCATACCAATGAAGTTAAAACCCCATTACGCAAATGGTTGATCCACTTAGATTGGATGAAGTGGCGGGGCCACTAGTCTTTCCTTTTAGTGAACAGTGTGTATTCCTTGTATTTCCTCACTCATTTATGAGCATCTAAGAACAACATAGGCAAAAAATAACCTACTTTGATAATTTTCATGGTTGTGGCCCTAATTGAGAAATTTCCACCGAGAAACCATCATGAAACTAGGTCGAGAACCTTGTTGCATTTCTCACCTTCAATGCAATTGAGAAACACTCCATTAATATTCCTTTTGAACAACACGTCATGGATTAAAGCATAAGGAATGGATCACAACCTTAAATTCCTTATCTTTTCCTTGTTTAAACCAAGGGATATGCACCCATGGACAAGAAATTTTTCACATTAGAAATCCACCTATGGTTATCGAATATGTTTCTTTCATATTGTTGCCACTCAACATCAACTCATCATTTGAAGGCCCTTCATTACGAGGCTAGTCTCTTGTTATTTCACAACATCTAGAGATAGCTACTCACAAATTTCTCTTCCCCTTACTAATTTTGTGGCCTTAATGGTCACATCATACTCCATGATCTTAGTTACCCATCTAGCTCATTTCTCATTGATCTCTGCTCCCATAATGAAGTCTCTAACATTGGAATGTGATACTAAAACCTTTACACGGCTAGCAAAAATCATAATTTTGAATTTCTTCAAGGCTCTCATGATGGAAAAAACATGTTTCTCAACATGACTATATTTGAGTTCATAGTCCTTGTTATCCCAATTTCCCCCAGGTAAAATTGGTCAACCACAACCCTGCACAGAAGAAACTAGAGAAATCACATTCAAATCCTACAATCAGCAACAAAGGGACTCTACAATGGAGTGGCGGGGCTGCGAAAGATCAAACGACCCCATGTAAGAAGAAATTCAAGAAATGGCCTGTAGAATGAGTCGTGCTTCAAATCCAATAGACAAGTTACAGGCGGGCTCTAAAATGGAATAGCAGGGTCGGGGAGAAGAAACAATGTCAAAGAACCAAAGGCTCAAAGGAAAAGAAACGACGAAGGCTTGAAGTCTTTGGGCTCTGTAAATGACTCAAAATGAGCCCAAAATTGGCTAAGTATAAAGATTCAGTGGAGGTTACCAAGTGTCCAAACAGCGCACATTCAAAAGTGAGATTTTGAGCAAAGACTCAAACTTGCGCTAGCCCTCCATGTGGTCAATGGTCAATAGAGGTCAAAAAGTAGAGCAGGCCCAAAAGGACTAATTATAGAGTACAGGTAGAAGGTGCCACATGTCTTAATGATGCTCTTCGAAGGTAAAGTCTTGAGTAGTTTTTCAAATGAGTGTGGGCTTTCCGCGTGTCCCAGATCCAAAAAGGGACAGAGTCGAGGGGTTGAATAGTCAAAGTAGAGGAAGGCCCGCGAAGCCTCCGTGTGTCATTCGGCACTATTTCGGAAGCAAAAGGAAGGATCCATATCTCTAAGATGCGTGAGGCCACCACGTGGACCCTGTATGGATAGACTCTTTAAATATTGCACTCCGTGACCCAAAACTTCAAATGGCCATATATTTTGATTGGAAACTCAGATTTGGGCGGGAGAAGATTTTTGGAAATGTCTCGACACCCTCTATGCCATGGAAACATAAAATATCATTCTTAATAGGATTTAGTAGGTGAAAATGGGAAAATGTCTTCTAGGCCATTAATACAGAATCTGATTTCTTCAACTACCAGATCTGATTCGATTTGATCCATTGTTTTCCTTCTTCAACACGCGAGCAGACATAGGGAACCAGAATCAATAGATTGTAGGAGGATTTAAGAGGGGGCATTGATTGATGGTGGTCAAACTTTCAAAGCAGGATTCAATGCATATCTCAAGGTGGTTGAAGCCGGATTCAAATTCTTCCCTCCTCTCTCTCATTCTTCCTATATATTGTAATGAAGGGGCATATTCAAAGGGTTGATCTTTTCTCTCCTACCCCCTTCTCTTTCTTCCTTAGGGTAGAATGTGGAGTCTAAGCCTCCTCCCATGGCTCTGTAATGGCATTTTCTTGCCTCTTGCCCACTGATGATGTATCATGTAACTTTTGGAGCAATAAAATCTGTTTTATGATGCATCTTTCCATCCTTGGCTCATTTTATTATATCTTCTTACCTCTCGTTGTCGCAGGGTATACTGTGCATATTTTGATGTTTGTTGTAGATTTTGGGGGTTGTGCTTAATGGGTTTTGAAATGTTTAATGGGTTTTGAAATGTTTCTCTCGTGTTAGAACTATCTTTGGTCCGTGGTGCATTCTATCCACCCTCTCCTCTGCTCACCTCTCTCCACTTCAGGCAGTCGGATCTGTGATTCAACCACTTCCTTTTCTGGTGTATCACCACTTAGTGTAGGCTCTTTCACCCTCTCTCTCTCTCTGTCTCTATCCCCTTAGAATGGTTAGATTAGGATAGAATAGGTTCTTCCTACACTAGAGTAGCTTGTGGTAGGTAGATTAGGAAGCAAGAACCGACTTTCTCGAAGGTCCATCTCAAGTTTTACAAGTCCCATAGCTTGAGATATGGTCTCATGTTGTGCAATCACACTGAATGCCCCACTCCACACCCAGGCCATTCGGGGGTGCTGTGATTCTACAGTAACAGTTTTGGCATGCCCAATGGGACAGGTTTGAAGTACCTTACCACTTCATCTTAGCAGGTCGGTGTGTTCTGTTAAGGTTTAGCCTTTGAGGCACATGCAAGCACATCTGGTGACTCCATCTGATCAAATAACCCATCCTCTGAGTTACAGATCTTTTCCATCCATTTTTCATTCATCTTTCTTTCCACATCTTTCGTTTTCTTCCATTTCATGAATTTGTGCAATCATGACTTCATTTCCTTCTCATAACTCACACTTATAGCAGCAATGTAGTCCACCTCCAATGCATTTCCCAACTCCTCTAGATCAGCATTATTATCAGATCCAAAATAATCATGCTTACCCATATGAGCATTGCCAAAACCAGTTTGGCTATGGAGCTTATCAAGAACAAGGGTATGCATGTGATGACAACAGTCAAATGGAAGAGGTCAATCTGCTGGAGAAGATTCAAAAATGGAGGCTAACATGGTTCAATCAAGATACATAACACAAATGAAGGCATTCAAGATTGGTTGCAAGGCACCTTATCCATGGGGAGGCCCTTTTCCAAGACATTACAACCCTTAAGAGAAGCTTAACTTCATGGTTGAAGTGCTACCTCAACTTACATAGTGGATTGAGGACATTGAGGCTTATGAGCAAAGTGCAAGACAACCTTGTCAATGGGTAAGTCAGTCACCAGCTCCTTGTCCTTCATTTTCTCTTTCTTAATCTTTATCATTTCAGTAATGTCAAGAGTCAAGTCCCTCGTTGTTGCCCCAAGTGTTGATTTCTCTTCTCCATCTCCTGATCTTCCACCCCATTTCAATTCTTCTCCCCTTTTCTTTCCCAAGCATTCATCCCCTCCAAACAAACAAGAAGTTCCACCTCCCTCCCCACCACAAAAAATTACAAATCTCATTGAACCCCAACCTATCACTCCTCTTGCTTTCCCAAGCCCATGTTGGGAAGAGACTCAAGAATCCAATCAAGGAAAACAACAAGAGGTGGAGCCCAACAAAGGAGAAATGATAGACAATCTAAAGAGTTGGGCTACCAAATTTAGATTTACAAATATCCCCTTGATGGTCAAGCCAATAGAGGAGGTCAGGGTTGAGGAGCCAGTGGTGGCTGAGGCTAAGTTTGCAGCAGAACAAGAACAAGAAGATCAGCAGTCTATTTACTATGAATGTAGTGTCCCTAATGGCACTTTGTCTGAAGAAGATGTTGATTTGATCCAAGTTGCACAGCCAATTGAGGAGGAGGAACAATCAGCTCCAAGTCCCATTGAAGAGGAGCAGATGGGAGAGATCAAATCAGAGTTGAAGCCACTCAATGAAGAAAGCATCATTGAAGATTTTTTTCTTTCATTCCAAGGGCTCTGATTTGATTGATGAACCCATGATGGAGGAGGACCATATAGTTTCAGAGGCTCCAAGTGTGGAGCAGGCCATAGAAGAACCTTCAGTTCTTCCTCCCACTTCATCCCCTTCAAGCTATAATGTTGAAGAAGAGTTTGAACTTTCAAACTTCATGTTGGAGGATGAAGAGAACCATGGTGAGCAAGTTGCAGATCAGGAGGACACCATGGAGGAGGTCGAGCACATGCAACAGGACAACAAGGAGACAGATTATCTGTCTGACTTGGAGGATTTCTTTGATGGAGAAGAGCCCATGGATATTACATCATTTGATCCTCCATCATCCACCTTCCAAGCACATGATCCTGCTGCCATGAAGGAGGACATTCAAGGACAACAACCTACACTTCATAACAGCTCTCTGGGACCAAGGTTGGAAGATATGAGTCTTCCATGTTCTTCACAAGAGAAGGAAGGGAAAGAGCAAGAGGATGTCATCATCTCTCTCACACCATCCACCCAAGAAGGTCAACAAGAAGACTCCATTCTTGGAGTTGAAATTCAGAGTAAGGGGCACATCCAAAGGATCAAACCTTGCCCAATAAGATACCTAGCTTCATTGGAGCCAAGGGAGAAGCCACAACCAGTCATGCTTGCTTCTAAGCATGAGGATGAGCTCCAATGTACCAAGGATCAGCTGCAATGCCTCTTCAATCCAAATGAAGAGCAACTAAAAGAGGCATTTGTCTTGTTTCCAACTGACACCTTGATGATTTGGGTGGAGGACCGGCTTATGGTCAGTTTTTCACTCATGCAGAAACCATATTCAGTGTCAAATCATTTATATGGCTGCCCCTTTTAAGAAAGGGAAGCTACTTCTCCCTACCTATAGCAAGATTTGTTTAGCCTCCTTTTCTCTGGTTAGTGTAGCAATAGGAGTAGACTTTGTTTTTAGTAGAAGAAGTGCTTGTGCACACTCTGCATGTCTCATTTGAAGCATGTATGATTTTTATCTTTGTACATAATTTTTTTCATATTTCTCTAGAACACCAAGGCCATACCCTTTAGTATTCATGGAAAAAGACCCATAGTTTCTTGTAACAATTGCAAATTTCAAAATAAAACAAATGCAAAGCAACTAAAGCCATCTTCAAAATAGTCCATTTAGGGATAGATGAAAGCCCTGGGTCAAAACAATTTTCTACTCTCAGAAGCCTTATTTCAAGATTTCTTATGAAAATTGAGACTGCAAACATTCGAGCTCGCGGATCGAGGCAATATCAGTATTAGGCCATCATTTTTTACTCCATGCCCAATGTATGCTTCAAGGCTACTTGTCCATTCATATAGCAAGCAGATGCCCTGCGAGTCATCAAATTGTTATCCCAATTTTTCCCCGAGTAAAATTGGTTAGCCACGACCCCACATAGAAGAAACTATAGAAATCACGTTCAAATCCTACAATCAAGAAACAAAGGGACTTTATAATGGACTGGCAGGGTCTGTAAAAGATCTAAAGACCGTGTGTAGGAAGAAATTCAAGAAATGGCCCCGTATAATGAGTCGTGCTTCAAATCCAATAGACAAGTTACATGCGGGCTGTAAAATGGAATAGTATGGTCAGGGAGAATAAATAGTGTCAAATAACTAGAGGCTCAAAGGAAATGAAATGGTGAAGGCTTGAAGTCTTTGGGCTCTACAAATGACTCAGAATGAGCCCGAAATTGGCTAAGTATAGAGAGTCAGCGGAGGCTGCCAAGTGTCCAAACGAGTGCACATTCAAAAGTGGGATTCTGGGTGGAGACTCAAACTTGTGCCAACCCTCCACATGGCCAATGGTCAACAGAGGTCAAAAAGGAGAGCGGGTCCAAAATGACTAAGTATAGAGTGCAAGTGGAAGGCACCACATGTCTTAACAATGCTCCTTCAAAGGTAAATTTCTCGAGTGGGTCAAATGAGCACGGGCTCACTTTGTGTGTCCTGTGTCTAATAAGGGATAGATTCGGGGTTAAATAGTCAAAGCAGAGGTAGGCCATTAATACGTAATCTGATTTATTCAACCACTAGATCTCGATTCGATTCGATCCACCATTTTCCTTCTTCAACACGCTGAGTAGACATAGGGAACAGAATTGTCAAATTGTATGTGGATTTAAGAGGGGGCATTGATTAATGGTGGTCAAAATTTCAAGGCATAATTCAATACATATCTCAAGGTGGTTGAAGCCAGATTCAAATTCTTCCCTGCTTTCTCTCATTCTTCCTATATATTGTAATGAAGGGGCATATTCAAAGGGTTGATATTTTCTCTCTTGCCCCCTTCTCTTTCTTCCTTAGGGTAGAATGTGGAGTCTAAGCCTCCTCCCATGGATCTGTAATGGAATTTTCTTGCCTCTTTCCCACTAATGATGTACCGTGTAACTTTTGGAGCAATAAAATTTGTTTCATGATGCATCTGTCCATCCTTGGCTCATTTTCTCTTCTTACCTCTCATTGTCACAAGGTATACTATGCATATTCTAATGTTTGTTGCAGATTCTAGGGCTATGCTTAATGGGTTTCAAAGTGTTTCTCTGTGTGAAAACTATCTCTGGTCTATGGTGCATTCTATCCACCCTCTCCTCTTCTCACCTCTCTCCACTTCAGGCAGTCGAACTGTGATTCAACCACTTCCTTTTCTGGTGTATCACCACTTAGTGTAGGCTCTTTCACCCTCTCTCTCTCTCTTTGTCCCCTTGGAATGGTTAGATTAGGATAGAATAGGTTTTTCCCAGCACTTGGAGTAGCTTGTGTGACAGTAGATTAGGAAGCAATAACCAGCTTTCTCTGGAGGTCCATCTCAAGTTTTGCAAGTCCCATAGCTTGAGAGATGGTCCCATGTTGTGCAATCACACCGAATGCCCCACTCCACACCCAAGCCATTTGGGGTGTTTTTATTCTACACTAATAGTCCTTTAGTGTTTTATCTTGAAGAAGGCCACATGTTGTTCTGTGATTGATCATTTATCTTAGTTAATACTATGAAAATACTATATTCCACCCCATAGGCATATAGATGAAATCCTTGGTATAATTTGGATTAATCAATGTGGGGGTCTCGAGAAATTTCTTGCTTTATCTTTTCAAAGTTTTCCTTCCCCTCCATGGTCCATTTGAATGCTAAATATTTCTTGAGCATGAGAGTAATAGGTCTTACTAAACCCATAAAGTTGGGAATGAAGCGCCTAACAAAGTTTATCTTTCCAAGGAATGACTGCAGAGCCTTCTTGTGAGTTAGCAAGGAAAGATCTGCAATAGTTACAATTCTTTCTGGATCAATGACAATGCCTTATTTCAAGACAATATGCCCCAAGATCTTGCCTCTAGGGAATAAAAAGTTACATTTCTTAGGATTAAGGGACACACCAAATTCCCTACATCTTTCAAATACTTTCTCCAGGTGCTTCATATGATCTACACTTTGCTTGGAGAAAATAGTGATGTCATCTAGGTAAACCAAGATGAACTGATTGATATACCTTGAAATCAATATCCATTGCTCTTTGAATGTAACACCTGCATTTGATAGGCCAAAGGGAATTTTTTATATGCATACATTCCCCATTTGGTGGTGAATGCAGTTTTATATTGATCCTCCTCTTTCACCTTGATCTGGTTAAAACTAGAATAGCCATAAAGCATTAAAAACCTCTCATCTCCTGCTACTATCTGCAAAATCTACTCCATGGAGGGAAAATGATAATGATCCTTGAGAGAGGCTTTTTCAAGTCCCTAAAATATACATGAGCCTGATTTAACCATTATTCTTTCTTATTTGGGACAATATTTTCCACCCAAGTGGAGTACCTAATAGGAAAAATTATCTTGGCCTCAATAAGTTTGGATAGTTCCTTTCTCATGAGGGGCTCAATTTTGGGGTTAACAACCTCTTCTTCTACCTAATAGGTTTGATGTTGGGATCTAGCTTAATAGAGTGTTGAAATATGTCCTGGATTATATTGCTTTAAATCTTTATAGTCCCATGAAAATATACCATTGAACTTCTAACACAAGGAAAGAAAACATTTATTTTCACTTTCATCACATACCTTTCCGAATAGAATTTATTTTCCTGGAGCGATTAAAACTGGTTGAAAATATTTTTGCTTTTCCACTATGTTATTTTCCACTCCTTTGAACACATCATCTAGACTGAAGATCTTATCTAGAGTGACTAATCCCTTTAGAAACTTGTTTGTTTTTAGTTGAATAATCTAATCTCCATAAACCTCCTCCAAATTAGATTGCATCCTCGAGGAGAACTCTACCTCATTTTTGGTGAACTGTACAATTTGTTCATCGCTTTCAAATACCTGCCAGCAAGTTTGATTTTCTGGGATGAAATGCCTAACTGTTGTTTTCACATACCACACATTTCCCTTGATCAAATCCTCATCCGGTGAGAATTGAGAGCAAAGGGCCTCCATTTGGTCTGTTTCCTTGTTCAACTTTCTCGGGAACAACCTGCAAGTTAATGACATCAAATATTTCCAGCAAATCCCAAACTCTATGTTTGTAAGATTTTAACAACTCGTTCTTTGTCACACATTTTTTGTGGACTTGGTGAATGAATAATTCATTCTCTCCAAACACCTGCAACTCTTTATTTTTTTATTTTCCATAATTAATGACCATGCATCAATGCTTCATACTCCACCACATTATTAGAACATGAAAATTGTAATCTGTGAGTGAAGAATAACTTCTCATTTCATGGAGAAATGAGCACAACACCTACCTCGGCTCCATTTCTGCTTCTTGAACCATCAAATAACATCTGCCATAGTCTAGAAACACTTTCCTTTTCTTGTTTGAATTCCACGGGTACCACATATTCTTCTTGCGAGAATGCAATAAGTTCTTAGACTAGTCTCAAAATTTTTGAGTTCTTCATCATAAGGATCAAACTTGTGGTCTCTCTCATCCCATTCATCTAGCAAAAAATTAGGCATGGAAGGAGGAATAACTTGCTCCTCTGGAGTTGAGTCTTGCTCATGTCCTTCTTGTATTAAGAAATTTGATTGGATGGGAGAAGGGTCATATGACTCAATATAATAATAAAATATGGGATCATATTGTATTGTGAATTTTGTACCATATATAGTTCTTAGAAGCATGTGAGTCCAATCTTAAGATAAGTAACTGCCTACCTTAACAGTGAAGTCTCTAGACAAGAAAATGACAAACATGGGAGGTAGGTTGATTACAAAGATGTCATGGGGTATGGTGAGGCTTGGGCATGCATGAAGTGTTAACTCAATATCTTTTATTACTCCCAACACACCCACAATTGACCCATAGAGTTTTAAAACCCCTAGACATAGGACTATATTTGAGTCTTAGGATATCATCTATTTTCTTAGGAATTATGGAGGTACTAGCCTCACGAATCAATCATACTGATTATGAACCAATTTTTTACCCATAATTAATGACATATAGAAAGGTTGGGTTTTAACAGTTCTACTTACTTAATCTTCCTTTGCTTAATAGACATGAACCATAACATGAGCTTTTTGCATTACTAGATCCACAGGAGCTAGTTTCTTGAGGGCTTCACATAGAAGATCACGCTATGATGGAATAGAAAGCACATACCATATAGAGACATTGACATTGGTATTTTTCATTTTTCTCGGCAATGTTGATAAAAGGCTTCATGGATTTCTGCATTTGTGGCATGTCACCATGTTTTCTATTATGTTGTGACATTTCAATTAGTGGCTTTGATTTAACAACAACCTCTTTATCCAATGATTTTCTAGGTATGTCATGTGTCTTATTTTTGTTCACCATGGCCTCGATCCATGGGAGGCAAAGGTTGTGACTCCAATATCCTTTTGTTGTACCAAGTATTATCAAGCAATGTTGATTTGAGGTCTGTTAGAAGTTCTGCCACTTTGTTAACTAGACAAAAACCTCAACTCCAAAGAACATGAGGTTGGTGTCATTTTTGGCCTCTTATTTATTTCTTTTGTGCTTGGATTTGGTGCATCTAGCAGCGGTACTAGTTGATTTGGAAGATCCCTAAACCATGTATGCTTGAATATGGATTTCTCTTTCACAACCAAGTTGATTATGTGGCAGATTACATGGAAAACACCACTCTGTTTCTTGTGCCATATTTTTTTCATAGGAACTAAAGCTTAACTTGAACTAGGAGCAGGAAGTTCTTGTGGAGGAGGAATCGTTGCCAATGGAAGAGGAGAACTTTTACCTTTCCAATTATTATTTTTTTGTTTGGTGTATATATTTGATTAGACTGCTGATTTCTATAAGACTGATATTGTTGATTAGAAGATTTCCTTGATTTTGATAATTCTTATAGGATTGGGCTTGCTATTTTTCTAGGGATATAACTTTATTTGTCAATTTTATAATCAAATCCTTCATTTCTTCATCTTCCTTTTATTTGGCAGGTTTTATTATCTGGAAGCAATAGGTTGCAAATTTGGCTCAAGAATAGGAGCAATATGAGGTTGAGCAACTTGAGGTAGTTTAGGGTACAATGGCATGGGTAGCCTAGGGGCTAATTTCCCAGCTTGTATTAAACTATTTTCATATCTAATTAAAATTGCATAGGCTGCTAGTAGAGTTGTCCCTCTCATATATTATGTCATGACAAATATATCGAGTTAAGAGCTTTTAAAAAGTAAAGAAAGGCACCTTCTGCTGCAGGTCTCACAAGAGTTGGAATTCTATCCCAAGTTCTCTGGAATCTGAAGTTAAAATCCACCATTTTATCATTAGGTGCTCTCTTGATTGTAGTCAACTGCTCCAAAAGAGACAAGTTGTCTTCTCTCTCTCCAAATTGATTGCACAAGGTTGTACACAACTCATTCCAATTCTTGATTGAGCATGTTGTTAAGATTTTAAATATTTACAGAGCTATTCCTTTAAATGATGAAGCCAGAAGTTTTACTACCACATCCATCTCAGTAATTTCATGGATAACACAAACATTTACAATGTCCTACATGTGATCAAACAAAGTAGTGTGGTTTTCTCCAGTGAAGTATGGGATATTATTCAAATCTGCTACTGGAATAGGATTATGAGCATTCAAAGCAAGTGGATTGCTTCCTGTGAAGTTTACAAATGGGTTTGGTAGTTGATGTGCCATTTTGATAGGTCTCGAGAACTCTTGTTGATTATAATAAGGACCTACCAGGTGGAGGCATGGAAAATGTTCTTTTTGGTGGAGATAGAGATCTCTAAATTTGTCTTCCTCGGCTTGGAGATATTTGTAGATATTCAAATATGGCTTCTTCTCTTATTCTCGACTATGTTTGGATCCTTCTCATGAATCAAGGACACTTAAATCACCAATACTACTTAAACTAGTTGATATTTGTATGGATTCACCAGATGTGTTACTACAGAGCCTCCAAAGGCTAGAGTTTCACCAAGATACACATTCAATCTTGAAAAAATGGAAATATTAATTTGAATCTCCCAGGGCGTGCAAAAATGTTTGAACTAAATTTTGTACCCATGCCTGAATCATAGACAATTGTGGATTTGAGACAACATGGGACTGTCTCCAAGTTGTGAGACTCGAACTAAGATATACTTTCAAAGAAGGTCAGCTTCCTCTACTTATGCCTAATGTTAATCTACTCCTAAGAATTAAAATGCAACTATCTAGCTCTACTCTAACTTTCCAAGGGATAGGGGTGAGAAAGGATATGCATAAAACATAAACCTAAGCTAGAGAAGGCAATAACACCAAAAATAAGGGAATGAAAACTTCAACAAGGGAGAAAATGGGTGAAAATCATGATAAATAGGGTGCAATGAAAGCCACAATTCAAAATTTTGTCTAGGGTTCCACTTTCACAATGCACAACAGAAAAAAATTCTGAAACAACACATACAACACACCTGTAAATGAATGAGAGGAAAGAGAGTGTAATAAAACAATAGATAAGGAAGAAATGAGACACAAAACCAAAAAATTTATTGCTTAAAGATCGTGTATAGATCATCACGATGTAGGAGGAATTTGTAAAGCATTTATAGAATTTGAGTCCAAGGCATGCAACCCTTGGAATACTTGTGCAACATAGAATAATTCCCTTGCATTCCCAAAATATCCAACATTAAAACTAGACGTCACTTTACAATATATAGAAGAATTCGAAGAAGGAGAAGAAGAAAAGAGAAGGAAATTTGAATTCCCTTCCACCAACCAACCACCTTCATTTAATTTTCTCATAAGATCTTATTATTCTACAAATTTGCTTCCCCACACCATTTTCCTTGTTGAAGAAGGAAAGGTGCCCATACTACATTTAATTCTAGTGGTTATTCCATCCGGAATAGACCTTTTGTGTGTTGTAAACACCTTCCTTTACTTTTCCCACCTACCATCATTTTATCCATGTGATCTGATTTTTATCGCATAGAGGAGGTTGATATTTCTTCAATAATATCCAATTTACAAGGATATGATCATTGGATTCAAAATTCTATCCATTTAGCTCTTCCTAGGAAAACTACTATTTTCCCTCGTACGCATCTTTCAATTTCAAAGTGTTGTGTGGATTTTGACATTTATGAATTTATCCTCTTTATTTCATGGTCTTACCATCCTCTCCGCTTTATTCCACGACTCTTAATGTAGCATTGATTTATGTTAACATCCATGGATTTTTTTTTTTCGCCCGTGGATTTTCTATTTGCTTTGTTCTATGGCTTTTGACTTCAGTGGCATTTTTCCCTTAGCCCTGGCTTTTACTCTTTCTTTCCACGGCATGCTTATACTTCTCCACAAAATTCATTCCACAGCCCGTGGATTTTCAATTTGTTCAGATTTTTACAAAGGATAAAAAATGGGACAACACCTATATTATAGAATCTTTGATGGAACGCTATTACGATGCCTAAACTCCTAAGAGGCCAAATCAGCACATCAAGAAGTTCACGTGGGAATTTTTCGTACTCACACTAGTGGTATGGCCCTAGCCAAAAATATTTTGTGAATTGGTTACTATTGGCCCAACATGGAAAATGATTCATGTTCATAAGTTCGCAAATGTGTCCCATGTCAAAAGCACGCTGACCTTATCCATGTGCCATCCTAAGCCTTACAACCTATCACTAGCTTGTATTTTTCTACCTGAGGTCTCAATATCATGGGAAAATTAAATCTCACTTCCTCTAATGGTCACAAGTTTATTATTACTACAATGGAATACATCACTAAGTGGGTCGAAGAACTGTTGATCACCTATGTCACCGATAAACAAATATCTAAATTTATCCTTAACCACATCATTTTCTGCTATGGTATTCCATCTTCTGTTATCACAAACAATGGTAAGTCCTTTAAAAACTAATAAGTCCATGAAATTTGTGACCAATTCCATATTAAGCCCAAATTTTCTCCCCCCTATTATCCGCAAGGTAATGGCCAATTTGAAGCATCAAACAAAACACTAAAGCATACTCTTGAAAAATTGTGAATCAAGTAGGATGAGATTGGCACACACAAATATATCCCACCTTATGGGCATATCTCTCCTCCATCTACACTACCACCAGTTCCCTCCACTGTATTCTCTTGTGTTTAACACTTTGAATAAATCCTTCCCATTGAGATCGAGCTCCCATCCTAACACATTTCCCTCCAACACCTCATTGATGATGAAGAATATCACATCCATTACCTTCAAGAACTGGAACTCCTCGATGAGAAACGTCTTCAAGCCTTGGACCATCTAAAATCCTACCAAAACTACCTCTGCAGACATTATAACAAGTGCATAAAAGACCACAAGTTTGAAGTTGGTGACCTAGTCCTCAAGTAAAACCAGCGCAACACTAACATTGATCGAGAAAAGAAGGAAATTTCAAACCTAATTGTCTCGAGACCATATGTCGTCATAGCCAAATTTGGCTCAGTTCTTTTAAGCTTTCTACTCTAGATGGATATGAGCTGGACGAGCCCATGAATATCATGCATCTCCGATGCTTCTATGTCTAAATATCTACCACTCAAAATAAAAATTAAAAAAAATCTAAATCTAAATCTAAATAGTAATAATAATAATAAAAATAATTTTTCCAATGGTGAAAACCACTTCGGTGGCACCTTGGGCAAGTACCATGGTGAAAACTAGTTTCCGATGCTATGGTAAATCAGGTCCTATGTCTACTAGCATTCTATGACACATATTCAAGCACAATGGGGAAAAGTGTTCCTTCATCACTACATCCCTTTTATCCCTATTCATATTTTCATCCTTATCCACATTATCCATTCTCTAAATCTATACTTCTTCTGATCCTTCCTACAAAGCAAAGCATCTGTCATGACTAGGAATATATATCTTGATCCTAACCCAAGATGCATTGTCCATAGTCATATCTTGGAAAACTGATTTCAAGGGATCCCCAATCAAACACCGAGAACTACAACCTTTGTAATATCCCAAGGATTTTTATTTCTCTCCATCCCCCACTTCTTTTTTTATTGCAATTCATTCCCCTTCCAAAATCACTTCCTTTTCTCTCTACTATCTTGTCACATTTAATGCAATGGTTATGTTGTAAATATTTGAAAAATTTTGAAAACTCTTATCATCCATCCCATAAGTAAATACCAATATTACATCAACAACATAGACAAATACACTACCACCCACCTATCATCATACATCCATTTCTTCAAACATCACAATCCATGACCTAAATCATAACCTACATCTAGTAAAATCATCATCTCATCCATAATCCATAGCCAATACTAAAACCAACTAACAATATCAATTCATCAATAATAATTACTACTCATCACAACCATACCTCACTCACTACGTACAACATCATCCCTATATTACTCACCATATCCATCAATAACATGAGCTAACATCCAACACATCACATCATAAATAAACCATCATGATAAATCACATCCTACACATCATATGTCATCTTAACCACAAAATTAATATAAAATAATCATCATCTCATCCATATCTCATAATCATCAATAAAATCATCTAACAATATTATTTCATTAAAAATAACTACTACCCATCATCAAACCACAATAAAAAGACTTAACATCCCAAATCTCATAACATCATCTCTACACATATACATATCAAATTCATCATCATAACTAACACCCTACACATCATATAAGCAATATAAATAAGCATCATCACATCCATATACCATTCACAATAACATAACATTATTATCATCTACATCATATGTCACCATAATCATCACATCATCAATCAAATCATCTAAACACTATACCATCATCACATCACATTTACAAGATCATCATGATAACTATTAAATCATTATACATCATTTCATCTCCACAAAGTAAAATATAAATCATCATCACATCCATCACATTATATCATCAACATAAATTAAAATCACATCATTTAATAAATAAACATCATATCATCAATATCTTGTACACAACAACATAACACAACAATATCAAATGCATCACCATGACATATATCCTACATCATCAATATAAATCAAACATATAATCATCCTCAATCAACACAAAATGGTACTCATCCATAAAAATATGACCATGTTGGTCATCACAAAATATCTCATAACATATACAATGTCAAGCTGCAAAACTGTTCGAATAGGAACTTAGAGTGTCACACATGAACCCAAAAAGTGCAAGAGTATTTGAAATTCCACAACCAAGGCACCTAGGCAAAGTCAACAATGCATGGGGTGCCAGAGACCTATTATGGGCACTGTGACTACTCGTGAAGCTATGAAACCTAATTTTATAGGGTTGTGATATGTTCATTGTTAATCATCATTGATCGCCTAAATGTTATTGCACTTCGTTGTTATTTGCTTGTAACGTGCAATGAAGAAATAACCTATAAAACCTAATAAGCACATCAAATCCCAAAAATAAAATAATGAAAATGAGGGTTTGGACTATCCTCAGCTTTAAAACAAGTGAACTTATGACTGAACACTACACTAAATCTCGTAACCAATGTAGTTTTGTGTGTTTTTCAAGGAATCATGCCCTAGGTGGATCTTGTGTAAGTCACACTTAATAGCGAGCAATAGCTAGATGTAGAAAATGTAGATAGATGTGTGCATGGAAAAATGAACTTCCCCTCCTATGAAGTGTATACAAAATAATGCAGTCCATTGCCCATCGTGGATAATAGATGAATGCTTGAATGCTCTTGTAAATTCCTTTTGATGCAACCTTAGGTGGTGATAGATGATTCTTAGTGTTTGGTCCCTTATTATTGCCACATAGCTTTATATTTATATGATTCCCTTGCTCCAATTTCATAATTAACCACTAAAAATCCAATTAGCAAAAATCAAGATGCCCAAATGGCTATAAGAGGCCTAAAAGAAGTAATCAAAGTATAAATCTATCGGGGCCACCCAAAGGGGACGAGGGTGCTTTGGTATTGGTGTCTCGAGTCGAGAAATTCATAAGTATGAAAAGAAAGCGGGAAAGAAGGTGTGAGACCAAGAAGGAAAATAGAAATAAAAAAGAGGCCCAATGTTTGCGGTAAGTCGATTGCATGTAAGCAGGTCATTTAGAGGTAAATTTGAGTCGATCCATAGAGGAGTTAGGTTTAAAGTGGAGAAAGAAGAAGGATATTGATTACATTGGACTTGATGGCGAGCTTAATACGGAGTTGATCCAAATGAAGATAATCCCGACTCGATGTTTGAACATAGCTCGGCCCATAGCGAGCAACTCATCTTGATGGAAAAACAAGGCTCATTAAAACTAGATTAGAGATAAACCCGTGTGGAAGAGCTCGATGGAACTCGGCGTAGAATATTGCTCGGCACAAATTTTGGTAGGATAGGATCTCACACTTTGAACTAGGAATAAACTCAAAGTGCAAGTATGAGAGGAGGTAGATTTCTGAGTCAAGGATCATCAACATTTCTCACAAAGGTGGTTCGGACTTGTTTCAAATAGGATTTGAAAAAATGAAGCATCTCAATGTAAGCAAAAAATTATTGTGAAGAGCTCATGGACCACTCAAAGTAGGCTTGGTTAGTCGAGCTTATGTCCTATTAGGTCATAGAGATGAGTTCCTAGAAATGCATGAGCCTGCAAGTGTAAGTTGGACACGATGACATGATGTAAATGAAGCAAAGATGGTGGAGCTCATTTTTGAGTGAGCAGCTTGAGGGAGGAACGTAGTCTATGCCAGGGTGGCGAGCCCATCGCCAACTAGTAAGGAGTTCTGAGTTGTGTGGAAAGTAGCTGACTTACCATGGGAATAGCGTGCAAGTTCACAAGGTAAAGAAAGGAGCTTGACAGAGATCTCACAAGTGAAAGAGAGCTCTATGGGAAACTCGGCTTGGAGGTTCGAGCTAAGGGATCTCGGTGAACCGAGTTGAGACCAAGTTAATTCGATCAATGCACGATGGGCTCGGGAATGGAATGTTGGTGATGAAAATCTGATGGCGAGGAACTCGTGGCAAACATGAGACGGAGATGAGTTCAGTGCCATGAAGCAAGTTGGAGTGGAGCGGATCAAGGCACAAGGAAGGTAGCTCATTGGAGTGGCGAGTTAACAAGGAGCTCGAGCCCAATGTGGTGAGTTGGCTCGTGCGCCAACCACCGAGTTGGGCTATTTTTGGCTTATTCACATGAACCCCCTTTTTCCAATGTAAACTGGTTTTCAATGGGGTCCACATTAGTTTTAATTAAATTAATATTTTTATTTTAAATATTTTATTAATAATATTTATTATTATTATTATTATTTAAATATTCCTTTAATTAATTGAGAGGATCAGTCAACAGAAATTAATGGCACAAGATGGAACCTTCTCAAGTGGTTCAACCAACTATAATAAATACATCATGTGCCTTTAATTTAGGAAGGAATTTATTACCTTTCCTCTTCTTTTAATGAGTTTTTCTATAAATGTAAGTGGAAGCTCATTCCAACAGAGTGGACAAGTTAGACTTCTAAGACAAGTGTATATTTTTCAAGAAACCTCCTCTCGTAAGTTATTCTTATATGTTGAGGGAACTTTCAAGCCTCCTTTCAAGATTGTAATGGAAACTATTGCCTCTTCTGAATGTATGATGCATTATGCATGTTGTTGAAGTAATAAAAGTGTTTGTTTTGTGACTAATCTTGGTCCTTTCATCCTTTTATACTTCTTTGTTCCTTTCTCATGCTTGCAAGTACATTATGCAATTTTAAGTTTCTATTGTAGGTTCTTGGAGTTTTTGCTTATCAAGTGGTGGAGTATTGCATGTGGTTGAGTTGTGGTGCTTGTTCACCCTTCTCAAGTTCATCCTTCTTCACTGGAAGACTGATATGCCATTATCTAATTGAATTTTAACAAAGGGAACACATGCTTCTTAATCGTGGTCTACCATTTACCCTCTCTAAGTTGTAGTAGGTGAAGTTGTCTTGTGGTGCACAACACCCTCTTCAAGTTAACCCTTCTGATTCTATAAATACCCTTTATTTGGTGCATCACCATCCCTAGTATAGTTTCATTTCTTACAAATATTTTTCCCTAAAACCCATGAAAATGTTATCATAGGACTAGATAACCATTTATTGCACTAGGAGTAGTACAACACTTAGTTTAGGAAGAGGAAGTCAGCCTTCTCTGGAGGTTCACCTTGAGCTCAAGTCCCACAACTTGAGAGGTGATCCCATGTTTCCCAATCACACCGAACGTCCTATTCACATTCTAGCCATTTGGAGGGTGCAGTGATCCGGTGAGAACAATAGTCCTGCATAACAAATATTGCACATAAAGCACCCATTAGCATGTTAGAAAGATAAAGAGTATGTAAAACCATGTATAATCTGATAAAGTAATGTGTTATAAAACAAAATGAAATAATAGCACCTGTAGTACATATGAAAGTGGATTCTCCTAGGAGTATTTATAGGAATGGTAATAGGTATTGTGCCAAGCATACCTATTGCATGTAATGGATCTATAGAATCTGCAAGAACAACTACAAAGCAAGTGAACACACATGTGTAATAAGATGAACATGTAACAAGTAATTATAAGAAAGAGTAAATGCAACCAAGATATGCAGTATGTTGTGGATGAGGTGGAATGGAATGCAAAGTGAATGATAGGAGCAGTGTTCACCCCAAGTGGATGGAATTATATATATTAGGATTCATTCATTTATGCCCCTCCAATCGTCAATAATGAACCGTAAATTAGAGTTTGTCATCGGGAAGTGGTTTGAAATGTGTGCAAGAAATATGTTGAATGTAGGTTTCGTGTGATGTGTAGGATGGAATGCAAAAAAGTAAAAGTGATGAGGTGGTAGAATGTGTGATGATTTAGCCTAAATTGTATATCACTAAGCATGTTAATAAGAATGATAGAAAGTGTGATGATGTAGAACAAAGTGTATATCACAAAATGTATGAAGAAAGTACTAGATAGGAATGTCGCATGATAAGAGGATTGAATGATTGATCATGTGAGTTTGATGAGTTTCGTTTAATATGTATACCCTCAACAGCTTGAGTATGGAATGTGAGACTAGAGTGCATCATCGGGTAGTGAGTGCATCGCGTAGGATTAGATGAGTAAAGTGTATAATATGTGTAATAGATGTAGTGAGGAGAAAATGTCATGTAGTGTGCAATGTGGGATGTGTTAAGTGAAATGAAATATGTATAGAGTGTGCAAGTGCATATAATGTATGATAGTGTAGTGTCTAGGATATGTACTATGTATAGGTGTAAGAGACACAAAGTGCGGATGAGACATAAGAGGTGGAAGAGGGAGGTAGTGTATATATATAAAGATGTGTGGAGATGATCAATTTGTAGAGAGTATAAAGTGCATATGAGATGTAATAGAAATAAGAAGATGATGTGTAAAGTGTGTGATGGGTTATTTTGAGTGTGTGCAGAAGTAAGCACATATGTTACAAGTGTGGTGATGATGTAATCATGAAGACATGTGAGAAAGAGAATGATATGTAATGTGGTGCGCAACATGAAATGAGTGATGTGTAGTGTCTAATGTGCAGTATGTGAGGTTCATGTGTAGAGGATGCCCTCAACAAACAATTATGAATAGTAGCACAAGAGTGCGTCGAGGGGAATGACGATGAAAAGCTATGTAGATATGTAGGATGAATATAAAATACTAGATGTGATGCGTGTAAGATGTATGATAGTTGATAAGGAAAAGGGGGTGTGGGGGGAGTAAGTGTGATCCACCCCTGAGCGAGGAATAGTAAGGGTGATGAAGTGAATTCATCTAAAAGGTCATCATTTTCAGATTCAAAATCGTATGGTGAGGCATATGAGACCTGATAAGATATAGTGTCAGGTTCTTCATGTAAAGCACCATTGAAGTGTAATTTGTACATGCCTATAGCATATTCCTTGTCAGTGAACGGAGGTAATTGACACCCATGTGCATACCATTAAGTCATATAAGGTGAATGATTGAGGAATGAATAATTTCAAATGAAAACATGATCAAATGACATAGGAAATGATATATCGGTGTGGTCAAGGTCTAACGTGCCCCCAATGTAAGCAAGCCAATATTTTCCTAATGTAAGTGGGGAAAAGTGAGGGGCTTGTGCAAGGTAGAAAAGGTGAGATGGAATACACATAGACCGTAAGTGGAGGTGATGGGTATGAATCCATAATAGAGATGAGGATCATGAGATGGAGGATAAATATCCTCGAAAGAAAATCCTAACCGATTCAAACCATCATGTGAACATATAGTGACATTGCAAGTAGGATCAAATGGAATGTTCTCCCAATAAGAATCATTCATGAAAAGTGTACATGTAAAGGGAGGACGTGCTAAATATGGATGCACATGTGATAGTTAAGTAGGTGGAATGACATAAGATGTGTGGTTAGGCCCCCTGATGAAGTACCATATCGGTAGTAATAATAGATGGGGGTGGTGCTAAAGATGAAACCTGTATTGAGCATACAAATAGCACCTTTAAGTCATGGTAAATGTGGTAGCTCATCTAAGGGTTTTGGTTCATCAATAGTAGAAGACCATGGAGTATGAAGTGTATTATTGTGATCATGGTCACAATATTTGTATGGATGATGGTCATGAAGAATGGTATACTCAACACCCTCATATAGGAATTTGACACAATGAGGCACTGTAGATGCAACAACTTGCATGGCATGGAACCATGGCCTACCAAGTAAATAATTATATGAAACCAAAAATTCAATGACAAAGAAGATTGTGTTGAGAGTTTTTGGCCCTACAGTGATAGGTAGAACAATGTGACCTATGCATGGACAAACAAAACCATCATATGCATGAAGGGAAAGAGATGATGGACTAACATTAGCAGCGAGAAAGACCTATCTTTTCAAGGAATGACATAGGACATAGATTGAGTTCAAATCCATTATCGATTAAAGTATGCTTGATACCCATATTGTAAATGTGAATCATGATATGAAAAGGTGGATCATTGTCAAAAATAGAAATATCAACATGAGGATTAGATGGGAAAGCTATATGTTGAGAAAATGCATCAACAAAGGAGTTATATACTGAGTTTGGATGCATATCAACAGGAATGTGAGTAGTAGTAAGGAGATGTTGTACTCTATGTCTTAATTCAGGATTGGCCAACAAGAAGTCATTAATTGAGATACTCATGATGATGAGACCCTAGGAAGATGAGCAATAAAAAGCGTGAGGATCCTAGGAGCATGAAGATCGAGTTCGGGTTTACCAAAATGATTAAGCTAAAATGTAAATATATGAGCCTAATTTGATGTTATAGTAGCAATAAATAAATGCAATAATGAAATATAGAAGTATACCAAAACAAACTAAGCAATAAATAATAAAACCCTAATGTGCAAAGAAGGGTAAGATGCCTTAGCTGATTTATCGAGTTCTAAAAAGTGCACAAAGTTAGAAGATAGAGAAATGTGAAGCACGACCTTCGTATCTTAGAGATCAAAAAATTGCAGAATTAGAGGAACATGATGGAAAAGGGTGCTTGGAGAGGGACAAGGGCTCCGGCAGCACTGGTTACTAATTATGGGCACCTTGGTATATGGAAATACTTAGAAACTTGAATTCTCGAGTCACAAGATGTTTGTTAATGCTCTCCTTTTATTGTTGTGGATTCACACAATGATCATTAAGGTCACAATAAAACTACAATGAAGAATGAAACTACAAAACCCTCAAATAAACATCAAATCCTAAAAATAAATATGTAAAATGATGGGTTGGACTATCTTTAGTAGCCACAATGGTGGACTTACAACGATTGCTCCACTACATCTCGATCCAATGAAGTTCTGTGTGTGTGTGTGGAATTGTGTCCTATGTTGCTCTTGTTCCATTCACAATTGGATAGCGAGCAAATAGCTAGACGTAGAATGTAATAAATGTGTGCATGTAAAAGAATGAATTTCCCTCCTATGAAGTTTGATGATGAAAACTAGCCATGTGTCCCTTGTGATGGAGCTAGATGGATGCAATGGAGATTTTATATGCCTTGATGGATGTAAACTTAGGTGGTGATAGTAGATGTTTAGTGTTTGGTCCTTTATTATGATACATACATCTATATTTATATGATTCCCTTGCTTGAATTTTTTAATTAACCCTAAAAAGGCCGACTACCAAAAAGATAAGATGCTCAAACGGCTAGAAAGGACCCAAAAAGTGTGATTAAAGTACAAAGAGGACAAGGGAACCTAGATTGGACGAGGGCGTCTAGACCGGCATTCTAGTTTGGGCCTTTGGTATCCAAGATGAAAAATGTTGAAGTATGAAAAGATAGAATGAGCAAACAGAAGTGTAAGACCAAGAGAAGTGACAGAAAGGAAAGCAATGTAGCCAAATACATGGGTTAATTAGTACCATTCTTACTTAGGAATCATATGAATAGTAGTATGTAATCAGGACTAGATAATTACCCAAAGTGTGTGATTTTGTGTCTACACAAATAAGGATTTTAATTTGAACTATGGAAGAATTAACGAGTTTAATATTTACATGTTTATGTTGAGATGATGTTAAGGTGTATCGGCCAACTCCGTAAGAACTGGATAACTTTGGGGTGCCATATTTTACCATCTACAATGTAGGCTAATTCCCATGCAATCATTACACACACTACATGGCCTCATCCACAAGCATATATTTAACTTAAAATGAAGATAAATGGTGATCATTAGTACTCAATATGTTGGGGAGATGAAGAAAGGACTATTTTCAGTAATTCACTACCTCATGCCAAAAAGTGGAATAATCTCATTGTATTTTGGATGAAATACTCTTCTTTGGACTATCAAGTATACAAAAATCCTTTTACCACATTCATCATGTACCCATAAATTAAATCTATTCAAGGCTAATGGATTTTATACCCAAAATCATTTAGTAATCAAGTTCACTAAAATATTGTTGGTATGAAATATAGGAATTGGAAAGACAACTCTTTCTAAAGACCATCAAAGGGAAATGATAGGGGATGATGAGAATTGTTGGAGTGACAATGGTGTGTCAAACATTGAGGGTGGTTGCTATGCAAAATGCATCGACCTATCAAAGGAGAAGGAACCTGATATTTGGAATGCCATTAAATTTGGGACATGTAACATATATTGAATCTACCAAAGTTTTCATGTTGTCTTAACAATTTCAATATGTTCATGGTTCTTGAAAGCCTAACTATTTTTTCCCTTGTAATGACAGTTTTAGATAATGTTGTATTTGATGAGGATAACAGGGAAGTGGATTACTCTAAATAAATAAATAAAATTCATATCATTTTGCATTTAGATTTTCAGCTCAATAAATAGAAATCAGTTCCTTTTTTATTAAAATTTAAAATGGTCAACTGAACTTATTTCATGTTTTGGATTCCTTACTCATCCATAAATTTACTCGAGGAAATACTTGTAGAGATCTTAATCC
The DNA here is from genome assembly GCA_018340775.1 of Taxus wallichiana var. yunnanensis. Classification (NCBI taxonomy): domain Eukaryota; kingdom Viridiplantae; phylum Streptophyta; class Pinopsida; order Cupressales; family Taxaceae; genus Taxus; species Taxus wallichiana. The sequence goes on along the minus strand of CM031239.1, from coordinate 564,989,440 downwards.
TCTTATATTTCAGGAAGCATTGTCATAATTTTTGTTATCTATTCTTTTTGTTGTTGATTTTGTAGCATACATTTAATAATTCGTATTTTATTCTTTGATTTACATTTTTTCATTTAATTAATATTCATTCTTTTCATTGTTATATGATATGCACTACTAAATGATACCCCTTGCTTTTAAGTTGAAATTGGACAATTATTTTAACCATTGTTTATGCTTGTCTTTTTTATTATGAGGTTTAAAAATCCACTTATACCCAGGAACAAGTTACTGTTAATGTCATTCGTACCTTTTGAACCACGTTAGCAGCTGATTGATTATGGAGCTTGGATGTTGATAGTTTACTTGGTTTGTTTTAATGGAGTGTACTGTTACATTGTATTTTAATTTTTAGCTATATGTTCATTGTAGTCTTACAACATTATCAACCTTTTTCTCTTGCCATAATTCCGTACTAGACTCTCAAATTCTTACACGGTCATTAGTCAATTGTCATCACTTTGTTAGTGAAATCTTGCATTTGTGGAAGAAAATCCACTTGTTCTTATATTTATTCCATAATGTTTTGTTGTTTCATTCTTATTCTTTTGGTCGAATCTTTGGAAGTTGTGAACAAATTTCTGCGCGTAAACAACATCAGTAAAAACCATATTCTTGCTTCAACATAGGAGAAATAGAATCATATATGTAAATACTTTTATGTTAAAGACAATTGTTTGTATTTTATAAGTGCATTTTAATCTTCTTCACAAGCAATTAAATGAAATTGTATTTAATCATTATATGTAATCTAGTGATAGTTTCTTGGTTACTTATCCAACTAAATAAGATTGTGATTTTTTAAAAATGCATTGTTTATTAGTTTTTTAAATCTATCAGTAGTTACCAATACATACATTTAACTAAGAACATTTTATTTCTTTACATATACTTTGCTTGAATTTTCCGCATTAGTGATCATCTTTAATAACATCGTTAGCGAACCCTTACATTGGAAAAAAAAATTTGAATTATATTTATTTCATAGTGCTCTTTTGTTTCTGTCTTACTCTTTTGATGTTGTGAACTAATTTCCCGAGCATGAAAAAGATCTGTAAAAGCCAAAGTCTTACTTGGCCATAGGAGGGACAAAATCGTATACTTAAATGCTTTTAAGTTACATTAAAGACTATAATTTGTATTTTATACTTGTGCATTTTGATCTCCTTAGAAAACAATTAAATGAAATTAGATTTTACCATTATATATAATTTGGTAATAACTTCTCTTCTTATTCAATTAATTAAGATTGTGCTTTTAAAAAATAACATTGTCTGTTATTTTTTCTAACTATCAACAGTACTAATACATGCATTTAAGTAAGAATGTTTTACTTTTTTACATATACTTTTTTAGTTATTTCTTCCTTTTCTTCATAAAAATGTTCCTTTACAAAAATGCATAGTTGATTGTAATTAAACGTATTTATCTATTTGTTAATTAACATGTTTGTTATTTGTTTCTGTATGGATGCATCTTCATGGATTTGTCAAAGGTTTATCAAAATATACACATCCATCACAATGTAATTCCTTTTCATGAATATTGCATTAACTCATTATTTTATTCCATCCATACGTCCCCCATTCAAGATTCTCATTTATCAATTTTTCTTAACAACAATATTGTCTTCACATTTGAACCTTTATGCCTCCTCCATTTTGTATTCCTCCACCCAATTCCTTTTGACGTTAACATTGTACTACTTGCATACGATTTCTAGTTATTAGTTAAAATAAATTTACATGTCCATATGTCATTAAAAAGTGAAAAAGTGTATTTCTCATGTAATTTTCATTTTCTATGTCGTAATTGTTACCTTTATCATATTGTCTTTTTTAATTTTTTTACCGTAAAAGTTAAAATAGTATTTTATCCAATATGACCTTAACTAGCTTTTTTCTTCATTTCATAAATCTCAATTAGAATCATTGAGTCAAAATTGTATGTCATTATAAAGGTTTTTAATACTATCTTTGTGAGTCTAGTATCGTCTAGTCAAATTTGAGTCATTATCTCCTTGTCTAAATGTATCATTGTCGAGTGTTTCGTCAAAATTTCATTGTGATTCAGAGTCAAAGTATCGAAAAATAAAATAAAAATCGTCTTACAGACACATTTTTGTTGTAACTCGATGTCCAATCAAATGTGTTTCACATTACGGGGAGGAGAAAAAATAAGGTGCAATGTGGAAACTATTAAGCATCCAAGTCAAATCCAGTTGAGATAGCAACATGTAACTAGAGGATGGAGACACGAAGGATGGAGGTCAATCAATGACATCTTGTCATTCACAATGACGGGGCCTCACGGAGATGTGGTGGCATATTGTGGTGTGTAATTTTCTTTTTTCGTTGTTTCAAAGTTCCAGTTTCTAGTGTGCTTCATTTTCAGTTGTGTGCAGTGTGATTTTATTTCAAAGTTCCTGTTTTGTGTTGAATAAGTGGAAAATTCACATTGGGGGAACATGATCTCAATGTTCCATTTCCATTTCTGCATCTTTTTTCAATTTGTATTCAGTGAGCAATGTTTCTACATAATTCCCTAAAAGAAAAACATAGTGGATAGATGAAAGCACAAGGAAAAGTAGCATCATGATATTTGGGTTGTTGGTTGTCTTGTAAAACCATCATTTGTTGTGGTTGTTGGTAAGCCACTTGAAAAACCATCCTTGTTGAGGTTGTTGGTTGTCCTGAAAAACCATCCTTGTTGGTTGGTGGTTGTCTAGTAAAACCATCCTTGAAGGTTGTTGGCTATCTTGAAAACCCATCTAAATCATGAGCATGCACAAGTGGAAAATTGCATAAGAAGTGTGATTGTTTTTCTCCCATGTTCACACTAAGGGGGAATGTTAGGAATTCATTAATCAAGTGCTCACATTATATTTACAGTTTGGTAAAATTTAATTATTAGTGTGATGTAACTATGTGGGTGAGTTTTTAATAACCCATGTAAATAGGATTGGGTGAGTTATAAAAACTCACGAATATACTTATTTGTTTATGGGTTGTTGTGGAGATGGTTAAATATCCTATTTTATAGAAAACTATTTCCTATATATTGGAATGTATATGAGAAAAATATATGAATGAAGAATATTTTTTGTATGTGCAAATTGCTAATCTTAAAATTATATTTAAATCATGTTAAAATTATGCATTTAAAGATAGTTAAACTTACTTTATTCAAATGTAATTAAAGCAAATTAAATTTGTCAACATTCAATAGGGACATGGAAACATGGTTGTGTCTTAATTGCATTTGAAAGGCATTGAATTAGAAATATGTTATTGTTATTTATTTTTCATCTTAAAACATATATTTTCTTGATAATATAAGTGGGTGTTTTCAAGCTACAAAGAAATGTTTATGTTAGTCATTATTATTATTGACTTCACTACTACTTAATTGTATTGAATTAAGTGAAGGCGGTAATAAAATATCTAACTTTTTCATCCAATTGGTGCTCTATTAAATAATATTTTGTATTTATTTTGATAAAAAAGCGTAACATTGAAATTGTGAACAATATAGATTAGAGAAAGTAAGAATAAAAATTGTAACAATTAATCATTGAATAATAACAATCAATTACAATAATATAGCCTCCGATATTACTATTATTGATATTTAAAAGGTACAACATAAAGAAATAATTATAAATACATGAATAATTATAACCCTGTTTTACAAATATATAAGAAATATGCCGAGAGGTGAAGTTCACGAGGCACCTATATATAAATATATGTAATATATACCTCTCGGCATATATTACATATATTTATAAAATATAGATATGCTAGTAGCAACCGTAGGAGTTGCATTATACATAAAACAATACCAAAAATAAAGTATGAAAAATAAGGGGGAATTTAGTTCGTGTATGAATAAAATATAATTTATAATTTAATATTATAATTATTTATTATCAAAACATAGTCACTTATATGTAATTTTCTTATGTAATTATATTACTATATAACTTAACACATATTTGTCTTTGGAGAATGAGTATGAGCAAAAAAATCAAGGTCTATAATGCACAAAGTTCTTATGGATTTTATTAGTAACCGTATTATCAAGTTAAAAAAATACAATCTTTTTCATACGAATTGAAATGCGTAATGTACATCACATGTAATGACAAATTCATAGAATGAAATGTGTGTTACACATGGTACATTATTTATATTCCAAGGACATAAGTCTTTTTTCCTCAACCTTCCGTTTCGAAAGTAGTTTTCCGTTCTTCATTTTTGCATAACACTCATATGAAAATGGCAGAGATATTCTTAGACTCTGCAACGACTTCACTTGAGAGATAGCCACAAATGTTAACCCCATTGTCTCTCTTTCTTCAATATCAACTATAGCCTTGGAAAGAGTCAAACCTTGCGATTTATGTATCGTCAATGCCCATGCCAACTGTAAGGGTAATTGGTGTGTGCATCCCCTTTATATTGGTGTAATTGGGATGGTATGCGGAGTTCTATCTTCAAATGGTATTCCAAAGTAACTATCGAATTCAACCATTACATATGTTGGTGGGTTCGGTGGACCAGTACCATGTGCATATACTATGTTTGAATATATCCCAGAGCTCCATTTACAAGACCTGCTTCTATCCAAAGATTGGATGTTAGCATAACCCTTGCATCATTAGAAATTAATAATTCTAAATCAAGTTCGTCATTCAGACCTCCTGCCAATGTGTTGGCGGTACTTGTTCTAGTTGCAATGCTATGTGCAGCAGCCTTTTCAATGAATGTAATTTTTTGTTTTTGTGGTTATTCACGTTAATCTTTGTCGCCATTAGGTGAATATTATTATAGAATTCTTCATTTTTATCTTTGTCTAATGCAGAACTTGTTCTACTCATTAACAACATCCAATCATCCAGTGTCGGATTCACATCTCTGAGATTGGCTAGAAGTTCTCGAAAATGCTTTTGGTCTTCATCTTCTCCTGCTTGCCTAAATACCTTATCCAATGTAACAACTATTCTGAATGCTTCCCATAACAGCTTTACACGTCTATTACTATCATATGGTAGTTTATCGGTAACAGGAGGAAGTTGCCCCAAATCTCCTACCAAAATCATAGAAACACCACCAAAACTCATGTCTGCTCTTTCAAGGAATGCTTGACGAAGTCAAGAGTCCACGTTTTCTAGCAAACTTTGTCCGACGAAGCTCATTTCATCAATCAATACATATTTTATGTGGCAAATATCTTGTTGGAATGTTGCAAGTCTCGATCCCTCCAATTCTACAAAATCTATAATAGGGATTTGAAGTTGTGAATGGATGGTCGAGGCACCAATATTAAAAGTTACAACTCCTGTTGGTGTAAGTAATAGAAGAGGAGAACGTTCTGGGAATGATGCATCAAAAAGTTCCTAACGAATCGCACCAATCAAATAGGATTTTCCTGTTCTTGTTGTTCCTTGAACTATCATGAGCAATGGAATGTTATTTCGATGTGGATTATAATGTGTCATTATTATATCAAGTGTTTTTTGGTTTAGAACCCAAGGTGTCACAATTGAAATTGAGGCTAATTCATCATCTATAACCAACCCATTATCTTTCATGCTGCTTATGAATTTTATTGCTTTACTTGTGTATTCTTCACCTCGATATTCATCATTCCATGGTGCTTGTCTGTCAATATCTCTCCTTCCCAACATATCTATTTTCGTCGCTTGCAAAATTTGACCATGATGAAGCCTACACATGATTTCCCATTCATGTTCTATTGTATTATGTTGAACATGTTGATTAATTTCATCTTCAGAATTGTTATTATTTTCAACGTCTTCTACTGCAGTCCTCCTTTTGACATGCCATGGATTATAATGGAACGAATCCCAGTTTAAACTTATTGAATTAGAATCATGTCCGATATCTCTGTCTATATCTCAAAACGGCTTGTAAAGCAACAAATCTTACCAACAAAAATCAACCCATTTATGAGATTCCCATGAAGGGATAGAGGAAAACCTTGGGAACACTCTCACAATAGCTGCAAAACTCTTGACCTCCCACTTGTTATCCCATTTTCTCCTTGGATTATATGTCCAAGATCTAGCGGCATCAATAAGAGACACACTTTCCATGGAAAAAGGCCTATTCTTGTACCCATCAATGAAACTTTTTGCATGTTCCTCATGGTCATCTCGCATCAGGTGTTGTTACTTTTTTGAACACCTCACACAACATTCAAATTGACAAATACTCTACTACTCTCTACCAAAGGGAGCTCTAACAACATGTGACATGTTTCTTGTGCGCCAATGTCTCTTTCAACAATTGTTTCGGTTAGAAGTCTCATGTATGCTATCACTTCCATTTCATCCAGTTTTCAATATTTGCCATCCGCATCAACATTTGATGATAAGTTTCAAAGTTTTTCTTTGCTTTCGCTACATACTTTGCAATGTACTTGACTACGGCATGTTTGGAAAGAACAGGTTGCCAATCTACGTTTGCTCTCCATAATTGTAATATGTAGCGATTATGTGTATTTACCCTATCATCATTTCTCGCAGGTTCAAACTTTTTATCTCCCGTCTTCGATTCTTGATATAACTTTGATTCATCGAGATTTAATGGCCACGGTGCATTATACCTGCAAAATGTAATAATCAATTATTAGTTCTTCCACATATGTGTTTTTTATTTCAATTTAATTATTCAAATTTTTGAACATCTTACCTACAGACAATTTTTCCCCTTTTCTTACGTAGGCAGGCACCCTCTCTACACATCGTATGACATTCTACACTATTGAAAACCTCTTCATAGTCATGTTCCATATCGAATTGTGTCAGTTGTCTTGTATTTCGAAGACACAGATGTTGCATAAATTTTGGTAGACCTGTAACATAGAACATACGAATACACAATATATTTTGAGAATGTAAAAATTCTATATAAATCATAGACTTGATGAGAATCGATAAATTACTTGTATGTTTCATTGGTGCGGGTCATCCCAAGGATTCCATGCATGGACAATAGAATGGAAGTATTTTTTAGCATTTCCACGTTGAAAATCATCATTTCATTCAAGGTTGTCCATATTCGGCACCCCTTCTAACCATATGAATCCATGCACATGTGGCAAACCTCCATGTTGCCATTCATATCTAGACCAATAATCTTTAACTTTCGTTCCTTTTTGTAATACCTCCTTTCGGAAAAGTGTATGTCGCAGGTGCATATAATGTGCCACTATATGTGGATATTCGATGATATTTTTCCTTTGCTAATTTTTGCCTCTCGTAGATTATCCGGTGGTGTTCAGGCATTAATACATGTAGATCGAGGCCAATACATATCATTTGCGATCAATGTGAAAAAAATAGTAGGTGATCCTATTTGATGTAACATGTCACCAATTCACCATGACATTTTGCCCAATAAGACCTTGTACCCCTCAACGATGTTCCGAACCACATCAAACGATCAGCCAGATTGGAATGGGGAACGTTCTTCATATGCTCACGTAACTCGTTGATGGTGATTGGCATATCTTGGAGGTTTTTCTTCACAAAATGTAGATGAATTTTGTACACTATGTCTCATGATCATGTTCATCATGTAATACCTAAACCGAGGATGTCACCAAATCGGTGATCCCTATATCGAAATAAATGTTTTACAAATTCATGGAGACGTACTCGTCTTAATCGCGGTTCTAGCCAATCACATTTTCCATCAGGAAAGAGAGTAGGGAATGCCATATCAAGTAGTCCTACTGTCACATACTCATTGATAGGAGATGCTCCTATCCCTGGCCAATCAATGAGTGCTCCAGGGTCCGCATGAGGGTTATTCACCCACGCATGGATTAATTCCATCTCCTTGGTGTATTAGGCGGTTTAGATGCCATCAATGTTGTATGACTAATTATATTTACTTCATCTGTCTCCATGGTCAGACCTACAAACACAATTTCATTTGTGTCAGAATCAAACTCCATATGAATTGAGTTTAGTTGCTCAAACACATTCTCAACAAAATGAGGTGGAAGTTCATTCAGAGCATTTTCATCGATTTGGACATCTGAATAGAACTTATCATGTTCTATTTTATATTTCAATGCATTATAAACTCGCTCTCTATTGACTGTAAAGTCATAATTTATTCCACACTAATCTCTCCTCCAAACAATAATCATCGCAAATATTTTAATCTATGGGGCAAAAGATTAGTGATTTCTTTTACTTCTTGAGGAAAACTTATCGTGTGACCTTTATATTTATATTGACCTCTTGTTGCATGTGTCACCTACAGGATTGGGTTGACACGGGCTATTAACATTTCCTCAATTTGAGTTAAGTTTACAAGTTCTCTGCATTGTGGCCCTGGATCCATATTGTTTGATGCTGAAAATTAATGATGACCTTTCTCTTGTCGACATATAGTACACACAGGTCCTTCAGGTGTTTGAGAAACTTTTATTCCAATGTAACATTCTTGAAAAATATAACACATGATCGGGGAAGAAAGGTCATCAAGACCATGTCAAAAATAACTTGGACCATATTGAAATCTCTCTCAAGCATTCCATTGGGATCATCTATCATGTGTTCTCTCAAAATATGTGATTCTTGCATTCTTCTTCTTTTTCTAGGTTCGATTATTGACTCCTCTTGTAAATCATTATTTTGTATTCTTCTTCTTCTTGGTGTTCGTATTGGTTGTAATGTCATCTCCTGTTGCACACTATCATTCTCTAAATTATTTACAACATCTATATTCATTATATCTTGGGCCAAGTTTTTTGGTGTTTCAAGCACGTGATCCATCAATGTTAAATTGCCTACCCCAGAATTAACTTCAACATTACCAGCCATTCTACGATAATTCCTCTGAGATGCTTCACGGTGAAGTTCTTGTCTATGTAGTCTTTCCTCCTCTTGCAACTGAACTGAATGAATCTATGTTGTAACCTTGCTCTTAATACATGTGAGTCATCTTGAGATGATCATTCACGAATTATTGTCATATTATTTACATGTTGTCATCTTTCTACATCTAATTCTTCATTTGTTAATTTGGCCCTCCATTCTGAGAACCTTTGTCTATCATTATCATTTCAAGTTTCCTTTGTTCCTCTCATTGTGCATCTGTCATTTCTTGTTGTCTCTTTCTGTGATATTCTCTTTGATATGCTCTTCTTTCATCTTCATTTTCAAAATTTAATCGTGGTCAAGCCACACCTATAAATTATTTTCAACAAATTTTGTAATTATTTATATAACTAAAAATCCACGTACATGTAATAGAAATCAATCATATATTATCCAAGTTGTAACAATTAGCAAGGCTAGTCAAAGAATGATATGAATTTAAGAGAATAGGAGATTAGAAAAAGCATTTTCATTTCCATATCTATGACCTTTTGTTTGATTTATAATAGTTTTTCACCAACACACTCAAAACACTATGCAATTTATAAAATCTTTTATATAAATAATGCAAGTAAATCCTCACATTTTCGTCTTTCTTCCTCAGAAACCGATCTATACGAATATGTCCTTGTATCCTTATTCTTGATACATGTGAGTCATTTTGAGATGATTGTGCATGAATTGTCATCATGTTATTTGCATGTTGTCGTCTCTCTGCATCTATTTCTTCATTTGTTAATTCAACCCTTCGTTCTACAAATGCTCTTCTATCATTATCATTTCGATGTTTCCTTTGTTCCTCTCATTGCGCATCTGTCATTTCTTGTTATCTTCTTCTGCGATATTGTCTTTGATATTCTCTTTAATATTCTTTTATTTCCTCTTCATTTTCAAAATTTAATCTTGGTGGAGCCATGCCTATAAAGTATTTTCAAAAAATCACCTAATTATTTATATTATTTAAAACTCCATGTGCATGTAATAGGAAATAATCATATGGTATAGAGAATCTAAAAATTATGAAGGACGCTCAAAATATGATATGAACTAAAGTGACACAAACTATCACATTTAAAAATAACAAACAATACCTCAATTTTCTATTAACACAACAATTCTTCATCGACGTCATTGTATAAATCGTTATTATACAAGCAAGTTGTGACAATTCAACAATGTTCCTCTCATAAATAACACAATATCAAAGAGAAAAATATAAAACAAATAATTCTCAATTGTGTATTCAAAAATCAACTATATCCATGTCCTTCAATGAAATAAACACACACCACCTTGTAAAGAAATGTTCAAATGCACATATCCACGTTAATCATTGCTTGAAAAAACACAACATACAAAAAATAACATGTCATCCACTCACGAAAATGAAAAACATTATGATGGAACCATAGTTCCTGAGAATTTATATTAAAACATTTTTCCAAGCATACACAAAATATGATTTCATGGTTTCACTATAGAAATATAAAATATTTATATTTGACATTTCTTATAGAAAAACTGCATTGTCGGAAGATGCATATGTTATACATACATCGGGATGTCCCTCATTATGTTCCTTTAAAAACCTTTTCGAGAACACAAGATGACATCCAAATTAGGACGTGCTAGGAGAGCATAATAAGAAACATCCCATTTGCAAATCCTAGCTCCCAGTATCGAAAAAGGTGCGTGCAACGATAAATTCGAGTTGGACAAATATCCACAAATGTTCCCCAATGAAAATAATGTAAGGATATATATACACATACAAAAATTTCTCATAAACATCACATTCTTTTTTTTCAAAAAGTTTATATTAGTCAATGTCTTAAAATTATAAATGTACAAATATTCAATTTTTAAATACACAATGCACACTAAGATGTTAAAAATTGTCTATATAATAAAAGCAAAATCTTAATGATTGAACTATTTAAAAATTATCTATATAACAAAAGCAAAATCTTAATAATTGAAATATTTTACAAGTTTCTATAATTTTTAGATGATATTGCTAATACATCTCTAATTGTAATGTTTCTAATTGTCTTTTTAAAAGAAAAGTTTATAGAGAGAAGTTACTACTATTATAAATTACATATCACTTTGAATAATAACTATTTAAAAAATTTATTTAAATAAATTGTTAAATTAAAAATAAATAGTTTTACATGGGTTTATTAAAAATACAAACATTATTAAAGTAATAATTACCATCTACACATAGAAATGTTTATTGAAATGAAACAAAAAGAATAAGATCTTACTATCAAGTTATTGAACCTGTCACAATTTCCAATCCGGGTTTGTTTGTAAGGAACAAATTAAATTATTATAATGTGTGGGGAAGTTATGTAATTGTTTTTAATAACTTATTTATTACTTAAAATTATTTACCTAATAATATATTGCATATTTAAACTTATTTATTTATTTAAACATTAGAGTTTTTAAATTAACACATTAAAAGTATTTTTTACTTGTTTAAACAATTTATTTACTTTAATTTTTAAATATAATTCACTTCCCCACACCCGATAATTTAAAAAATTAATTTACTAAAATATTTTTTAAAATTATTTAACCTTTAAATTATTTACTTCCCCACACCCTCTTCACTTTAATTTATGTAATTTCCCAAGAATTAAATTAAATTAGAAAATTACTAAAGTTAAATTAAATTAGTAAATTACTAAAGTGTTTAAAAAATTATTTTATTTACTTCCCCACACTCGGAATTTAACAAATTAAATTATTTACTTCCCCACACCCTCTTTACTTTAATTTTAAATTGAATTAGTAATTACTAAAGTTAAATTAAATTACTAAAGTGTTTAAAAATTAAATTACCAAAGTGTTTTTTACCTTTAAATTATAAAATTAATTTAGTAAAATGTTTTTACCTTTAAATTACTTACTTCCCCACACCCGAGAATTTAACAAATTAAATTATTTACTTCCCCACACCGAGAATTTAACAAATTAAATTAGTAAAGTGTTTTGTAACTTCCCCACACGAATTTTACAAATTAAAATTAAATATCACGGACACAATTTCACGGGCACGACATCAGACTCCTCCACTCAATATATATATAAATGAGAATGCCTCTCGGCATAATTATAACCTTGTTTTACAAATATATAAGAAATATCAAGTACGTATTGAAATTTCATTCTAATGACATGGAATTCAATCTACACTCGAAGCATGGGAGGATACCGAATTATGTTGTGGTGAAGTAGCAATACACAGACACCAATTTGTTTCCTGCCAGAAATGACCATCCTCTTACCACGTGTCGAAGGGGAAAAATTTGTGAGAGTGGTTTACGAGGCTCGAGATCCGGTCATGAGACCTTAGTGGAATCAATTCTTGTTACTCATTACATATGACAAGCATGGAGGATTCTTCAACCATGTTTCCACATCCATAACTAAGGTGCCCTCTCCTGATAATATTGTGGTTCGTGATCCTTTCATCATCTTTGATAGGTTAGGTGTTTGAGTAACAACAAGCCTAGCCTCTCCCTATATCAATAAAGGAACATAAGACACGAAATTGATCTTAAATTTAATTATCCACAATCTATATATACAATTTAATGGTTTTATTTGTAAAATTTTATTCTTGCAAATTGAAAAGTTATTTTTTGTTCACACATTACATGTTTTCCTACAATTATTGAGATTAAAACTTAATTGGGGTCATACAAAGTGCCACATGAAGCAAGAAGCATTGTTGGGTTTCAACCTTTAACTTATTGGATTCTTCCCATTTTCCCTTTTAAGTTTATATTGCATTCGCCCTAAAAATTTCAATGTGAGACAATAAAGTGGAGGACATGTAGCAGATGATAATTGGGTAGAAACAATGTGAGCCATGGAATATGACCTGTAGGGTTTTAATTCTCATTTTTTATTTCTAACTTTCTACTCATGTCTTCATATTATCTAATAAATTAAATGTCGTCCAATCAAAATTTTAAGCACCATAAAAAGTGAAATAAAAAAGCAAAGCTTGATTGACAAATATAAGTTACTAGTCATTCATATGACCCATTGACCAACCACTAGAGGGTCTCAATTATCAATTATTGTTCCCACATCTCTTGTTTTCCTTGCAATTACTTGAGCTTAAAATTGAAAAGAGGACCTGTAAAGTGCTACAAGAAACATGCAATGTGGTTGGGTTTTGAACTTGGAACCTATTGAATTTTCACCATTTTTTTATTTTTCCCCCTTTATGCTCTAATTTTACTCACATGAATTATGTGTGTGGAATTAAGACAATAAAATATATTACAAATAATAGATATTATTTGGGTAGGAACAATTTGATTCATGGAATAGATGTGGGACATGTAGGTATTTAATTCCCACATTTTTAATTTCAACTTTCCATTCATGTTTGTCTTATCTATCAAATCAAATGTCATCCAATTGAAACACTTCATGTTATGACATAAAAAATAAAAAAGTTTCTTTAGTAGAAAAAAATGCCTTTCGCTTATATGACTAACCACGTGAGGGGATCAATTATTGACAATTATTTGTGCATCATCTTTTTCCTACAACTACTTGAGCGTATAATTGAAAGGGGAGGATATAAAGTGTTATAAGAAGCAAGCTTTTTGATTGGGTTTTGAACCAAAAACCTTTTGTATTTTACACTTTTTTCTTGCCTCTTTAATCATTAATTTCACTTATTGTAGACACAAAATCACATACTTTGGTTAATTATCTGGTCTTGATTACATATTAATAGTCATATGATTCCTAAGTAAGAATGATACATATAAACTCATGTATTTGGACACCTTTCTTTCCTTTCTGTCACTTCTCTTGGTCGTACACTTCGCTTGGTGGTCTATCTTTTCATACTTTGAAATTTGTCATCCTGGACACTAGCACCCAACCAAGACACCAGCCAGTTCCCTCATCCCCCGGGAACCCCTGTCCTCTATGTACTTTACTCACACTTTTTGTGTCTTTTCTAGTTGTTTGAGCATCTTATCTTTTGGTAGTCAGTCGACCTTTTGAGGTTAATTATGAAATTTAAGAAAAGGAATCATATAATATAAAGTTATGTGATTATAATAAGGGGCCAAGCACTAAGCATTAGCTATCATCACCTAAGGTTGCATCCATCAAGGCATCTAAGAGCTCCATTCCATCTATCTAGCTTCATCACAAGGGACACAAAGGCTATTTTTCTCGCATCACACTTTATAGGAGAGAAGTTCATTCTATTTCATGCACACATTTATTACATTCTACATCTATTTATTTTCTCACTATCCAAGTGTGAGTGACACAATAAAAACCTAGGGCACGATTCCACACATACACACACATATAACTACATTGGTTATAAGATGTAGTGCAACACTCATTGTAATTCCACCATTGTGGGTGTTGAGGACAGTCCTACCGCTTATTTTGCATCTTTCTTTTTTAGGATTTGATGTTTATTTGAGGGTTTTGTAGGTTCATTCTTTATTGTAGGTTTCTGGCAACTCCAACAATCATTGTGTGAATCCATAGTGGCAAAAGGAGATCATCAATGAACATCTTACAACCCTAAGAATTTAGATTTCTGAGCATTTTCATAGACTCAAATGCCTATTGCGCCCCTATCTCTCTCCAGAACCCATGTCCAACTTGTTCCTCCAGCTATTCAATTCTTTGAACTCTAGTGTGACGATTAGTGCTTCGCATTTCTCTTTCTTCCAACTGTGCATTTTCTAGAAATCGCGAATCATCTAAGGAATCTTACCCTTCTTTGCACATTAGGATTTCATTATTTATTTCTTTGTTTTCTTTGGTATATTTCTTTATTCATTATCACATTCATTTAATGTTACTATATAGCATCGATTAGGCATAATATTCCACATTTAGCTTAATTATTTTAGTGAAATTGAACGCTTTCACGCTTAGGATCCTCATTTTCCTTTATCATTGGTTGTCAAATTCCTCAAAATTCTTTATCTGATTTACTTAAGATGCATCCTAATTGCCAAGTTGTTCTAAAAAAATCCCTAGACACCATGTATCTCCCTAGCGATACACTTCGCCGCATCAAGTGAGTGTTATTTTAGATCGTTTATCTGATGACCCTAGTCTTCATGATCCTCCATCTAATCAATCCATGTTGGAATTAATTCGAGATTTACATTATTTATTTCATAAAAAAACTAAGGCTATCGAATCCACAATTACATCTCTCAAATATGAAATCCAACATCTTAAGGACGCTTCTCATGCTCATGTTTGTTCTCCTTCTACATCTAATCCTCATCCTATGTCTTTTACATGTTCTCATATTAGTGAGCCTCAAGTCTTTCCATTACCAGAGTCTCTCATGTTTGATCACAATCTTTGAGCAACATGACATTCTAGTTGATATTTTTAGTCATCAATTGATCACTTTACCATCTACTCATGACTATCCTCCTTATCATCTTGTAAAATATCAGGGTCATCCATATTACAATTATCATCAAATCAATGGACATAATGACAATGATTTCTATTCTTTACAAAGAATAATCAAGCATTGTTATCATCATTTTTTTATCTCATGCATTGCACGACATCCTCCTACATCTTTGATTGTTACATCCCAATGGGTTCCTAAATCTGATTCATCTATATCTAATGAGCATCATGCCATTGTTTCTAAGGTTCCTTATATGGAAATTAAAGAAACACCTAAGCAATCCTCTCCAAATTAGTGTCACTCCCCCTCCTCCCAATACATATACGACATTGCCAAGTTGAAGTACGTAACCACCTCTCAAAATCAGCCCACCCTCTTCTCCTATCAAGTCTTCTACAACGTCATCAATCCCACCTAATTTACCACCATTCAAGATACCTCTCTTTCCTACTCCACTTCATTTTTTCAAAGAAACGAATCCTTCTACTAATGGCCAAAACACATTTCAAACACCACCGATCTTAGAGCATGGTCACATGCCTTCATCACCACAAGCATCGAGTAGAGGACCTTCATCCTTTTCCTTTATCAAATAGCCCATTCATCAACACACACTTAAGGGGTATTACACTTACCTATTCCCCCCAACTAATACTGACAAGTGCTTTATGATCACATCATTTCACATCTATACTTACACATCTTCCATGCGCATATTAATACACTCTAGTATCATCATTACTCGATGACACTCTAGTCTTGCATTCCATACTCGACTGATGAGGGTATACATATCAAATGGACCTTCTCACCAAACTCACATGTTCAATCATTCAATCCTCTTGTCATGTGGCATTACTCACTAGTGTCTTATTCACACATATCATGATATACACTTAGTGATACATCATCATGCTTCTTATCCATACATCTCGTGATACAAACTTTTACCCATCGGTGGTGATATACGCTTTAGGATAAAATTACCACACAAAAATCATCCTCTATGTCGCATTCAATTTAATGTACACCTCATAATTATACAATCAACACATCATTCATCAAATCTTCTTAACACACAATAACCTACATTCAACATCTTTCCTACATGCATTTCAAACCATTTCATGATGACACACTCTCATTTACGGTTCATTCTTCACTGTTGAGGGGCCATAAATAAATGAACCTCATTACATACATACACATTCACTCGGGGGACACACTTTGCTCCTATCATTCACACTGCATTCCATTTTGTACCATCCACAACATACTACATATCTTGGTTGCATTTACTCTTTCTTACTTATGTTTTTAAATGTACACTTTATTACACATGCTAGATAGATATATTGTATGTCGTTATATTTATCATACACACATGTGCATTCTTTTTCTTTCTAGTTGTGATCACATATTCTACAGATCTATTATACACAAAGCATGGATGTTTGGCGCAAGCACAGTACTAGTCCAATAATAGCTCCTGGGGGCATCCTCTTTCATACACTCCAAGTGATATTATTTAATTTTGATTCATAAAACATCACTTTCTCATATTATACATGATTTTATATACTTTAATCTATCTAACATGCAAATTGGTTCTTCATGTGAAGCATTTTTTTAGGACTATCTATTTCCATGGTTATTTGTTACATTGTTTGTCATTACTTACTCTTTGTATGGTCTTGTTTGCAGGATTTTCCCTTTGCCTTGTATGCATACTTGTCTATTTTCTGCCACTATGGCCTTGATTATCTTGTAACACCATGAGTGACATCCCATTTTGCAACCTTATTTTTGTGGTCTACTCTATCTTCTTACATGTTTGTCTTGTCTTAGCTTACACATTGTCTCGCTAGCTTACATTTTACATGAGTGTTTGTCTTTGCTTGTATTAACACTTTTTTCCTAGCCACTTGTTTGCATGTGCCTTAGTTTCTACCAAGCACATCCCCTACCCCTGGAGGGCATAATTTCAGCATAGTGATCAAGTACTCTTTTGGGTCACATACTCCTTCAATAATGTAGCATGCACCCCAAATTAGGGGAGCGTCATATGGGTGAATCATTCACCCCAAACAAATTTACACACAACATGGTATTGATACAGAACAATTTTTAGTTTTGGATAGGCTTGTTAACCTTTAAAAATTACCTCTACATGAAGGTGTTTTCAAAAAAATGTCAAATTCCTTGAACCTTCAGTAGAGTTTTCTTGCCTGAAGGTGTTTTCAAAATTTCAAAGTTTTCTAAACTCCGAAGTCCAAATTTTCGGACTTCAGAGGTCTTCTTATTTCGTAGTTTTCTGTCGATTACAAAATGAAATTTTTTTTTAGAGTTCTGAACTCCAAAAAATAAAGTTTCAAAATTTCGGAACTTCGGACTTTTAGGTTTCAGAGTTCTCCTTGGAATTTTTGTTATTTTTAATGTCGGTCTCCAAACTCTTAAACTCGAAGTTCGAAATTTTGGAACTTCGTCACTTTGAGACTTCATAACTTAACCTTTAAAAATTACCCGTATAGGAAAGTATTTTCAAAAAAATTGTCAAATTCCATGAACCTTCACTAGAGGTTTCCTTCCCGAAGCCTCAAGATTTTACAATTTTCCACTCTCACAAAATAAAATTCTAAAAATTTTAATTATGAAATGCTCACTTCTCGGCTTCACCTCGAGCTTGAGTAGTTTCTTGGTGAAATCGAGATAGTTGGAGCAGTTTTAAAGCTTCATTATGAGCTCCACAGATAAAATTCATGCTTCCAAACCATCCTAAGTTCACATCATGCTTCAATGAGTCCCAAGTGTAAGAAATTTCAGTGTTGTAGATCAGTTTTTGGCTTGACTCCATGCCAAATGCAATGGATAATGCTATTGATCTAATATAGCAGGAAGATTACCTTGAGAGGTCACCAAATTGTTATCCAAAACATCCCCAAGGTTATTTTGGCTTTAACAAGCTTTAAAAATGGACTTACCCATTTTTTACAGTTCTATGATGGTCAAACAGTCGTCAAATGACACTTCCCAAATGCAGTGGTCATTAGCATTTGAAAATCCATAGGATACTTAGGTTTAATTCATTTGCGGGTTCTATGTTTTAACAAGCTGCGGAACAAAGGAGCTTGGTCAAAGACTTAGGCTGGTTTTGATAAAACCCACGGTAAATTTAAAAGTCGCAATACAAATCAAAAAAAAGAGGATAGTTGGTGGCCACATTAAAAAGCCAAAAAGTTTCTAAGTCCTGCACGAATTAGAAAGCGTGATGTGAAAAGAGCTACGTGGAGCCATTTTATTAGCTCGTCTTTCAAAAATTTGAAAAATGCAAAGGCCCATCCAATCAGATCCAAGCATGAAGTAGTAGACTAATAGGTTTTGACATAGTGGAAACGTGGAGCTTTCTCATTTGCTCAAGCTTTACAAAGGTCATTAGTGGATATCAAATAAAAAACTGACAACTTGAAGTACATGGATCCCTTCTATTGGTTCACACTTTGCAAATTGTTAAAAGGGCTATCAAAAAATCTGACAGTGTATCAAGGCATGGAGCTTCCTCATTGGCTAAAATATTTCATGGATGTCAAAGGCTAGAGATAAAACAAGGGACTAACATGTGAAGTACATGGAGCCTTCCCATTGGCTTACATTTCACAATGGTCAGTCGAGGGGTAAATTGTGAAGAAATGTGGTTGTTTCTTCTTGACTCGCATTTCTAGGGGGTCTAACAAGGTCTACAATGTGAAAAATCATGGAGCATTTCAATTGATCCAGTGTCATGGAGGTCGATAGAGGTCTAAGGACAACCTGACATCCCGAATGAATGTGGTGAAGTTCTAATTGCCCATATTTTTATAAAGGCTAAAGCCCAAAAGGTAAAAAATACAAGGACAGATGGCGAGTAGGAAAGTAAAGCCCAATATTGTGAACCAATGGGAGATCGACACTTGGTAAAAGGTGAAGCAAGTACACGCTGGTAGAGGATGATCCCTGAACTAATTAAAGGCTACCAAGTGTCAAATTTTTGTGCCTCCCGACAGGAAAATTTTTGGCCATATCTTTTCATCCCCTACACCAAGTTGTATAAATTTATAAAGTTGGAAATCTTTCATCAAGCCCTTCAATTTGACATCATCAGAATCTGATTTTGGTGGTGTTTAGTGGGTCAAAATGGCAAACATGTATTTTGGAGGTAGAAGAATACTATTTGGGGATGCAAATGATCAAATCAGGTAGCTTAGCCACCATAATTGATGAGGCATGGCTTCATTTGCTTCGCAGGAAAAAATAGACTAAATGATGGCTCTGTAAGGTTCCCATGTGCTTTGCGAATGATTTTAATGCAGCTGTTGGTGGTTGAAGTCCACAAAATTCATGCCCCTTATCTTTTCCCTCTTCTCTTTCTTCCTTCTCTTTCATTCAAGCTATTTATTGTAAAATATTTCATTTTAAAAGGATGGACATTCGAAACTATAATGTAACTCTATCAAATTTATTCCACAAAGTTTGTGAATCATCAAACCTTCATTTTTTGGCTTGGTAATGTTCTTGTGCCTTCCTTTGTAATTGAAACATTTTATGCATACTTTCATTGCAATAAACCTTGTTTTGTGACACATTTTTCTATCCTTTCTCGTTTTTTAGCTGCAACCTTGCCTCTCTTTTACTTATTACATTGTGTTGTGCATGTATTTCTCCTGCAAGCTCATTATGTTGTGTTTCATGTGAGAAGAGATGGTAAATGAATCTTTGGGTCTATGTCACTTATGTTTGGCCTCTCCCTACTTCACTTGTTTCTCTCTTCCCCTCACTAGAGTGTCTCTCACCCCTTTTCGGTGCTATCACCACCTTTTAGCTTAGTATTTTCTTTTCATACATCTTTATAATCCTCTCTCTCTCTCTCCCTAGTCCCTTGGCATGGTTAGTTTAGGATTAATTAGCTACATTTTCCTTTCTATGAGTAGGAGTAGTTTAGCATTAGATTAGGAAGAGGAAGTCGGCCTTCTCAGAGGTCCATCTCAAGTTTGCAAGTCCCAAACTTGAGATATGGTCCCATGTTAGCAAAAATTAGAGATCTGCATTGCCAAATCTCAAGGTGCTACTTTTTTGTGATAACAATATATTTTACGATTATTTCCTAAAATTTTAGGAGGATAAGCCTTAGATTGGTTCCTTCATCTTCCAAAAGGGTCAATCACGACATTTGCAAACTTATCAGAAAAATTCGTTAAATATTTTTCCTTTAACCTAGACTCAGAATTAACCATGCTCAATATTTGTAACACTAAGCAAAATCCCAACGATAACTTTACATCCTTTCTACAACGATGGTGAGGGATTACAAGCATATTTCCTTACTCAATACCATAGAGACAATTGGTTAGCATCTTTGTCCCAAACCTCATTACAAAATTATCATTCCACATGCAGATGCATTGTTTAAGTAATTTTGAAGAAGTCATCGAAAAAGGGACACAAATCAAGAAATCCCTCATTTCTAAGGGCTTACTTAAAACACCCTTTAGGGACCAACCTCATAGAGATGCCCCTCAGAACCAAGAAAAATCCAAATTCTTTAATCGAAACCAAAACATAGTCAATGACGGCATTATTGATTCTCGTCATGTTCGAAACATTCAAAACAATCCACCCAACACAATTAAATCCAACAAACAACCAATTGTCATCCCTAGAAAGGAAGATCCTTCTTGTGACAAGTGAAGACAGTTCACTCCACTTAGAGAAAGCATATCTAGCATCTTCCATCACTTAGAAAATGCCAACATGATCTTCTACCCCATCGTCAAACCCTTAGAAGAAGGCAACACAAACCGAATTGGTATAAAGAAAATGAATATTGTGATTATCATCGCATAAAAGGGAACTCTACAAATTGATGCATGCAACTCCACCATTACATCCAAGACTTGATTGAACTTGGAGAAATAGAAGTTAAAAATACCTTCGAGACAAAGACCCCCAATGAAAAACTCAACATGTTCAAAACCCTTCCCTAACCATGATGATAATTCAAAGGAAAAGGGCCAATCATCAAACAACGTTGAGTATGACTCAATCATCTCGACCATAGACTATGACCAAGATCTAGTGGCTACAATAAAGATCAAAATTAATCGTGTGTGGTCACCACTATACGAGAAAAAGGTGTGAATCGCACTTCAAAACAATCCACTACTTCGTCCCCCACACCACTTCCTAATCCAATGTCTAACTCCACCACCAATTCCACTCCACAACCTACGTCATCATTCAACATTGTCAAATATTTAGAAAATACCATAGCACAAATTTCCATTATGGAATTACTAAATTATTCTCCCGCACTACAAGTCTCCTCATAGTCAATGCCTTCTTTTTATGCATACCCCTTTGCTACAAGTATCGCTTTATACTTGTCTTTGTCCCATCTACTTTGTACTTCATTTTGAATATCCATCTACATCCAATGGGTTTCTTCCTGGTGGAAGATCGACAAGTTTTCAAGTGTTGTTTTTCATCACTGATTGATACTTAGCATCCATGGCATCTTTCCAATATTTTGACTATAGGGCTTCCTGGACTGTAGATGGCTCATCATATTCAATAAATCTACTCATCAAAGAAAAGTTCACTTCTTCTCTTGATTTACTGTGATTCTGTGGTCTAGGGGTGGATGTATCCGGTGGAGCACCCATTCTTACATCTCGTAATGTTCTAGTATATAAATTGGGCATACGTTGAACTATACCAAAGTGGGTCCTGGTTCTATCGGAACATCACCATCATCCCCATCATCACTAGAAACATCAGCTTCATTTTTTACAACTGGTGAAGAATCTACATCAAGTGAGTCTAAAGGAGGAGTATCTGTTTCCTTCTTCTCAAATAACTCAACATCTCTGCCCGTGTATACTTTTTCCTGGTCTTTGGATCCATCAATCTATACCCAAGATTCTCTTCACTATACCCAATGAAGATGATTTTTGTGATTTCATATCCAATTTCTTTCTATTCTTCTTGGGTATGTGCATACTTACTTTCCACCCAGAATACTTTGAGGTGTGCAATGATGGTTTCCACTTTGACCATGCTTCATGTGGTGTTACTCCATCAAGAGAAATTGTCAGCACTTTGTTCAATAGATACACTATTTTCTTTGTTGCTTCTTCCCATGATGTCTTTGCTAGTCCAGATTCATCGATCATGCATCGTACCATTTCCATGATAGTACAATTTCTTCTCTCAACAACACTATTATGTTGTGGTGTGTTTGGAGGAGGCATTTGTTGATGAATCCCATGAGCTTGTAGGTAGTCTTTGAACTCATTATTGGTGAGTTCCCCCTCGATCTTAGTAGAGAGTTCTAATGTGATGACTATTTTTGTTCTCAACAACTACTTTGAACTTCTTGAAGGTTTCAAAATCTTTACTCATATTGCAAAGACAAAAAAATCCACATTTTTCTTGAATAGTCATCAACACAAAGCATGAATTAATAAAATCCAGAATGACTCGGTTACATCGGACCGCAAAGATTGGTATGAACCAGATCAAGTTTACCATGTGTTTTTTTACCGCTAGGCAATGAGGACATTTATATGTATCCTTATGAAGAGATGGTAACCCATGTACCATATTGCTTCAGCGAAGTGTCTTGAGATACTTGAAACTAACATGAAAAATTATCCAATGCCACAACTATGCAGAGGTAGAGTTCTTAGCCACAAGTGCTTGATCATCTATGTGGACAAAATCAAGATGGAACATGCATCCCACATTGGAGGATTTTGCAATTATTTTCGAGCCTCATGATTTGTCTCAAATAAAACATGTTTTCTTGTCGGAATGACTATTAAAGTCAATTTTCAAGTTGTGATCTAGGAGTTGACTGACTAACAATAGATTTTTAGTTAACCCAAGAACATATAAGACATCCGATAGCCTAAAGTTATGTGAACCAAGGGGTAGAGAAATTTTTCCAATCCCTAAACTATATATGAAGAATCTTCACCCAATGAAACATGGTATATCAAAGGTGTGTCCCTCATTGAAGTAAACTATCCTTTGTCCGGTCATGTGTTGAGTGGCTCCCAAATCAACATACCGAGACATCACTAGATGACGTGGAAGGTTCACTTGATCAATCAAAGTCTGTACAAGTAGTCTTTAGTATCTAAATGTTCTTCTTGCTCAAAGCAATATATCCTTGTTGATGGGGTCTTCTTTTCCAATTCCTCTTTTTCTTCCCTTTATTGTAGTTTGCATGTATCTTGTGAGATTGTTGGTGTCGAGGTCTAGAATTACTTGATGAACCTTTCTTGTATGTATTATACCAAAATATTTTCAACTCATGTCCTCTTTTACGGATTGGACATTGCTTCTTCGTTGTTTTTCCCTTGATGTTGATACTTGATTTTGATGTTGGGGATTTTGATAGGAATTAGGTTTTCCTTTTCCTTTCCATTTTTATGAGAATAAAGTGCATGTTCGTCTTCATCATCCTTTTAATGCATGGCTTCCTCTTGTTGCATTAGGTTTACCACTTTTCAAAACTAACTTTCGTATCTAAAAATTTTAGTGTTGTTAAAATTTTCGGCAAGAAGAAGGAGAGCTCTCATAACAATGGGAATGAGAGCTTCATCTATGACCACTTCTCCCAAGGCTAGAAGTGAAGCCCTCAACTTTGCAACTCTTCTCAAGAAAGCTTTGATTTTTTCATTTTGCTTGAACTTCAATGTGTGTAACTGACTTTACAAATTCAAGTATGACATTCTTGTTTTTGGCCTCATATACCGTGCTCAACTTATCCCATGCTTCTTTGGTTGTTTTTGCATCTTGAATGTGGGGTTGCACATCATCGGACACTCCAAACAAGATGATTAGCTTGGCCTTCTAATCTGATCTATCAAACTATTGTTGTTGTGTTGTATCAGTAGTTGATCTGGTCAGAGTACCATTCACAACATTCCAGATCTCTTCAAACTCAAGTTATGTCTTGATTTTTGTCTTCCAAGAAGCATAGTTGTTTCCTCTACGTAGTTGTGAATCTGGAAGAAAAATTTGGGGGCATTGGTTCCCATTTTGCAAAAATCACTGACAAGGTTAAGCTCTTATCACTCTAGGTATAAGGTCTCCCAATCTATATACCATCCGTCCAATATACCGAACCTTTTTATATACACGCCCTTCTGATATACTCGGCGGTACGTGGAATAATCTTGCCCTTTCTATATACCCGACAGTATGTGAAAGAGCCATTAACGTACATGAAAGAATTCAATACGTGGTACCATGATAATACTGAAAGGGGTGCGTGTAATTATTGACATCGACTCAAAGAAATATCCTCATACATGCACATAACTTCACTATATACTCGGATAATTTCTCATTCTAGATTTATGTCGTGCAATCATTCTGCAGACGGATGAAAAGGCTCATAGTGTGTGTATTATGTCCTTATTAGTCCCCATTGATTTAAAGGGTCGATGCCGGATGACATTGTTGCAGCTATATTATGCATTAAGTATATTAGTACTCGTGAAGGTTGTACTCGTAAGTGCTTCCCAAAGGCACTATATATAACAAACGCTACGAATGAGATCTAGAATCTCATGAGTGTTTTAGAACCAAATTTCACTATTTTTATTATAATTCTCTGTCCAGTTTATGAGAAGTTACAATGTTTGCAGTTGACTATGGTAACCTACAAATTAGTATAATATATTGAAGCATATAATTAAATTCAAAAAAATTTGAAAAAATTGAATGGTATGCAATTTTATTTTATTTTTCGGGCCCTGGTGGCTCCGAAGCCCAATACGACCCTCTATGCCAAAAATTGCAAAAAAATAGCTGAAAATGTAATTTTTGGGTATACCTCCTTTAGCAAAAGTTGCTTGGAATGAAAAAATAAGAGGTCTAGAGAAAAAAATTCCCTAAAATAGGGTTTTTCTCACTAAAATTTTAGAGATGGCTTTAGTGATAACTAGTGGGTTGGAGGAGGTTTTCCCACTAAATGTGTTGCCAAAGTTGGCGGTTTCTGCAAAATTCACCACTAACTCATATTGTATGTAAAAAACATTGATTTTGAGTGGGGTCGAACTCTTAACCTCTTATTCCCAAGGCATATCCCCTATCCAACATAGTATTATGTTTGCTTTGCATATAAACTAGAAGTTTAAATATTTATCCAAAGACAAAATCAACTAACCTTCTCCAATGGCGATGTGGCTAGGAGAGAGGAGATCCACGTGGCATGTGAGCATGGGCAAGGCATTTAGGGTTTGCACTTGAGAATCAGATTTCCAAATCTTCCTTTTCTTATCCTCCATTTTTTTATTTTCCTCCGCCATTTTTATTTACTTTTTAGCGCTTTTGCAATTCCTATGGATTTTATTATGTTATTGTTATGTTGTGTAGGTCAACGCTTTGTGCTTTGATAGGTCATTGATTGTAGGTAGTGTCTACAAAGGATCGGTGGGAGGAGGCACAGGGGGATGGCTACACCAAATTCGAGGACTTCTATAAAGTCAATCCACACTTTTATTTATTGTTTTACCTTTGTGTGTTGAATGAAGGTTGCCTTTTTGCTCTGTCTTGGCCGTTTCAATGCTTTACTTTGTAATGTTTGTTTCTTATGCGGAGTCGTATGGGATGCGGAATGGTTAGAATGGAGGAAGATTGGCTCGGTTCCAATGAACCAAAATACACGGCTCATCAAAAGAAAAATTTGGCTCGATGTGTATTGTAGGTGGCTCGCTGGCAGACTATGCACATAACTTTTTAATCAACTCGTTCCAAGAGAGCAGCTCAGTCTGTATGCCAATATTGGCTTCATCCAACAATGAAACCATCAATGCAACAAGTTAGCCCAGTGTGAGCTCAGCATACAACTCGTCTACAATTTATTGCAACTCAACTCGGTAGGGGAGCTCTGATAGGAGCTCAATGCTTCAAATTTGATAGTACATATAATATTATCTGTAACTAAACAATTTAGAAACAAAACCCCTAATGGGGAAAAATTATTTTTTAAAATTTTTGAGTGTCGGGAAGTAAACTTTCCTAGTGCAGAGGGCACCAAGGAAAAAAATACTTTACGTTTACTGTAAATCACAAAGAAGGTTGTGGGACTTCAGGGAGATCTAGAAGCTGTTGGAGGCAGCTCGGCTCTCTCGATTATATAGATTTCTTCTCCACAATTTTTCTTCCTCTAAAAACTTTCTTTGACCTTGCCAGGAGCTTCAACCAGCTCACGGTACAAATGTAAAACAGGACGAAGTCTGTAGGATTTTATTAATAATCAATCAATTATAATGGTGCAGGCTACAATATTTATAGATATTGCACAACCATATACAAACAATAAAATATGTTACACAGGTACAACCGTGAACTAATATGAACAATAGTATTTTTAAAACAATACAACTCCTGTATGCTGAAAAAAACAAAATAGATGGTTATAATTAAATATAACCATATAACAATTAATAATTAACCTAACTAATATGCAATGCATAATTAATTAAGGTGATAATATATTTATCCTAATAGTGGAAACGTGGAGCTTTCTCATTTTCTCATGCTTTGCAGTCATCAATGGATATCAAATAAAATACTGACAAGGTGAAGTACGTGAAGCCTTTCTATTGGCTCGCACTTTGCAAATTGTCAAAAGGGCTATCAAAAATTCTAACAACGCATCAAGGTGTGGAGCTTCCTCATTGGTTAAATCTTTCATGGATGTTAGAGGATAGAGATAAAACAAGATCTTGACATGCAAAGTATGTGTAGCCTTCCCATTGGCTCGCATTTCACAATGGCTAGTCGAGGGGAAAATTATGAAGAAATGTGGTCGTTTCTTATTGGCTTGCATTTCTAGGGGGTCTAACAAGGTCTGCAATGTGAAAGAGCGTGGAGCCTTTTCATTGGTCCACATGTCATGAGACTAATAGAGGTCTAAGGAAAGCTTGAAATCCCAAATGAACATGGTGAAGTTCTATTGGCCCGTATTTTCATAAAGGCTAAAGTCCACAAAAGGTAAAAAATACAAGGACAGATGGCGGGCAGGAAAGTAAAGCCCGATATTGTGAACCAATAGGAGATCGACACTTGGTAAAAGGTGAAGAAAGTTCACGTTGGTAGAGGACGATACCTGAACTAATTAAAGGCTGCCACATGTCAAATTTTTGTGCCTCCCGATAAGAAAATCTTCAAATGGCCATATCTTTTGATCCCCTACACCAAATTAGATAAAATTTATACCGTTGGAAAGCTCTCATCAATCCCTTCAATTTGACATCATCGAATCTGATTTTGGTGGTGTTTAGTGGGTCAAAATGGAAAACATGATTTTGGAGGCAAAAGAATACTATTTGGGCACACAAAGCGATCAAATCAGTAGTTCAGTTTACACTGAATTGATGAGGCATGGCTTCATTTGCTTTGCAGGACAAAATAGACTAAATGATGGCATTATAAGGTTCCCATATAATTTACTGAGAGGATTTTAATGTAGATTGTTAGTGGTTGAAGTCCAAAAAATTTATGCCCCTTCTCTTTTCCCTCTTCTCTTTCTTCCTTCTCTTTCATTTGAGCTATATATTGTAAAATCTTTCATTTTGAAAGGATGGACATTCAAAAACGTAATGGAACTCTGTCAAATTTATTCCAAAGCAATTGTGAGTCATCAAACCTTCATTTTTGGCTTGGTAATGTTCTTGTGCCTTCCTCTACAATTGTAATGGTCTATGCATAATTTTATTGCAATAAATCTTGTTTTGTGACACATTTGTCTGTCCTTTCTCATTTTAGTTGTAACCTTGCCTCTCTTTTACTTATTACATTGTGTTGTGCATGTATTTCTCCTTACAAGCTCATTATGTTGTGTTTCATGTGAGAACATATGGTAAATGAATCTTTGGGTTTGTGTCACTTATGTCTAGCCTCTCCTTCTTCATTTATTTCTCTTTCTCCCTCACTAGAGTTTCTCTCACCCCTTTTCTAGTGCTATCACTACCTTTTAGCTTAGTATTTCCCTTTCATGCATCTTTATAACCCTCTCTCTCTCTCCCTAGTCCCTTAGCATGGTGATTATAGGATCGGTTAGCTGCATTTTCCTGTCTATGAGTAAGAGTAGTTTAGCATTAGATTAGGAAGAGGAATTCGGCCTTCTCCAGAGGTCCATCTCAAGTTTGCAAGTCTCACGACTTTAGATATGGTCCCATGTTAGCAAAAACTAAAGATCTACATTACCAAATCTCAAGGTGCTACTTTTTGTGATAATAAGTACCTTTTATGATTATTTCCTAAAATTTTAGGAGGACAGGGCTTAGACTAGTTCCTTCATCTTCCCAAAGGGTCAATCACGACGTTTAAGGACTTATAGAAAAATTCGTTAAATATTTTTCCTTTTACCTAGACTTAGAATCAACCATGCTTGATATTTGTAACACTAATCAAAATCCCAATGATAACTCTACATCCTTTCTACAACGATGGTGAGGGATTGCAAGCATATTTCCTTGCTCAATACCATAGAGAAAATTGGTTAGCATTTTTTTCCCAAACCTCATTACAAAATTATCATTCCACATGTAGATGCATTGTTTAAGTAATTTTTAAGAATTCATCGACAAAGGGACACAAATCAATAAATCCCTCATTTCTAAGGGCTTACTTAAAACACCCTTTAGGGACCAACCTCATAGCGATGCCCCTCATAACCAAGAAAAATCCAAATTATTTAATCAAAACTGAAACATAGTCAACGACGTCATTACTGATTCTCACCATGTTCGAAACATTCAAAACAACCCACCCAACACAATTAAATCCAAAAACAATCAATTGTCATCCCTAGAAAGGAAGCTCCTTCTCATGACAGGTGAAGATAGTTCACTCCACTTGGAGAAATCCTATCTAGCATCTTCCATCACTTAGTAAATGCCAACATGATCTCGTATCCCATCACAAACCCTTCAAAAAATGCAACACTGGCTGAATTGGTATAAAGACAATGAATATTGTGATTACCATCACATAAAAGGGAACTGTACAAATCGATGCATGCAACTCCGCCATTATGTCCAAGACTTGATCGAATGTGGAGACATAGAAGTTTTAAAAACCTTCGAGACAAATACCCCTAATGAAAAACTCAACATGTTCAAACACCCCTTCTCTAACCATGATGATAATTCAAAGGAAAAGGGCCAATCATCAAACAACGTTGAGTATGACTCAATCATCTTGACTATAGACTATGACCAAGATCTATTGGCTACCATAAAGATCAAAACCGATTGTGTGGTCACCACTATATAGAAAAATATGTGGGTCCCCACTTCAAAACAATCTGTTACTTCATCCCCCACACCACCTCCTAATCCAACGTATAACTCTACCACCACTTCCACTCCACAACCTATGCCATCATTCAACATTTTCAAACAATTAGAAAAGACCACAACACAAATTTCCATCATGGAATTACTAAATTCTTCTCCCGCACTACAACACATCCTTACATTAACATTGAATGATGCTTGTGTCCTAGAGGACATCAATCGACAATGATTCCAGGCTTTAAAATCAAATCTTGCAACACCCAATCCTATCCTATCATTCGGTCTCGCTGACCTTCTTAATCCTAACATTGCTAACAACCATTCTTTATACGTCGAGGCTTATATAACTCATCACAAATTCAAGCATGTATTAGTCGAAAATGGAGCCACATTGAATATTTGCTCCATGAAATTCCTACGTATTCTAGGTTACATTGAAAAATATTTACAAGACGATATCATAACCATTCATGGGTATGATAATAGTGAAAGAAATTCTGAAGGCACAATCACATTACCTCTCAAAGTTGGACCGGTCACTTTAGACACGTTGTGTCATGTGGTGGACATAGAAGTTACATATAATATCCTCATTGGTTGACCATGGATTCATGCCATGAAGGTTGTCCCATCCATGTTCCACCAATGTATTAAATTCCCCCACTTGGACAAAGAATTTACATTGTGTGTTGATACCCAACCCTTCGAGTATTGTAGATTCCTCAAAGGGTGATATAAAAATGCTCACTACTATCCATCGGCAGATAAATATGCTCCACCTCGTGTAATCCCTAACGAAACACATGTTAATCTAGATACACTCCCCAAACATACTCTAAAACCATCATCTTCTAGTCAATCGTGATCTTTTAATCAACCAATTCCTCCTAATCCGTTCTCTTCTATTAATCAACCCTCTTCATCTAAAACCAATCCCTCTTCCACTAATTAAACAAGTTCACTTAGATCCAAATAAACAAGATCACTTAGATCGATCAATTACACCAGAGATATCATGGTAAAAATGGCCTTGGATTCAAGATATTTAATGTAGATCATGTATTAGTCTCAAGTGACAATGAGGACACCCATTCTAATAGTGACATTAGGTCTATGCACAACCACTTTGAAGACATTACAGAAACAAACCTTTTCCTTGAAAAACTTTCTATTAATATCATTGACCTCACCCATCCTATTCTAGATCCATCACATCATAATCGGGAACCGATGGTGATGAATGCAAGTACATTTAAAGAAATTCTATTCTTGAGGCACTCTCTATTATGGGAGACAACCACTTGTACATTGTTCCTTCTATCTTACTCATCTCCAAATAATTTAAAATCATTCATTCCATTAGTAGATATTTTCATTATCAAAATCACATCTTCATATTCACCATCATGAGACAAGTGTTAATATAGATCCTATTAAGTTTTTTGAGTATCATACTTCTTATAATGTCTCCCATTTTTAGCTACTTTCACCTATGGTCATACCTAGAAGCTTACTGATGGTAATATATTCCCTTTAAAGAAAATTTCTCTTTCACAATAAATCTCTCGAACCTTTACCCAATCCACTAGATCATCCATCTCGGTCTTCGATGTTGAACCCTTGCTTCCTACTACTCATGTGGGGCTAAGATTCAAAGACGTTCCTTCCCAAATAAAAAGCACTATTGTAAAATTCAATAAATTAAATAAATTGTGAATAATTCATTATCACACCTTTCATCCTTCATAGTATTTGGTGTTGAGCCCACACTTCTTACTAGTAGTGTGAGACTAGGAATGGAGGGAGGTGCCCTTACTCGTCTACGTCTTATCTTTGGTGATAAACCCTTGCCTCTTACTGGTGGCATGGGGAAAAGCGTAGAGGGTCATTCATAAATCACAAAGCATAAAAATGTTACAAAACATTCAAAAATTCAAAAATAACACAAAAATCATTAAAAAAAAATTACTCACCTATGTTTTTCCTTCGGTTATGAGCCCTTGATTCTTCTTTGGTAGTATGGGGCAAGGCATAGGGAGTCATTATAAAAATAAAAATCTTATAAATCGGAAAGTGCTTACAATTATAAAATCCCAAAGAAGTAATTTAGATGCCTAAGTGAAGAGAGAAATATCCATTCACCTCATATCTTACCAATCAGTAGGCCATGTAACTATCTAAGTCTAGTACATGACCTATAAAGTGAAAGTCATTTTGAAACTAGTTCAGTAACCTTAAGAAGAATTGAGTCACGATTTCCCAAATGCAAGTGTTAGCACTTTTTCTCTGTATTAATTATCTCGCATCTTGTGTCCTTATTGATTATCGGTGATGAGTCCCGCATCTTACTAGTTACGTGGAGTTAAGAATGGAGTTGGACTTCTTTTCATCTTATCATCACCAACATATCCTGCCAATGGAGTGATAATTTTTGTATTATTTAAAGCATGAGTTACCATGAGGAACATGGTACATATGGACGATACCCCATTTATCACCTCTTATAAGTAGTTTGCATTCTAGTCCATAAAATTTCCAAAAACAAATCTCCAAAAATAGTGTAAAATCCAAAAATCCAAAAAAACATTAGAAAATCCCAAAATCTCCAAAAACAATATAAAAATCCAAAAAAAATAGAAAATCTCAAAAATCCAAAAACATTAGAAAATCTCCAAAATACAAAAACATTTGAAAACTCTTCAAAATCCCAAAAACATACAAAAATAACAAAATTCTAAAAATTGTAAAACCATCAAAAACCCCAAAAACTTAATAATCAACACAATTCATCCTTTGAACTATTATCCCTAACAAATGTTCCAACCACCTTATGACTATCAAATTCAAACCACTTCCCCTCGCATGAATCCTCGCTTGGGGAAAATCCAGCTCTCATTATTTCCTTGTTTGAGGACAATGACCCAATCCATTCTACGCCCTTGTACCCCTACTTAGGGGCACATCCGATCAATCATCACTATGGAACACGTTAGGGACATGTTTATTGGTTCTTGTGTTGCATTATTAGTTACAAGTTATTAATTGTTTTCTTGTATCTTGATATCTTGATTTTATGTATCTGGTGTTCTCTCTAATACAATTTTGTTATGTGATTACACATCGTACTGGCATCATACCTTCTTGATGACCTTTTCCTATGCTCTCTTACACATGCATATCATACCAAGGCATCATACCTTTTTGATGGCCTCTTTCTATGCTCTCATTCAAATTACAACTTAGTCATCTTGATCTTTTATATCATGATGCACCCTGTTATGTGCTATATTAAAATTAAGATGCTTTCGTCACGTGAGTATATTCCTACATGATCAAAATATTACTTTGCACCCCATCCATTCACGGTGATTATACATTCCCAGTTTGGGAATCCTACTTGATCATCATTGCAGTTTGCAAATCCTACTTGAGGATATTTCTCAAGTAGCATTCATTATCCAACAACTCCTCATCCCCCACCATGGTCACCATGTATTTGATCCATTCATCCTCACTCCTCATTTCTACTCATCCGCCACTTATCCCCACATCACCCTTATCACCATTCCTATCCCCTTTCACCACTATGTATTCTTCCCTTTCACTCTTTTGCTTTCATCTTGACAATCTTACTTAATCACCCCTTCTATATGGGACTCTTGGTTGAGGTATACCCTCTTCCTAAGATCTTCCCGTTGTAGAAACTTCTCCACCATATCTTCTTTCATCAAAAAAATCACCACCACACACATCTTTCCACTCTGCCTCTTCCACTTATCATTTCTACCTCATCCCTCTCACCACATGGGCATCCCAATTAAGGATTCCCCTCACACTCTCCATCCTACACCACATATGTTCCTCCATCCATTCAAGTCACACTCCTTTGTTTCCTTCCTTGTTATCACCTCCTCTCACCTCTTGTTCCACTATCGCTTACACCATGCACCCTTTTCTCATTCTTTCTCGTATTCATCTTCTCGCTTGGTAATCATATTTACACATTCTCACAGTATGGAAAATTCACTTGAGGGTTCCCCTTTAGTCCATCTTGGCATACCCTCTTCCCACAAACTCCATCAATCACTTACTTCTTCCCATCATTCTTCTTCTTCGGTTTGGCGATCCTACTAAACTATCCCCATTGCATGGTAATCTTACTTAAGAGTCCATCTTAAGGTTGATATGCCATCTAGTCCTCCCTCATCCCATCATATTTCCTCCATATTATTTCTCCCACCCCTCACTATAATCATCTGCTCCAACCAACCATTCCACCCCTATACCCAATACATTCTTATCTTTCACCTTTCATCACACACTTTGCCGGTTTGGTGATCTTACTTAACCACTCATACAACATTGCGATCTTACTTAAGAGTACCTCTTAAGCATGATCTATCATATTGTACACCCCATCACTCCACATCCTCACCATCCCCATTTTCTAGTCAGCACCCATCATCACATCCTCTCACCTCATCCTTCATTCTCGCAAACACCACCTCCTACTTTCCCACTTTTCATCTCCATTATTCCTCGCTTGGCAATCTTACTTAACCACTTCTGTCACATGAAAGTCTTACTTAAGGGTCCTCCTTAAGTTGAACTCATCATTCTAGACTTCTCCCTCGCCTCATTCTCGTTCTCTCCATTGATCATTTCTTCCCCTGGTCTCCCCTACCAACCACATTTTCCTCCTACCATTATCCTTTCTCAACCTATCATATCACCAAGTGCATCTACTATCTTCCACCTGTAATCATGTTACTTTCCCCCATTTTCCCCTTCTTGATCCATCATCCTCCTTAATACCATTTTTCCCCATTATTTTTGGGTCTTATTTCTTCATCTTCACCTCATTCATCCTCATCCTCATCCTCTGCATCCTCCCCTCACCTTCACCATGTCATAACTTATCACTCACCTTTTCTTCACTCTTCTCATTCCATCTTCTTGAGTTCTCCCACATATCTACCCCTATGCTTACCCACCATTGTTCTTAGTCCTCCCCTAACATTCTTTACTCATCATCTTCCATTTCTGCTCTAATAATTATTGGTGGACTTCTCCTAAAATTCACTCATCCCCATTCTTTTCGACATTGTTCACTCTCTTTGACCTTCTCCATTTTCACTTCATTCCTTCCTTCCTCTGTGCACACTGATTGTTATCGGTGGACTTATCCTAACGTCCCTTCATTGGTGTTTCCTCTTCCATTCCTCATTTACTT
This sequence comes from Taxus wallichiana var. yunnanensis, assembly GCA_018340775.1. NCBI lineage: Eukaryota > Viridiplantae > Streptophyta > Pinopsida > Cupressales > Taxaceae > Taxus > Taxus wallichiana. Next base: position 564,954,443 of record CM031239.1, on the reverse strand, counting down.
TTTCCCTTTCCTCACTTTTCCTCCCATCCTTCCCCACCGATCATTATCGATGTACTTCTCCTAACGTTCCTTCACCGACATTGCCTCTTCTATATCCCCATTCTATCTTCTCTCCCTCCCTTTTCTCCATTCCCACACCCTTTCGTCTCTTCTTCCCCACCTCTCCATATTCCTTCGCATTCTTCAATATATTTATTGTCTTTGACATACACCCTCTATCTATTTTCTCATCATCCTCTTATCCTCATTTCACGCATCTCCACATATTTTCCAATCCATGTCATTCCTCTCATCTTTCTTCTCTTTACATTCCTGATACTACTCACTCTTCATTGAATATCTCTGTTTTGGTTTCCTTCCTTCTACATCATTTTCTCTATTGTCCTCCCCTCCTTCCCACTCCTCATCTTATTTCACTTCCTTTGTATCATCTTCTTCCCCTTTTTACCTCACGTTTCCTTCTTACTTCCCCATTGATAACCTAGCTCTTCAATGTTGTCCCATATTTTTATCATCCCACCCTCCACATGCATTTCCATGCGGTCTGTATTCATATTATTTACCTTGGTCTTCCTCACGAGGACCAGGTTCCTTCAATATTCTCCTTGTATCCACTCTTTCATCTCTTCTTCCCCCATAATTTTCACCTTCCCACTACCATCCCCTTCCTTTCTCTATCACCCCCACCTTTTCAATCATTTTGTACCAGTTTCTCTTCTTTTCTCGATCTTCTCCACATCTTCTTGGTCCCTCATCATTTCTTTATTTTCTCCATTCTACCTCCTCTTTCATCTTCTTTAAATTCTTCATCATCCTCATCTCCTTCATTCTTCCACCCTTATCTCTCTTTTACCTAATTTTACCCCTACTCTCATCTTGTCTTCTTGTTCATCTTTCCTCATTCCCTTCTCCTATAATCCTTCTCTGTTATTCTCTTCCACCTATTTTTTTCTTCTTCACCTCCTACTTCTATAGTTTCTTCCTTTTCTCAGCTCTATAGTCTCTTCGTTTTCCATCATTTCTCTCCCTTCATCCCCTTCACCATTCTTCAATCCCTTTATTTTGAATATCTCTCCCCTTTTTTATTAATTTCACCCTCTACTTTGTCATTTTCTTGTCTTCTTCTTGTTTTTCCTTCATCATTCCCTTCTTCCCTTATCATCCCTCTCTCTTATTCTCTTCTACCTCTTTCATTTATTTTTTTCTCCTCCTTTGTCTCCGTCCACTCTATTCCATACCCTTGTCTCCTTCACCTTTGAATTTTCTTTCTCTTCTCATAATCAACCACTACTCTTGTCCATTCATTTTTCTCTTTCCACTCTTACTCATTACATCCTTCAACACATCCTCACACCTAGCATTCAAGGCCGATTGAATCCTTTCCCCATTTGTGCAGTGCATTTGTTCCATTCTCTTACACCCCATTCTCATCCTCCTCTCTACAGAATTGACCTCTCCTCTTTTTGAGAGCTCTATCGTATCTTCCATCCCTGTCAACCCTCTCGAGGGGGCATCATCACATCTATCCATAATCACCTCTTCCCATGACATTTTTGTCTTCAAGGATACCATGACATCCATCACCTACCACCTTCTACTCTCCCCAACAACATTTTCTCTACTTTTTCTTAGAAAAAGTAGATTGAATTCTTCCCCCATTCTTACAAGTGAAATTTTGTTCTACTTCTTGCTTAGAGAATGCTTTCTCTTTTCTTCCTCTGATAACTTCTTATCAAAGGAACACCTTCCTTAAGAAGAATCTCTTCAAAATATTTGATCCTATTGCCTAGGGCATATTCATCCATCTTGTCTACTTTCTTTGAAAGGACACTACTTTCATAGTACCCTTCCAAAGAGGGGCAAATGTAGACACCCCAATTTCACACCTATCCTAAATAAATTAATTTCACCATTCCATTTCCCACAAAAATTCACATTAAATTAATCAATGTTAATCGATTAATTAATCTATTTCAACCCCTAAACTAAACCCAATCTTCCCCACATGCCAAATATTCCTCATGTCCCCACCCATTTGTGAATTAAATATTCAACTTTAATTCTAGGCCATTCCTCATGTCTCCCACTCACCTAATCATGCTTACTTTCCATAATCATGATTATTCTAAACCCCTAAATTAATCTCACTTCTAGGCTATAAATAGAGCCTCACCCCTCTTTCAGAATAAGCTTGAATATCTTGTCAGAGTTCTTGCATCCTTTAAGCATAGAACATCCCTCACACATCCCTCCACCTCATCTTCATTCCCAAATAGCCCCATTTTGATTATCCCAAATCCATTATCCCCTTTATCCATTGTTGTAAAGTAATTTGATCTTGTTGCAGAGAATGCCTTGCTCTAGTTTGAGGGACGCACCTACATGTCACACAATTATGGGTCATCCACACTTCATTTCCCATTCTAATGTTTGCTAAGGAATCGTGAAGGAGGAGGCATCTATCTAGTTACTTTAATTTCTTGATTATAAGTGTATTTTACTAGCTCACAAAACCATCTACGGTGGTATTTTACACAATGGGAAGCAATTAACGATTGAGAAGACACCAGACGGTTGTTCTCTCTACACTTATTCCATTACACTAGCATGAGATTGCCCCAAAAACTCACACGTTTACATCATTTATAGGATCCTTTATACACTCTTTTCCTCATCACGGATTAGGTGCACATGTTCCTTTTTCACATTTTTTTATTTTACATACTCCTTTACATGCTTTTTTTACACATATGCATGTGTATTTGACTACTTGTCACTTCTCTTCTATAGGTCCTTCGTATGGGAAGCGATAGTCAACATCATCCATGTCACACACATCAACATCGACAATAGGTATATCGCGACATCTACACATGCGTTTCGACCTAGGTTCATTTTCATCATCACTTTTTACACTTTTACGCTTTTTCCTCCTTAGCATCCACACTTCACTTTTTTATCACTCCACGCTCTGTCTAGTCCCTTGGCACACTTACATCATCGACTTACATGGTTATCAGGTACGCATCTCTATCTAATTTATGTTACCAAGCTTTCTTCTCACCAACATAAAGTGGGGGCAAATGTAGACACAAAATCACACACTTTGGGTAATTATCTAGTCCTAATTACATACTACTATTCATATGATTCCTAAGTAAGAATGATACTAATTAACCCATGTCTTTGGCCACCTTTCTTTCCTTTTTGTCACTTCTCTTGGTCTTACACTTCTGCTTTCTCAGTCTTTCTTTTCATACTTCAGCATTTTTCATCTTGGACACCAACTCCCAACTAGGATGCCAGCATTAGGCGCCCTCGTCCCCTCTATGTTCCCTTGTCCTCTTTGTAATTTACTCACACTTTTTGGGTCCATTTTAGCCATTTGAGCATCTTATCTTTTTGGTATTCGGCCTTTTCAAGGTTAATTATGAAATTCAAGCAAATGAATCATATAAATATAAAGTTATGTGATCATAATAAGGGACCAAACAGTAAGCATTAGCCATCATCACCTAAATTTTCATTCATCAAGGCATCTAATAGCTCCACTTCATCCATATAGCTTCATTACAAGGTACACAAGGGTTATTTTTTTGCATCACACTTCATAGGAGGGAAGTTCATTCTATTCCATACACACATTTATTACATTCTACATCTAGCTATTTACTTGTTATCCAAGTGACATCGACACAAGAGTAACCTAGGGCACAATTCCACACACACATAAATAACTACATTGGGTCTGAGATGTAGTTCAACACTCAATTGTAAGTCCACCATTATGGCTCCTGAGGACAGTCGACCCCTTATTTTGCATCTTTCTTTTTTAGGATTTGATGTCTATTTAAGGGTTTTGTAGGTTCATTCTACATTGTAGGTTTCCAGCGAATCCAAAAATTATTGTGTGAATCCATAGTGACAAAATGTGAGCATCAACGAACATTTTGTGACCCCAAGAATTCAAGTTTCTGAGCATTTTCATAGACCCTAGCACCTAGAATCAAGTACCTCGTCACCCATGGGCACTGTGGGTGCCATGTCCTCTCCAAGAACCCTTGTCAAGCCTGTTGCTCCAGTTATGCAATTATCTCGAACTCCATTGCGATGGTCGGTGCTTCACATTTCTTTGTCTTCGGCTCTGTGCGCTTCCGTAACTCGGTGAATCAGCTAAGGCATCTCACCCTTCTTTGCACATTAGGGTTTCCTTATTTATTGCTTAGTTTTTTTGTATATTTATGTATTTCATTATTACATTCATTTATTGATACTATAGCATCGGATTAGGCTCATATATTTATATTTTAGCTTAATCACTTATGTGTAAAATGTGAGAGAGCTCGAGACAGTAAAATGGAGCACATATATACAAGATATTATCTAGTTAGGAACAATATGGGCCACAAAATAGGTGTGGGATATGTATGTATTTAAGTCCAAAAATTTATTTCTATATTTACATTCATGTCTTAGACTTATCTAACACTTAAACATCATCCGATCAAAATCCTTTCGACACATTGTAAAAATATATAAGTAATAAATAACAAAGTTTGATTTCTTTGATAAAATCTACTTTTTTCTCATATGACCAACCATTGGAGGGGTCTTGCTATCCTACAATTACTCAATATTAAAATGAAAAGGGGGCTACAAAGTGCTACAATAATCAAACAGTTTGGTTCATAGGTTTCAAACCTAGAACATATTGGATTTTTCCCATCATTTTTTTCGGTCCCTTTAGGCTCAAATTGCACTCACGTGAATAATGTGATTGAGATCAATATGATAAAGTCAAACTGAGATAGTAGATATTATTTTATTAGAAATATTTTGAGTCATGGAATAGGTGTGAGACATGTATGCATTTAATTCCCATTTTTTTATTTCCAAATTTCCATTCATGTGTTCGTCTTATCCAACAAAATAAATGATGTTTAATTAAAAACCTTTACGCCATAAAAATTAAATAAAAATAACAAATCGTGATTTGAAAATAAAATATACCTGTCACTCATATGACCTATCTGCTAGAGGGGCTCAATTATTAATTGTTGTTCACATAGCCCTTGTTTTCCTACAATTACTCAAGTTGGCCATTTGTGATTGCAATCTCATTTGACTCTCAGATCTCAACACATATACAAAGTATGCGGAAGTTTTAATTCTTCGGTTTGTTTCAAAAGAAGTGATGTATCTTGACCTCATGAAAATATTTTTGTTGTTGGATAAAATAAAATTGTTTAATTTTTGAAATAAAAAAATCTTATTTTCTAAATCTTTAATATATTATAGAAATCTATCGGTCGCTCATATGACCAATATTTCAAGGTCTTAATTATTGAAGATTGTTCACAAATCACATGTTTACTATAATCATTGTGGAGGGTTTTATACCCATAACCTTTTTATTCCTCTCCCATTTTTAGCCTCTTTAATCATAAATTGCACTCACATGAATAATGCGAGAGATTGAAATGATACAAGTGGCACACATATAGTGTATGTTATTCGGGTAGGAACAATTTGAGCTATGGAATAGGTGTGGGACATGCAAGTGTTTAATTTCTTCCTTTTAATTTCCAATTTTCAATTAATATCTTTGTCTTAGCTAAAAACCTAAATGTCGTTCACTTGAGAACCTTCATAACATAAATATATAAATAACAATCCCATTTCATGTCGGTGGTCATTGATGGAATACGTCACCAGGAAAATTGATGAGGAAAACCCTAATCACTACCAGAATAGCTAGAGATAAACCCTAATTGCATATATGCATGAAATCGGCACCATGGCATGTGAAGTCCACCCCACATATTCTTGTCTCTAAAGGGTCTTGTATGATGTTGAAACGAATTGCCATTACATTGAAGTTTGTAGTAACCACCCAAAAAAAATAAGGGTTGACATTATAAACAACTATTAACATTAGAATTATTGATCAATTGCTACTTGCATTATGATATATCTCCATAATCCATTGGTTGTACGGCTTGCACACTACCCCAACTTATTCCTTCACATGAATAACATAAATGTCACAGTCATAAAAAGAAGAATTTCATATTGGTTCCCTGAAAGAGCCTTCTCCACTCTCAAACCCCTTCTTCATCACCCCTTCTTCCCGCAATGTTTCACTCCCTAAAATTTAACTTTTACAACACATCACCTTCGATGTCTCCATTGCACATTTCACGTGTGATTGCTTTAGTTTAGGAGGACTCAATCAAATTGATTTATTCATTTAATAATTTTTAAAATAAAATCTATTATTATTATTTTTTTAGTTTTCCAAAGATTTTTTTCTAAAATTTTAATATAAACTTTAGTTTTAACAAGTTTGAATGGAAACATGAAATTTTCAATTAAATAACTATAAACATGAAGTACAAGTAAATCATATTTAAAAAGTGAGTGAACGAATCACATTCTCGAATGCCATATAGGCTAATGTAGAGAAAACTAACAACTTAACAACTTAAAACACTTTTTCAATGAAAAATAGTGAAATAACAAGGAATAAAAACATTAAACAATGTGGGCCACAATAAGAAAAGGTGGACAAGGAGGGGATCATCAAGTTTATCACCACATCCTCCCCATTGCTACTATGTGAGTTAATAGAATTTTTTGGGATCCATTTGTCATCTTTAGATCTTTTTCTTTTTCTTTTTAAGTAGCCTTATGACAAGCAGAAATAATCATAGCCAATTGAGGGAATTTCTCCAAAAACAATTCCACCCACCCAATAAAATTGTAAATTGAGAAACAGGGCGGAAGCTTTGATTAACTTTATTAATCTGAATCAACCAAAAATACAATGGAGTGTTACAATTCTTATAGGAATTGAACAGCCATGTGTAGATAAAGAAATAGGTTGCATAGGTAAAACTAAACTCACAACAACTTCCAAAATACATCCGGGAAGCACATAAATTGTTATAACAATTATGCCTATGAAAATAAAAGACAAATATGGTTTAAAACCATATAACAACATACAACAATAATATGGTTTATAATATAACCATATAACATTATTATTTAATTAAAA